>VOQZ01001341.1:0-367647 GCA_008079305.1 Phytophthora palmivora | reverse complement strand
CGTGTGGTGTAGCGGGATCAGCAAATCATCGCGAGATCGCTAGATCCACTTCCCACCAATGCCCGGACACCGACTAACGAAGGGGGTCCTCCGATGATCCGTGATCTGCTGAACTTGCCTCACCTTGTGTACCCGTCGGTTTGGGCGGATCTTCCTCTCTGGTGACTGCTAAGTTGCTCGATCGGTGTTAGTTGAACGTCTTGGCGTGACGTTGGGGTCGTAGAGTAGCGTGGGAGTCTTCACACCCACTCGCCAGTAGTAGATCCGGAGTCCAAGCGATTAGATCGAGCTTGGATCCGGCGGCCTAGATCTGGATCCGGCCTTGTAGTAGTTCCTTTGTAGTAGATTACCCTTTACGCGGGGTCCTTTGGTTGCTTGGCGCTTCCTATAGCGCGATCTTGATACTTAAGAAACCGAAGATCTACCGGCTACGCAATTAATACCGGATCTTGGATCTGCACTTAGGGCAAGATACTAGGAGGTTGGATCTAGCCAATATATTATCTAGATATTATCAACCACCCTAGATCTATACACCTAAATCGCTATTAATACCGTAGGGCCAATGTAGTTCCCGTTTCCAGGCGCGTAGCGAAGCACTTGTGTCGTACGATGCAAATTCGGTTCTGATTTAATGTTAAGACCTATTCCATCCTGTATCCTATCCTTAACGACACATCGACTGATTACGCTATCCTGATCCTTGTCCTTTCTTGTCCTCACACCACCATCCTGGCAGTCGACATCTTTGCAGATCACCTTGGATCTGAACCATAAACATTAGATCACTAGTCGCAATGTTGTGATCTGGCCTTCTCCTTTCCTCCAATATCGTAATCATATCCACCGTAATTCCAGATCACACACCCTCCCGAGTTAGATCATGCCTTAAAAAGCTAGATCACGCTGATCAATCTCAGATCGGCTAGATCTCCTTGATCTTGTTGATCTGGGGTTTCCATGCATGATCCGGTGACATACTACTTCGTGATAATCATAATCATAACATATCCGAGCTTATTCCATCATGCCGTTAATCCCCAATCATCATTCATCTTTGCCATAATATCCCTAGATCCCGGATCCTCTCGGATCCGCTTATGGATCTAGGTTCATGAGCCTTGATCCAAGTTCCTGAATGGAACCTGATATACGAACCGATCTGGTCTTCACGGATATAGATTATAGCCCAGATCCAGACATCTAGGCTTAGATCACCAGTTTCCACAGTGTTATAGACATACTGTTGCACCCATATTACAATCATGCCAGTCCCACATCATCCATATCCATACGAGATCTTCCCAGCTCTTCGGATCTGGATACATGTATAGATCGTATGTCAATACATATATCACGTCCCACTCAAGGTGTCACTAATCTCCATCAATCTTATCCATCAACTGGATCCGCAACCAGATCCACCCACATCAGCTCGTCATCTACTCCAATCACATCACGTCAGGTCCGATCACGTCCAAATCGGATCTTTCCTGGATACTCCGATGCCAAATCTTTCAAATCCACTTCACCACAGCCGCCTCCTGGTCGTCAGTTGTAGTTGCACAACAACTTCACTGCGTCCATTCTGCAAATCACCTTGCCAACTCAAGCCTCTCCACCTCTCAACCAACTATGTCGGATCACGGCCACAATGGATCACAGCATGGATCGGCCGCCACGATCCCCTTCTCCTCGATCGAGATCAGTGGGCCCACTGGGGGTTCACCTGAAGATTTGCGTCGATCTGTGGTCGCCTTGCGTCGCCGGGTGTTGCGTTTGAGCGACGATCTACGGCTGGCCACCCGCCGGGCCGATGAGGCCGTGGATCGAAATCGTGAGCATGTTTGCTCTCTCGAATCGCTCGAGTTGATGTGCGCTACCCAAGGTCGAGAGATCGGGCGCTATCGGGCTGAAGTTCATCGTCTTCGAGAAGAGCGTGATGCTCTCCAATCCTCCTTGGAATCCGATCGCATTATCGGTCTGGAGCCGCCACAGCCTGCACCCGAGATCTCGGCCCTAGAGGCCCAGATCGTCGATCTCAACCGAGATCTTGATCGTCGATCCGACGAGATCCATCAACTGGAAGCACACATCGATGACCTGAGCCAAGATCGAGGCCGTCTGGAGTCCACGATCCGTCATCTCACGTCCGAGATGACACAAGCCGGCGGGGAGATCTTGGATCTTCAGCAGGCCAATCACGACCTAGATCGGAGTCGGGAGGATGCGGAATCTGCATTATCAGCGACTGAGGAGAGCTTGCGCCGGACTCGATCTGAGCTGGATCGGGTCGAGGCAGAACTGCTCCTATCTCGCTCCGATCGCGACGATCGCAGGTCTTCAGGTCCCGATCCGCAATCTTCGCAGGCGGATCCCAATCTGTGGGCCCCACTCAAGCCGATCTTGACCAGATTACTCGAGAGCGCGACTCTCTACAAGATCAGATCCGTGCGCGGGATGCTGAGATCCTGTCGCAGCGGACTCTGGGGTTATTACAGTCGGATCTGGCAGCCCACCGGGCCAGATCGGCTTCGGATACGACCCAGCTGCAGACGTTGGAGGGTGATTTAACCCGTGCGCGTCATGATGGGAGGTAGAGCCCAGAAAGCTATGCGGATCGGGAGCGTACCATCACGGGAATCAGGCTCAGATCCGTACGCTTTCTCGAGATCTGGGCAAAGTGGTCCGTGAACGGGATGCCCTCCGTCACGAATACACCGCTGCCTTCCAACGCCTCACATCCATCTCGGCCACAATCGGGGCGCCTCCTCCTCAAACCCAATTGCGTCTGGATCCCGGATCCGACACGGATCAGCCCGCGGGAGGGATCCCACGCTCTCCTTCTGCGGAGACTTCGGGCAGTGAGGATCGGAGTGCTGATGCCTCCAAATCAAAGCGATCTCGCAGCAGATCCACCTCCACCCTCTCCATCACGGCCTCAGAAGAAGCGGTCTGTTCCTCTCGAGGCGGACGATGAGTCCATGGACGAGGAGGACGAATCTGAGTTTGATTGGGTGGGGGATCTGCTGAAGGGCGATCGCCCTCTCCAGATCAAGCATCAACCCGCCCTCCAAAGATGTGTTGAACGCAGTCGATCTTCAGGCGAGGTGATTGAGGTCGGATCCGGATCCGATGAAGAGGAGGATGAGGAAGAGGAGGACGCTGAAGTGGCCGATGACCTCTATGAGGCTCAAACTTTGATGGCCATTTCCCAGTCCCGATCTGAAGCTCGCCGTCGAGATCATGCGTCTCCCCAACGCCGATCTGCAGCCGGATCCGGCGGATCTCCAGGTGGATCCGATGATTCGAACTCTGATGCTGGATCCGGAGACCAGGGCAACGGATCTGGCCCCACAGGCGGATCTGGTCCGGCCAATCCGCCCCCTGGACATCGGCCTCCTCGGATCACCTTCGTCCCTCAGGTTCCATTCCCTGAGGGTCGGTGTATCCCGGCCGGCGGATTGTCCGAGTTATGGCTGCCGCCGACATAGATCCGTGGATCGAGTCTCGGTTGGCTAATCAAACTCTGATTACCATGACTGTGAACTTCTTGTTCCCGATCTGCCATTCCGGCCGACTGGATCTTCCCTCACCGGCCGACGATCTTCACCTCTCCGACTGCTCCTGCGTTCTGTGGTCATCTGATCACGGAGGCCAATGTCAAGGCCTTGCAAGCGGCGGAGCCATGGCGGGTGATCCGAAACACCCTGCCTCCGATCTCTTTCGAGGCCGATGTTGGTGGTCGACTCGGGATCTTCCTCCGACAGTACCGTGATTTGAAGCTTCCGAGCTGATCGCGTACTGGGAGTCGACACATAAATTCCCGATCACTGCTGCTATGATCGCACAGTCGCCGTGGCTGGGATCCTTCGCCAAGCAGCGCAATAACCGCAGATCACACGCCGGAAATCGATGGAAGCGCATGTTGCTCACGTTGATCCAGGCTATGATCGAGGGGTGGTGTGATCTGGATCTACTTTTGGATCCATTCTTCCTCCACTTCCCAAAGCGGACTGATGAGGTGGCTTGGTATCCCGGGATCGAGGCCAGACGTGCTAATCTGGCCGATCCTCAGCTTAATCGCCGGGAACCCGCCGATCTGCTGGAGGCGTTAGCCGAGGCCGACACAGCAGATCCTGGCGCAACCACTATCGGGATCACACTGCGGATCACCCTGCGCGTCATCTCCCTCGCCTGGATCGCAAGTTCTTCGGTCTTCAAGTGGCACAGCCTCCGGCCAGTAGCTAGATCGTAGTGATTAGCTCTTCGTGCGTGATCTATATCTTTTCATAACATCCTTCAATATATGTCCGGTGATCTTGACTCGCCTGCTTCCCATTTACCTCGATCCATCCTCATAGATCATAACCGACTTCGATCAGCTAGGATCTTTAGCTCCCGAGACTTGATCTTCCATCATCGCCATATTCCACATGTATATATGTACCCATTCCTCCGATCTACACCCCTCATGTAGATCCTTCAACCAATTTCACCACGACAACAACCAGCTTGTTGTCGTTGATTGCGACCTCACGATTCCTCGTGAGATTGCATCACACCGAATCGATTATGATTCGTGCGATCTCGCAGAAACTCATGTAACAGAGCGCCACAGTTGAGATCTGCTTCATCCACCCACGTTGGATCGTCATATCCTCTCCAGTGTACGAGAAATTCTCGTAGATCCGTCCATATCTCGTTCTTCCTGATCTCATATCTGTGATCTTTTCCACTTCATACTCATCGGGATCGCGATCTTGGATCCAGCTATCCCCCGGTAATAGATCTTCATCAAAATCCAGACGATCTTGACTTTCCACATTGAGTCGCATTAGTGGTCGATCTGGATATTCTTTCACGAGCTTCAACTTGTTCACGTGTACCATAGGGAAGATATGATATCCGGATCCGGCGATCTCCAATTTCACCGCATGTTCACCAACTTTCTCCACAATCCGGAATGGTCCATGCCACAAGTGTGCCAACTTCTTAGCATATCCTTCTTTCACGCGATCGAGATATAACCACACTCGAGATCCGACTTCGATCTGATGCGGCGGATCTCCTGGTTGTGTAGATCCGCTCGATCTGAGATCGCCTCTCGCAGTCGTTGATTAACCTGTTCCCGAACCTGTTGATAATACCGCTGGATCTGATACCTCCATCGCCGCGGATCCCGATCATGTCTTCGCGTACTTCCCACCGGGATCACCGCTTCCAATGTGGATCTAGGATCCCACCCATGTACCATATAAAAAGGTGTTTCTCCTCGGATCCGATCATGCGCGGTGTTGATCGCGAAGGTAATCCTCTCGGCATACTCGTCCCAATCTCGTTGATCCAGATCCTGCACATACATCTTAATCGCCCGAGTTGTGGTTTGGACCATGCGTTCTGCAGATCCATTAGCTTGGGGCCGATATGCCATCGTGGCACGCTGACGTTGACCCAAGATCTTATTAAACGCTCGGAAAAAATCGGACATAAATCCTGGTTCACGATCATGCCTAATCGCCTCGCTGGCCCCAAATCGCCGGAAGACACATTCCTCGTATGATTCGGCGACAGTCTGAGCAGTCTCGATGAGCTGGCTTTCGCGATCACATATCCAGTGAATAGATCTTCAAAGATCAATAATTCTGTATTCCCTTTGTGTGATCTGGGTAACGACGGGATGTGATCCATAGCTATGATCTGGAAAGGATATGTTGCCTGAAGGTTACCTGGCGACTCTCTTGGATCCGAGGTTTACTCTTACCAGTCTCACAATCCACACACTCACCCACGTATCTTTGGACACTCTTATACAGACCTCTCCAATGGAAGTGATCCCGGATCCGCTGATAAGTTCGACCGATCCCTTGATGTCCGCCTTCTAGGCTCACATGGTGATGTGATGTAGTATGTCCTGATATAGGGTTTCCGGGATCACTAGTCGCATCAGCTTATCTCGATCTGCATCCGTCGGTCTCGTGGAGGGACAGTAGAACAGTAGATCATGGTGATCCAAATCATAATCGGCTGCTAGATTAGCATATGATTTGGCTTCTTGCTGAGTCAGATCTTGTAGATCTCCATTCAGATATTTCTTCAATCCCGAGATCCACGCCTCCTCGTCTTGGGCTTGTCGGATCCGATCGATCCTGAGATCTCGAACTATTTCTTCCCGTAATGATCGCGGATCCGAAATCGTCCGCGTCGTAGATCGCAAGCCTGATCGAGTCACTACCGCCGTGATCTGGGCTGCTTGATCCGTCCTCTTGACTACCAATACCTCATCCAATCTGTTCAACGTGATCAGATCCTGCTTATCCTCATCCGACTCGATCTTCACTCCACCTTGTCGTTGTAGCGCTGCACTAGCCAAACTGTCCGCACTGCCGTTCCAATCTCGTTTCACATGCACAAGTTCGTGATCTGGCCAGTCCCTCAGACGATCTAAAGCCCTTTGCTTGAGTAAGGTCAGACCGGGTGCCTTACACTCGATCTCACCCCTGACTTGTCGGATCACCAGATTAGAGTCGCCGCAGAACACCACTCGTTTGCGATCCACGGTATTCAACAGATCCAGACATAGTAACAACCCATGATATTCAGCTTCATTGACGGTAAGATCTTCCGCATAGGCCGATCTGGCCTGGATCACCGTCCATTCAGGCAACTTCCACAAGATCGCACTGTATGCGCCACCTCCACGCTTCACGCGGGCTGATCCATCGAAACTGACAACATACAGCTCCTCATCCGCTTGGATCACAGGGATCGGAGCTTGGATCTTCCGTCGTGGCTCTTTCTTGGGCGAGATCTGGATCAACGCTTCATCCACCATGGATCTGGGCGTGATACTAGCCGCAATCACCCCTAGGATCTCTTCTTCTCCTTTAACGCACTTCACAATCTCTAATGTCCACGGTGATAGCAGTGACGCCCATTGGCCTAATCGCCCTTGTAATCCGGTCGATCTAAATAACCAGGCCAACGTGGAGTGTCTAGTCACACCCGGATCCGGCGTCCCACCAACATGTTATATCCGAGATCCAGGATCCTTAGCAGCGCCAACACTTCTTTCTCCACTGGGCTGTAATTCAGTTCGTTCGACTTCAACGTCCGGCTCACGAAGGTGATCGGATAGTAGATCTGGTCGTACTCTTGCACGAGAGCTGCCGAGATCGCCCAATCACTCGCATATACGATCACCACGGGTTCCCGATCCATATCAAAATGGCGTAGGATCGGAGTGGATGCGATCTTCGATTTGAGTGTCTCGAAGGCCCGATGAGCACGAATCCATCGTGGATCCATCTTGACTCCATCTAGTTCTCCTGGATCCGACGGCCCCGTAGGCTTTAATGCCAGGTCCGATCCAGGATCTTCCTTCAGATCTGGTTGATCCAACCCTTTATGTTCCATACTTCGCTTGATCTGGATCCGCACATCATCCTTGGACATTGCGGCGAAGTCGACCTCCCTCAACTCGTACAGCACGGCTGCGTAGATAGCATAGTCTTCGATAAATCGACTGTAATAATTCAAGCTGCCCAGAAAAGATTGCATCGATCTCAGCGATCCAGGAAACGCTAGATCCGTTAATGCCGCTAGATCCTTGGGATTCGCCTCCAGTCCATCTTTCGAAACGCGATGCCCCAGATATTCCACTTTATTCATACCCCAGAAACTCTTCACCACACTGATCGACAGGTTCCATTTATCACACGCCTCCAGTAGGGCGTCCACTCGATCACATAGTTGATCCCAGCTACCCGCTGGTATGAGGATGTCATCGATATACGATCTGCGTCCGATCACTGATGGCTTGTCTGGATCATCGGCCTCTCCCACTTCAAACACATCTGTGGATCTTGGATCTGATCCAGGAGGCGGGATCCGGGTGAATCCATATAAGGCGTTGTCGATCAGACGTTGGTAGATCTGCGGCGCATTCTTCAAGCCGAACGGCATACGATTCCATTCGAATAGTCCGAATGGGGTAACGAAAGCTGAGATCGCTCGAGCTCGATCTGTCATAGTCACCACCCAGAATCCACTGGCCATATCTAAAGAGCAATACCACAGGACTTTATCCAGATCCTCCAGAAGATCGTTGATCAGGGGCATAGGGTAGACCATCAGTTGAGTAAGACTATTGACTAGGCGATAATCAATACACAGCCTGATGTCCACCCCATTTTTCTTCACGATCACCACGATCGGTGAGGCCCAGGGTGATCTAGAATAGCTGATCATCTTAGCTGATAATAATCCCTTGATCAGATCTGATAACTTCTCGCGGAATCGAGGTGCGATCTTCCTCACTCGTTGGGCGATTGGCCTAGCATCTCCCACATCGATATCACACACCACACCTCTTGCGGCCGGCGGTAGAGCATTTCCCTTTCCGATGAGAAGATGTCGATAGTTCCAGATCTTCTGACGTAATCGTTCGATCTCCGCCGTAGTCTGGATCCCCGGATCTCCAACTTGGATATCCTCAATCTTCACCTCATCCGTGGTGGGGTTGATCTCTGGAAGGATCGCCATCTCTTGATCTACATCTTCCGCATACAGATCATTACCTTCATGGTAATGTACCTCCGGCTCTGGATCTGGGGAATTTCTTCGATCCTCCGGGGACGCCTCCTGTATCGGGGTGGATAACTGTCCGGGTGGATCTCTTTCAGCTGATCCTCCAGTCACTGGATCCAACTCGTCCGCCTTTACCTGATCCATATTTTGGTTTGTCACCTCGGTCTCTATCGGTTGGATCAGGGTCTGATCCTGCGGATCTATTCCCGCTGATGTTTGATCTTCGGTCGTCAACACTGGTTTTACCTGTATCTGCGAGATCTCGGGTCGTTTCAGGATACCACGAGGTGCTGGGTAGGAAGGTCGATCCACCATCGGCTCTGTTGATCCCATCAAGATCTCATCATGCTCGGATTTCCCCTCCACCGTGGCTTCCAGAGCCAGATTTTGCCATTCCATATACCGACGTGACCCCACCGAGACAAATCCTGGCATCCGGGGAATGTGATCACCCGATAGCCAGATCCCAACTCTCACATCTTCTTGCAATATGATCGCCTTATCGCTCACGTTGGTGATCTGCAGATACCGTCTCTTCCAAGGCCTTTTACCACCGTAGGTACCCAACGATCCCCCCGGGTAACCCAGAACTTCTCGTGATCTGACATCCGGAGATGTAACTGAAGTTCCACTGATTGTCCGATCTCGATCTGGATATGTTCTCCTACAGTTACCAGCCTGGCCTTGTCGCTGTAAAGCTGTCGACGCCCACTAAGCTGGATCCGCACCTCATCAGGTAAACTTATAGATCCATAGGCCAGATCCAGTCGGATCCCCGCCGGTACCATGAAATCCATACCCAGGATGGCATCTTGACCTGCCAGATCTCCAACCCAAATGTCGAAAAAGTAAACCAGCGATCCAGCCATAGTGATCTTGATCCGGGTTCTTCCTTCTGTCCTGTAAACACTTTCGCCAATCCCAACGCAATCTTGGATCTGGCTCGTATCGATATAGCACCCAACCTTACGAGCAAAGGCCGTATCCACTATGGATACTTCGGCGCCTGTATCTAAGAGCAAGATCCCTCTCTCATTGTTGATCTTACCAGTGATCTTGGCTTGTCGGAACCATTTCCCGGGGCATAGTGTTTCCAATATCCCCGAGATTCTCCTGGCAAGAGATCCATAACTTCGGATCTTCGGATCTCCTTGATCTGACTTGGCTTTTGAATCACTGGTATATCCTCCTGATCTGTGGGCTGGAACCACAGATCTGGATCCCGTTGCTTCCAATAACCCCTTATCTCTCCTGGATGGAGGTCCACCATCATGGTTACTTCAGATCTGGAATAATCATCCGCCTGGCGGACACTTGAGATTGCGACAGCACGATTTCCATTCAGATCACATGTATTACCGCGTAGATCCGGGATCTTGTTACCTTGATCTACCGATTTCTTGTTCACAAATGCATAGATGCAGTATCTAGAGCGCTCGGCTCGTACCGGATTCCAACCCGGCGAGCGTCCTAGTTTAACATCTTTTCGGCAGATTCTGGAAGCATACCTGCATGTTTGGCTGGGTTGAACCACTGGCGGATCTGGTTGTAGAACTCTTCCATAGGACATTTTCCCATATCATGTAGTTCTCCGCACCCTCGGCACACAAAAAGGCAGTGATCTGCCGGATGTCCTCGCTTGCCACACTTATGACAAGTAAGGCGTCTCCAGCATCCTAGATCTGAATGCTTCTTGGATCCACAGTGCGAGCAACGGTTCCAATCGGATCCGCCGCTCTGGATCCGGGATCTGTGATCTGGTGAGGTTTGATCTGTCGACTTGTGGGTGATTGGTACTTGCTCGACCTTCTCCATACCAGATTCCACTTTTGGAGTGACATCCTGCTCAGCTGCCAGGTAGATCCGCCGATGGTTGTCTCCATCCGAGTCAGATCCATCCGATCCGTCGGATCCAGACTCAGATTCAGACTCTACCGTCCGGATCTGTACCGCACGGACATGTTTCGTCGTAGCTGCAGGTGCTGGATTAGTCGCCTTCTGCCGGTACTTGCTGGATCCGAATGCGGCCTTCTTCTGTCTGCTCTTTGCACGTTCACGGGCTCGTAGCACTTCTTCGAGATCATCCGCGTCGGATAGTCGTAGCAGAGTCAGCCTGTCAGCTAGATCTTGATCTTCCAAAGTTTCGATATAGTGATCCACATGTTCGCGTCGATCTTTCGCATTACCATCCTTGATCTTCAACTTTGCACGTAATCCGGCGACATTCAGACGGTAAAGATAATCGAGGGGAGATTCTTCTGGTCGACGTCGAGCGTGATAGTATTGTCTGGCCACTGATACCCCCAATCCGCAGTACTGGATTTGGAAAGCCCTAAGCAGATCCGACCATTTATTACGGGTGGATCTGCTTAGTTGCCGATACCAATTCTTGGCGGATCCAGCCAATAGATCCGCAAAGGTCAAACATTTTTCTTCATCGGAGGCTTGATCTCGCATGAACGCCGATTTCACTTTGCCAATCCACGCTCTGGCTCGATCTTCGTCTTGATCCTTCCCCGTGAACTCCTTGAGATCTGAGATCGCAGAGATCCGGACTCTCTGGATCATGGTTGATCCGGCTGATCCGGTCGTAGCGGTCGCGACCGTCGCTCGAGCAGCCGTGGGGAAGTCGATATCGTCTGGATCATACTCCCATCGAGATGTGCTACGTTCAGATCTTACAGATTCCATATCTACATCTTGTGATCCTGGATCCTGAGTCTTCGTCGCTCCTTGATCCATGATCGGCCCTCGCTGTTCCGCCAGGAATCTACTCATGGCTGCTTCGAAATACTTCTGTAAGGTGCCTGATGAGGCATCTGACGTCGTGGCTGCTGTGATCTGGTCTTCGGAGGTCGGGATCGTCCTTGGGCGGCCGGATCTCGGCTGATTCCGACGTTGGATCTTGGATCTCGCCTCCAGCATTGAAGTACCGGAGGGTCCCAGAGACATTCGCTTTGGTTCCGATGAGAGATCTGATTCGTCCTCGGCAGCCGAGGCGTAATGTGATGAGGACGTTTGGCGATCCGTAATACTTGCCGGAGGTGATGGCACTGGATCTGTGATCTGGGGGATCTCGCCGACGAGGATCTTGAGCTTGGAGAATAGATCCTTGGTGGCAGTCTGGATCACCTTGAGATCCAGATCAAAGACATCATCCGCATCGAAGGCTCCCGTGGTCATTCCTGCTTCCTTCAACAGTCGTAATAAATCCTTGACTGCTTCTAATTTGTTGGCAGTCTTGATCGGAGCTGATACGGGTTCTCTTGGATCTCCGACCTGCTTCAGCCTCAGGATCCGCATCACGGGATCTCGATCCAGGAACTCGCGAAGTTCTTTGTGGTAGAATAGATTCTCCAGATCTTCGTCTGACCAGCCTTGTCCCGATCTGGATCTAGGTTTAGATCCGATCTGATCTTCGTCGTCAATCTCTGGAGCCTTCATCTTCTTCCGCGTTAGCCTCTTCTTCGGCTTCTTCTTATCGGATCTAGAGACTGGAAGATCCCTGGATGGATATGGTGAAGGCTCGACTGGGGATCCGACCAATTTGTACGGTTCCACTTTCGCCTTCCCTTGTTTTGTTGACGGATCCGTCGGGGTCCCCGTGGGGACCTGTGGAGGTAGAGGTTTTTCTTCTAGATCTGGATCTGGATCCAGATCGCCCTCTCTTCCGTCAGCAGAGTTCCTCCTAGCGCTCTGCTGATCCGCGGATCTTGATTCATTCAGCGGCATCATCGTCGATCCGAGGTCCGATGACGCTTGTTCCCCTTGTTCAACCTTCACTTGAACATCTTCTTGAGACTCACGGTGAAATCCCGAGTCACCAACAGATCCGGGCACGCGCACCATTGTGGTGTAGCGGGATCAGCAAAATCTGCGAGATCGCTAGATCCAACTTCCCACCAATGCCCGGACACCGACTAACGAAGGGGGTCCTCCGATGATCCGTGATCTGCTGAACTTGCTCACCTTGTGTACCCGTCGGTTGGGCTGGATCTTCCTCTCTTGGTGACTGCTAAGTTGCTCGATCGGTGTTAGTTGAACGTCTTGGCGTGACGTTGGGGTCGTAGAGTAGCGTGGGAGTCTTCACACCACTCGCCAGTAGTAGATCCGGAGTCCAAGCGATTAGATCGAGCTTGGATCCGGCGGCCTAGATCTGGATCCGGCCTTGTAGTAGTTCCTTTGTAGTAGATTACCCTTTACGCGGGGTCCTTTGGTTGCTTGGCGCTTCCTATAGCGCGATCTTGATACTTGAGAAACCGAAGATCTACCGGCTAAGCAATTAATACCGGGATCTTGGATCTGCACTTAGGGCAAGATACTAGGAGGTTGGATCTAGCCAATATATTATCTAGATATTATCAACCACCCTAGATCTATACACCTAAATCGCTATTAATACCGTAGGGCCAATGTAGTTCCCGTTTCCAGGCGCGTAGCGAAGCACTTGTGTCGTACGATGCAAATTCGGTTCTGATTTAATGTTAAGACCTATTCCATCCTGTATCCTATCCTTAACGACACATCGACTGATTACGCTATCCTGATCCTTGTCCTTTCTTGTCCTCACCATCCTGGCAGTCGACATCTTTGCAGATCACCTTGGATCTGAACCATAAACATTAGATCACTAGTCGCAATGTTGTGATCTGGCCTTCTCCTTCCTCCAATATCGTAATCATCCACCGTAATGTCCAGATCACACGTCTCCCGAGTTAGATCATGCCTTAATAAAGCTAGATCACGCTGATCCAATCTCAGATCGGCTAGATCTCCTTGATCTTGTTGATCTGGGGTTTCCATGCATGATCCGGTGACAATACTTCGTGATAATCATAATCATAACATATCCGAGCTTATTCCATGCCGTTAATCCCCAATCATCATTCATCTTTGCCATAATATCCCTAGATCCCGGATCCCTCGGATCCGCTTATGGATCTAGGTTCATGAGCCTTGATCCACGTTCTCTGAATGGAACCTGATATACGAACCGATCTGGTCTTCACGGATATAGATTATAGCCCAGATCCAGACATCTAGGCTTAGATCACCAGTTTCCACAGTGCATATAGACATACTGTTGCACCCATATTACAATCATGCCAGTCCCACATCATCCATATCCATACGAGATCTTCCCAGCTCTTCGGATCTGGATACATGTATAGATCGTATGTCAATACATATATCACGTCCCACTCAAGGTGTCACTAATCTCCATCAATCTTATCCATCAACTGGATCCGCAACCAGATCCACCCACATCAGCTCGTCATCTACTCCAATCATATCACATCAGGTCCGATCACGTCCAAATCGGATCTTTCCTGGATACTCCGATGCCAAATCTTTCAAATCCACTTCACCACAGTCGCGTAGGGGACGGCGGTGGTTCCGCTGCTGTCGGGCACGCCATCGTCCTGATGCCGTGGTCGGCGCATTCGTAGCTCGTGCGTCGATTATCTAGCGCTTTGTTAGCAAGACGATCGGCCACTTGGTTGGCCATGCGGTCAATGTGCACGAGTGAGGAGCGCCCCAGCGTTTCGAGTCCTCTCCGGATCTGGTTGCGGTAGCGGCGTAAGCGTTTATTCTTGGTCGAGAACTCGCCCTTGATCTGGGCAATGACCAGCGCGCTGTCACCTTCGATGCGCAGCACGTTGCAGCCATGTGCCCTTGCCGCATCGACCCCAGCCAACAGCGCTTGGTATTCAGCGGTGTTGTTCGTTTGCACGCCTTCCAGGTGCACCGAAGCCGTCCAAGCAGCGTCTCAGCCTGGACGGAGTAGGATGGCGCCGGCACCAGCCTCCTTCGCGTTGTGGCCGCGGCACGCCCCATCGAATTGCAGCGTCCATTTTTCGCCTCTTCGCGGGGAGGCAGGCTGGTCGTCGAGGTTAGTCGGTGGCTGCGTATCCCTGCTCGAGGTCGCTGCGGTGTTCAATCCATCAGCCGCTCTCGCCAAGGGGTCGGCAGTCCCGTGCGCGGGGGCCGTAACGTTGTCAGGCTGGTCGAGTCGTCTGCGTTTCCCGCCTGGATAAATCGGTGGGAGCAAGCCGAAGTGGCACCGTGGGTGTACGGGCCGAGGAGGTGCATCGGGCGGAGTGACAGGAGAGCGCGAGCCGGGAGTTTCGTCCCTGCGGGTGCGCCTCGGGCGTCGGGGATGGGGTTCTCAGCGGGCACGAGCAAGGCCGGAGTGGCGGGGATGTTCTCGCAGGGGGTGGGCATCGCCGAGAAGCTGTGGGGCAGCTGCATGCATGTGCAGCCGCTGCCAGCCGAGTCGAGAACGCCTGCGCGCATGCGCATCCACTGTGTAATCGGTCCACTATGCGGTAATCACGATGGCGCTTACGGCGGTGGCGAATCAGCTCACCGTAGTGGATAGAGACAAAGTCGCAGCAGGAGCATGTAAACGAGTTCGCGTTGTGGGCAAAGACCTGCAGGCCGTAGCGCATCGTGGGGAATGGGGCCGCAGTGGCCGTAGTTGGAGTGCTGGCCATAGCTTCCCCCGGGTCACCATCCGTCGAAGAAGTCTCGACGGTTGCTGATGTAGGCGGATGGCGGCGCGTTGCATCCACTGGAGGCCCCCAACGAGTCCACGTTCTGGCTCGCAAGGAGCTCGGCGGTCGCTGCACCGTCGTGGCGCACGCAGCTGGCGTATGCCGGGACCCCCAACGAGTCTTGAGTCTGGTACGTGTTGTAGGCGTCTGCAAGCACGGACCCCATCGCGACCGCGGACGCGTTCCCGTCGGCGACGCCACCCTCGCTCCCGACCCGCAGTCCGCAGTCTCAGTCGTCACCGAGGGTGCACACGGTGGGGTATGGGGCAGAGGGAGAGTCGGTGCGAGCGGAGCCGCAGGTCTGGTCCAGGTCAGGGGGCTCGCCTCGAGGTCCTCGGGGGCGAGCGCCGAGTGAAAATCGTCGTCGTCGCCCGCGCCGTCCGTGGAGACGGCGCTGTGGTCCTCGGCGCCAGCGACGTGGGCTCGAGCGCGGAAGGCGGCGATGCCGTGTGCGCCTCCCGTAAGAGTAGCATCGGCGCGAGCGCCGGCAGCAGCATCAGCGCGAGCACCGGCGGCAGCATCGCCGCGAGCTCCAGCGGCAGCAGCGGCGACGAGAATTCCAGCAGCGGCAGCGTCAACGTGAGCTCCAGCAGCGGCAGCGTCGACGTGAGCTCCAGCAGCGTCGATGTGAGCTCCAGCAGCGTCGATGTGAGCTCCAGCAGCGTCGACGTGAGCTCCAGCAGCGGCGGCGTGAGCTCCAGCAGCGGCGGCGTCGTCGTGACGGCCGGCTCGGGGGCGCCGTGGGGGGCGCTGGGCGCCGAGGCGGCTGTGGCCGCGCGGCGCCTGCTGAGGTCGGCCTAGAGTGGGGGGGCTGTCAGGGCCCCAACCGAGCTGCGTCATATGCTCGGTGGGGGGTCTAGGTGCTGAATGTGGTTGGTAGTGTATGGTGGTTGCCCCTCGCGAGGAGGGAAATACAGAAATTGGTACTGGCTTGGAGGCCAGGACACGGAGATTGGATAAGTTTTCAATCAGCAATCACGATGCATCAGCAAAGCTTCACACACTATCATATTGCCCCAAGCACAAAGATAACCCAGGATATTGGTTAGCTCAGAGTTGGCGAGCTTAGTTTTGCGTGGAGCAGTAGGCTTAGGCATGGCGATGATTTGGCGTTTGAGACGGGGGTGGGCAAAATCTGTTGTGAAGCTTTCTGTACCAGCTTGAGATATCCCTTCAGCACTGATCAGCCAGCCATTGCAATCTGAATTCTCGTTGCAGACAGATCTGGTTACATCAAACGCATGGACAAGACTAGCACCGGCTTTCAGTACGCTGTACAGTTTGCTTTACGCTAACAAGAGTGAACGTGCAGTAAAAATTTGGTATTGTGTTTTGTTTTCCGAACGGAGTAGTACACTGCTGGATTCATAACCGGTGGTATTTTCCATCCATAATATTTCTTTAACCAGTTTAAATTCTAGCTTACAAACCATAGATCACATTTTCTTCCTCCCAAATTGGGAGATAAAACAGAAATTGGAGCTGGCCAGTGGCCTTCTCACGGGTGTTGGAGTAGTTTTCAACTAGCAATCACGATGCATCAGCAAAGCTTCACACACTATCGTATTGCCCCAAGCACAAAGATGTCCGTTGTTAAATTTCATATTTGGACCTATATGTTGCTATTAACCATGCGAACAACAGTTGTTTATTCTGTCACGCACCCTCGGAAAATCTGTGGTATTAGTCAATTCTGTGGCTGAACTTGTTCGGTGGCATAATACAACCAATTAACGCCAAGAATTGCCTCCGTTCCGGAGAGCCGCACAAGGAGCCTCACGCTAAAGCTAGGACAATGGACGGACCTGCTAGTAGCGAGAAGATCATGTACACGACGGTGCGTACCTTCCCCGTTGTGACCCTCATGACAATACTTATATCTGACTTTTCCCGTTATTTATGCTATTTTATAGGCCACGGGCGCCTTCTTCGGTGCCGCCATCGGCTCCGTTGAGTCGGTGTGGCACATTCCCAAGCTTGGTACGTTGCCTCTGTTCGCTTCGCAGTCCTATAGAGCTCGAGACTTACTTTTACTGCATTGCATCTACTGTTTATAGGCGCCAAACTCCCCAAGCTCTCGTACCAGCTCAAGCACTTGGGAACGCGCTCGGTACTGTGTTAGCGCTCAGTATTTGCGTTATGGAGAGGATGGCGCTGACTTGTTGTGGTATTGATTGACCAGCTCGTGTTTGCTGCGGTCGGTTGTATCTTCTCGACGGGAGAGTACCTGTCAGCCTCGATTCGCCAAAAGGACGACCCGATCAACGCTGGTGTGGGTGGTGCTCTGGTGGGCGTCGTGCCTGGTATGGTGAAGCAGAGCATGCGCGTGGGTGTCGGTGCTGGTGTTGCTGCTGGTGCTGCTATGTGCGCTGCATCGTACTGGTATGTTAGACGTCGAAGGCAGTTCTTCGCGTCTTACTGAAGTTGTGATTTGTTCTATGTTGTGTAGGCAATCTAGCCAGGAATCGTCTTTCGAGAAGTATGCTGCTACACGCCATGCTGACCGCGCCTAACTTGATAGCGGTGAGGGAGTTAGCGATATACGCAACAAATCAAAGAAATGAAGGACACATGACAGTTCTGCATGTTCGTATTGGAGAATATTTACAGTGTTCACCTCTTCCCCGATGACACTCAGTTATCGTGCTAAGTGCACGTTGTACTGCGTAGTTCTACGCCATTAGCAGCAATGGTTGTAGGTTGGTGAAGTTCAGATACTACTTCAGGTGAGTAATGAATGCGGTAGATACTACTAGTAGGTTATCTCATTCTTATCAACGAACTGCGAGTACATTGCCTGCTGCAAATACAGGAATGCTTACTCCCTAGTACGCTGAGAACGACAGCTTTGAGTAACCACACCTGTGGTTCCGTGTAAAGTGTTGCGTGTGAAAATGCATTTGGTTTGGTAGAGTATGGAGAGGATCGTGAAAACCCCTTCTTCAGGTTCATCCGAAGGGATCCCTCGACCCCCATTCTTGATATGGGCTCGCCATGCTCAGACCAGGTCACCACCGAGAGTGCAACGAGGCCGAAAATTGAGCAAGCAAGCCGCCAACAATACGCATCGACTAAAACGAAGTTAAATCTACTGTCCTCCTCCTGTCACTTTGCACAATGAGATGCTGGACAACACCAGTCAAAAAGCCACACAGACCGCGGTTCAACGGTTAAATTCGATTGCGCTGATTGGTTCAGCAACCGAACCGGTCTTGACAAGTTGATAACCGTGGCACTTCAACATCTTGTTATGCAAGTGGTGAAAGGCTAGCACAGTTGGACCCATAGAAGCCAGGGAAGCACGAGCATTCTCCTCTGGAGTAATCGCAGATGCCGCGGTTCGCGCAATCTACGTGGCATAAATTATCTGCCGCGCCAGTTCCTCCGCCACCGGCTGCGATGATCCCTTCACAATCCGTTTCGTCTACTGCAGTCATGGGGTCGTCACCTGAAGGGCAATGCACTGCAGACACATATCAGTTATTGTAAATAGCGAGTGTCTCCACAGTTCGCCACGTACTTCGAGAGCAGTCAGGTCCGAAATACTGAGCGAGTTGCGACTCGCCGGCACCGAGACCTACAGGCCAGGACGAGTCACACAAACACCCTTGGATGCGATCTTGATCCCATGTCGTCGCAGTCACGTCACCTTCGTATTTCGTAGGAGGCGAAAGCGGAAATGCACTAGATTCCATCGCCATCTCACGCATACTCAAGCATTGTCCATGGCCAGAGCAACTATTTGGGCAGCTATCTGCACCATCGATTGCATGTTAGGTATCCAATTCTTTTTCAACAAGCCTGCAAGCAACGTACTCCGTTGACACGCCGATCCTTCGTATCCATAGTAGCAGATACAAGTCCCACTGGAGCGGTCACATATTCCTGCACCGGAACACTCTGCTTTGGGATGCGACGTCGTTGCACTGGTCGGGATGCCTCCCCACGACGGCCCAGCAGGACACGTCCCTGCACACACACCATGAGGTAAGTGTCCAACAACTAGCAAAGATCAAACTCGTACGCAGTGAACAGTCGGGTGATCGGTAGTTGGTGACGTCGGTCGGAGCGCCAAAACCCTCGTAGCAAGTGCAGGTTTTCGTCAACGCGTCACATCGTCCATGAGCATTGCAATTGTTCAATGAAGCGCAGAGATTCCCAGTAGGCACACCCAGCTGCGCACACGTGAGCGTGCAGCTGGCAATGACACCTAGGCACAAAACTGCCAGCATTATCATGGATCAAGTATCAATTATCAGATGGCTACATCGTCTACCTTTTGATACCGGTAAAACCGCGACCTTTCGCGTTTTGAGTCCTCATCTTGCAACTCGTAACTTCAAAACACCACATGGATAGTCCACGTTGCTGAATGAGAGGATTCAGTATGAAAAAAGATCATGGTGGTTACAACAGCAACATCGCGGTAGAGAGCAAGCCAAGAAGGAAGCCACGAGAGAAGCAAGAAGCGAGTCCTTGTACCTACATCTGCCCTCATTGCATAACTTGCTCAGTATGGCCGAGTCCCCGCGGTCTCTCAGGAGTCCCAGGCGCTCGACGCCCATTGAGATTCCGCTCCAGAGCAACATGAGCACAGAGGGCGTGCCGTCGCTCCCTTCGTCGCCCACAGCGTCCAGTGCTGACACGCTCATCGAGTTGCCATTCGTCACGCCTTGTTGCTCGCTCGCGCTGCAGTCCAAGCGCGTGTGGACTGTGCGGAACGCGCTCGTGGCCTCCAAACTGGCGAATTGCAGCATTGAAACGCTGTCCCAAGCCCTCGAGAGTCGAAATGACAGCTCTTTACTATTGGAGAAGGAGGAATTCATAGACTTGGTCCGGTCTCTGCCGGAACTCCGCACGGGGGAGACGTTTAAACCTATGGAAGAGACGCTCGAACGCATCTATCGCTCGTTTATTGCTACAAACCGTAGAGATTTGTATCAATTAGCTACAGGTTGTTTGGTTTTATTACCAGGAGAAGTGAAGCGGAAGGTGGAGATGGCACTGGAGTTTAGTCTCTGTGGCTGTGGAGTTGATCGCTCCAGTCCCATGACTTTATCCATCGTACGAACAGCATTGGGCTGCTTGTTGCTGTCTGTGTCGGCACTCTTTGATCTTGAGACAGCGACGGAAGATCAGTTGCAATCGACGGCTTCTATTGTCACGACGTGTGTGGATGAGACGGTTGCACGCATGTTTGCAGCTAATTCGTTAGGGAAAGATGATACGGCGCTGTTTGAAGACCAGATTTGGCCCTGGATTGAGTCGAACAGTAGTTCAAATAAAGCTGTGCCGTGGATTAAACTACTGGATCAAAAGAAGTGGCCAGGATTCAAGAAATTAACTCCATCGACACCACAAGGCTCGCCTGCGATGTGGGGTTTACCACAAGAACCACCTTCAACTGAAGGTGATGAGGATGGAGAGGATGAAGATGAAGAGGATGACCCAGCGGAGCTCAGTTTCCGCTTTTCCAATGTGGATGGCGGTGTTTTGACAATAGGTGAACAACAAGCGATCGACTTGTACGACTTGCTGGTTCAGTCGGCCTTCACGCGTGTAAATCCTCAGGCAATGTATGACACTTTTGTACAGCACACGGGTGACGGTTTACTGGAAGAAGAAACCTTTCTTGAGGCGATTGAGGAACTGCTTAGTATGACCGACAAACCGCACTTGATGGAAAACAATACGTTTCTAGAGAGTATGCTCGCGATCTTCCGGTCATTTTTACCAGAAAACTGCCCAACAGTAGATGCATTTGAGATCGCTGCAGGGTTCAGTCTCATGACATGGGGATCAAAAAGCGACAAGCTCGCGTCCGCATTCCATTACTTCGACGCAGATAGTAAGGGATACTTGAATCGGCAACAGCTTTGGCGGTTTTTGCGGTCCGTTCTTATCACACTGCTGCATTTGTCTCCTCCATCTGAGGCAGTTCTACACAGGTATGGGTCGTTGGCGGAACTCGTAGATAAAGGTGAAGAAGAGATCTTAGAGGCTATAATGGAAGGTCTTCCTGATGATGAATACGATGACGACGAAGATGGTGATGACGAGGATGATAACGAAGAAAAGGCAAATGTTGATAGCGACGGTGGCGCGAGTTACGTAGATGAAATTGATGGAGACCGCGCACGCGCGAACTCGGACATGCGACTTGGTCTTTACACGTTTGAAGATTTTGGATTATGGTATAATGGCGGTGGTTTTAAAGGGATGAGCTGGTTAGAATTACTAGACCTTCGCAAGTGGGTGTTTGTATCGCCATCGTTCAACTTGGAAGGCCTCGACACTCGGTCGGTGGATCCGATTGTAGCTAGCAACAATTACTACACAGCCAACAATATTCAGGTGGATATTGATGCTGTTGACCCTCCCGATGGAGTAACAGGCGTCAAGAAACCATATTTCACGTTCGCTGATGTTATTGACGAGGTGGACGACGAGGACGAAGCTCCCTCCGCTAGATTGGACCCGTCGCCTTTGTCAGTGTCTATCGAATCATCTTCTACAGCCGTACGGTCTTATAACAGCAGCATTCCTGCCACTCTACCTGCAATCTGTCTGAAGAATGAGATTGTACTAGAGTTTGACTTACCATTTGATGCCGAAGATGATGCGATCACAGAGTTACCGATAACGACCCTAAGCTTCGATAACGGTGACTTGATCCAGTACTTTGAACTGCAGCGTGTCATCAAGCTCAACCAGGTACAGCTGTACAGAGTATATGATGTCTTTGAGCCATTTATGGAAGATCCTTCATCCTCGTGTATCGAGAAGAGCTCATTTGACAAGTGCGTGGGCAAACTTCTTCCTGTCAACGTAGCTCCTAGTGTGGCTGCTGCATTTGGTGCAAATAGCAACACACGCGTCCCACCTCGAAGTGTAGGGCGCGGAAAGGATCCGAAAATGGTGGCGGATACACTCAGTCGCCTATTTTTTGCTTTCAATCGTGGTGGAACGGGCAAGATCGACTTGGTCGAGTTCGTGTCAGCCTTCACCATATTTTGCGCAGGATCGAAAAGTGAGAAGCTTGCGTTTGCATATCGACTGTTTGATGCCGATGGAGATGGTTGTCTCACTCGCCGGGAAATGTGGAAGTATTTGCGGTCCTTCTTGACGATGTTGCTCGCTTTGGGAAATGGTTCAGAGTTGTCTGCTGAAGCCATTGCCAGTGTAGCGGATACCACCGCGATTGAGATCGCTGACTGCATTTTTAAAGACACTGATAAGACATTCAGCACCAGACAGTCAATAACCTCCCTACCAGAAGGCAGCCAGCGACATAGTTTAGACATCCCAATGTCTGCTGATACGACCTCATTCAAGAGTGCCTCGCGCCAACGTGGTCAAGGGCGCTACGAACACCGAGGTTCTTTTCCCGGAGATGGTAATCTTCATCTTGTCGGTGCAGCATCGAGTACGTCAGGCGCTGGTGCTGGGAGTGCATTCATCCGTGGAGGTGTTGTATCTTTTGAGGAATTTGCTGTTTGGTATTCGCAGCACGGTTACACTATCATTGCCTGGATTGAGCTTTTGGACACCAAGAAATGGCCGGAGGTACCTCGTTCGGTGTCTGATGCGATTCTTCGCTATATCAGTCGCCAACAGCATGCGCTTGAAAATGCAACACAGATGGGATCTGAAGACACTGGATCGGGGTCGTCTAATGATACGGTATCTTCTAACGAAAGCACCAACCGCGTTCATGCGTCTTTGGAACCAAACTACCCTGAGTCGGACATGACGGCTCTTGACACCACAGCATTCCGTACTGCGGGCCGTTATGCTGTCGAAGCAGGTATGGATGCTGTCACCGGTATCTCAAATCTAATCACTTCCCCGACGGCATCAGCGGCTGCAGCGAAGGACCTTTCTTCTGTGGCACTGCAGTTCAAACTGACAAGCTATGACAATACGACCCTACGCATTCGCTTGAAGGACGTGGCCATCGTATACACAATTTCCGAGCGCATGAACTTTAGTCGTATGACTTGCGGTGAACTTGTACACCTTCTGAAAAAGCATGCGCACAATCGCACGCTGACGAAGCCTGGATATTTGCGCGCCATGCGCGACCTTGTTCCGCGCGACGAGCTGTCGAACGAAGACCAAGAGTTCCTGTCGTTTCACTTGCTGCGCATTTTCACTCTTTTTGAAAGTGAGAGTGTAATACAAAGCGGTGAGGTCAATGGGGATAGCAGCACCGACGATGGCGATGGCAGCTTTGCCAATGGTGTCGGTATGAACACTATATCAGTTGAGACCTTGCAGCTGGTCGCTGGTATGTGTGTATTTTGCGGAACAACGAAAAGTGCCAAGTTAGGTGTGCTATTCAAGCTGTTCGCTTCACACGGTGACGGACATGTATCTAGACGTCGACTTTTCGAGATGCTGAAGTCTATCCTAGTGGTGCTGTTTGCGTTCTCTAGCTACAACGCTACACGAGGCAACTCAAACGACACAAGTTCTGTGAGTTCGTGGAGCACAATTTCTATTGCAGAGCGTGCAGCAGGTGCTGTCGTTTCGAAACTCTTCTGCGAGGCTACATGCAAGCGACCTGACTCCATCAGCCTCGCAGAGTTTGCTGCATGGTATGCGGCAGGAGGCTATATGGACTGCCCGTGGCTGGAGCTGTTAGACCTGTCGAAGTGGCCAGCCAAGGAAGCTTTCGAAGCTAGCAAGCGCGAGAAGCCGCTAATCTACGCGTTTGACATGCTCGAGGAAGGCAGTATTTTACACTTCACCGAAAGTGACATCTCGACGTATCTTTTCATGCTACGTTCAACGAAACTGGGAGAACTTAGCGTAAGTAAAGTGTACGATGCGCTGCTGGCTTACGCAACTCCGTCAGCAGAGGAGGCGCTCAAAATGTCGAAGGCTGTCGGAACTCAGAGTCGCCGAGGGCAAATGTACTCGTACGCAGCTGTGGAAGAAGATGAAGGAGCGTACCTCGTTCTAACGCGCGCCAACTTCTACGAGTGTGTGCGTAGCTTGGTATCGAAAGATGGCATGTCAGAGAAGGCACAACAAACCTCTTCAAAGCTACTCTCGCGGCTTTTCAACGTGTTCGACCGCAAGCGTTGTGGTCGAGTGAATGCTCTAGAGCTTGCCTGTGGTCTCAGTATTCTGGGTAGAGGCTCCAAAAGCCAGAAGCTCTCATTAGCGTTCGACTTCATCACCAAAATGCGGCAACAGCGTCATAAGACACTCGCAAGCTATGCACCGCCCCCTCCCAGTACTGTTGTCGGTCTAGGTGGATTTGGAACGGCTACTGGTGGATTTGGATTTGGTCTTGGCGGTGTTCAAAGCAGTCAATTCTCGATGAGCGGTGCTGGCGGGTTTGGATTTCCCAGTACCCGTGGTTTTGGCTCCACTGCGCAAGGAATGCGCAGTCGTCAGCATCCGCCACTATCGGTAGCCGAGATAAATGCGCTTCCGCATTCAGTGCTCTTCATCTATTTGAGATCATTTTTGTTGGCACTTATGGCACTCAGCGACGGAACATACCGCCTTGGCTTAGAGAAAATTTACGTCGAGGCTGATGACTTCATCGAGGAAGCTATGGGAGACCTCATGACGGATGTCACGGCTAATGGAGGTGCTAATGCCACAGCAACGAATGGCCTATCTGGTTATGGTAGTGCCCGCTCGAGAGCCCGTGTAACCTTCGAGCAGTTTGGCGAGTGGTATAACACAGGGGGATACCAGTTGATCTCCTGGGTGGAGCTTCTTGATGTCAGTAAGTGGCAACAACAGCAGGACTTCCAGGAACAGTCGATGGCAATGTCAGCGGCGGGGCCGGCTTCAACGTACCATAGTAAGCGTGCTGCCCCTGTTCTGGGTTCCCAAAGTCGCGGTCCAATGTCGAATGCTCCAATGCCTGTAGAACCCATGCAGCCGATTCAGCAGACGGTGAAGCCTGTGACACGTCGGCGACAGGTCCGGCAGAGTGACATCGTATCAACTCCGTTTGTACGTGGTCTCCCGACTCAAGGTTCCGACACAAAACTCGATCCTCGTGAATCGACGGGTGCAATCAGCCTCTGTTCTGATGGCCCCGTTATGGTATTCGCCGTTGCAAAGGACGCAGCTGAACTGCAGTTTTTCAATGAGGACATATCGACGCTGAAGCTTTTCATACGGCAGACTCAATTGCACACGGTGACATCATGGGAGCTTCAGGGTGCTGTTTTGGAAGCACTTGATTTCCCTACAGCGAATAGCACTGGCATCATGCTAACACGGAGGAACTCGCTATTGCGCGCACTGCAAAAAGTATGCGGAACGTTGCCTCTCGTAGCACCGTCAAGTGGATCTGGAGATCAGACTGGATTCCTAAGTGACGAGGGAATGGAGATGTTGCATCGCATTCTTGGGGTGTTCGTGCACGAGTCAAATTCTGACGACGAAGAGGAACAAATCGCAGGTGATGGCAATGAAGAAGACGAGTCAGAAGACCCGATTGACATTGGCGCAGCGATCTGTGGCATCCTGGTTGTTTGTGAAGGCTCGATGTTCGAGAAGTTGAAGTGTTGTGCGGCATTAATTTCTGACGATGACCGAGCTAGCACTTTGAAAGGTGAAGGCGAGGGAGAAGAAGAAATCGACGGTCCAATGGTGACGCTAGAGACTATCAAGTCTAGTCTCATGTGTTTCTTGATGGCGTTCTACGGCATGAGCAGTTCACTGAGCGCTGAAGTAGCTCGATATTCCGCTGAACTGGGTGCCGACGCCGTGTTGCAGTCTTTCATCGAGTCGTCCATCCAAGACGCCACTGACCTCACCTTCGAGAAGGAAGTCTCGCTGCGTGAATTCAGCGACTGGTTCAGTGAGTCTGGATATCCGTCTCACCCGTGGCTAGAACTCGCTGTTCTTAACCACTGGCCTGCAGCCATCAACGTCTGCGGCAGCAACGGGATCAATGACTCTGGAGATGAAGACTAAGGAATGTAGTAAGATAGACCTCAGTATAACCCACTTCACGTATCTACTCTTTCTTGGGCTTGTCTGCATCTCCGTGCAGGAGGAATCCCATTCCTATCAAGATGATAGTGGCGCCAAGGAACCAGCGAGTGGGGAGATGCTCCTCAAAGAAGAAGAACCCTCCAGCAGCTGATAGCATGAAGTTGACGGCGGCACTGGTGACTGTGGCCGTGAGTGAGTCCGTCTCGTGAAGACCCTTGACGAAGCAGCTGAGCATGAGTCCATTAGCACCCAGCATTAAGGCGAGACACAAGACGCGGACTATGGAGACCACGAGACTGCAGGAATCGAATGGAATGGACGCCTGGCACTGCGCATCAACGAGCTGCAGAGCTGTCGAGTCCCCATCAGCACCGAGTTTGCCCAGTAGACCAGCGAGGGCGGCGAAGGAACCTGCAAGGGCACTAGAACAAACGTGAGCCAGGGCGAGCAAGACACGAGGACGCGCACCTGTACCGCATGGTCGAATTCAAAATGAAGAAGCTTAAGTTGCGCATAAAGTTGCGCGGAAGGTGCAACGTAACATGTGTTACTTCACATTACCACTTCAACTTGTGCTATTTCTGCGTGATGAACTCGCAGTCTTATCATCGCTGATGTTTTTAGAATTCGCTTAATGTCGCCTTGCACACCAATGGTATCAATAAAAAATGCCATTTTTGACTCTGCTCCACAGCTTCTATTGGCCTGCGCTGCTGGAAGGTGATCTGTATCTGCAATTGCCTGCATCTTCGCTATGAGCACAATCAGGCGCTTCCGTAATGTATACTCGGGTCCCAAGACGCGGAAGCGAGTCAATGCTGCGTTCGCTGGCATCTGCCGCACCAAAGCACCTCCTCGTCGCTCTGCAACTACGATGCTCTGGGGAGAGTCGTCGCTAGATCAGATGTACAAGCCTACCAGGCCAAAAACTTCAAAAGGATCCGTGGTAAAAGCACCGGTACGCAGTAAACCGAAACTAAAGAGCACTGCCGATGAACTCGTGGAACGGTTCCAGTCTTTGTCGAAGGCGCAGCGGTATAATGTCATCACGAAAGTGGCGGGCAAATACACCAACGAGCTCGAAAAACTTCTCAAGACCGCTGACACAGACCAGGACGGTCTGTTAAGTCACGATCAATTGCGAGGATTGCTCACGTCCCGCTTTCGTCTCCGTCCTGTGGCTAGCAGTAATCCAGCAGCATCCCTGTCTTCTCGTGCTCTCTCCCCGCCTACCCGTCGTCAACTGAAACTCGTGATGATCGGTTCCGCAATCCCGTTCGTAGGCTTCGGACTAGTCGATAACCTGATTCTATTGGTGGCTGGAGACGCCATCGAGACGCATTTCCACTCGTCTTACGCCATGTCGATGTTGTGTGCCGCCGCGTTGGGCAATACAGTGGCTGATGTAGTGGGCCTAAGTCTGGGTGGAGTGATAGAGTCCATGGCTCGACGTCTAGGTATTCCGGACCCGATGCTTTCTAAAGCACAAGCCAACATGTCCGTCACTCTCTGGTGCAATTTCATCGCGTCTGCAGGTGGTATTACACTCGGCTGCCTTATCGGTATGATTCCGCTGCTTTTCATGAACCACGACGCTTACGAGGAAGAGCAGACGGGTGAACCCGTCAAGAGGAAGAAGAACGATGATGAAGTCGCAGAAGTTGCAACAACCAAGTGATCGTTGTCTACTATCGAAATAGACCCATAATAACCTGAATGAAGCACTTCATATGACCTCCTCTTGACATTCCTGTTAAACGGCAAAGACACGCATGGTCACCATGTCCAAGCACACTTGACTTGAAATTTGTATGCAGCTCATTGCCAATAAGTTTACTTCAGCACTCGTATCTTTGCCGCAAATTCCCGCAAACGTTAAACCATAGTGAAACCAAGAAATGAGCCGTTACGTCAGTTGGCGAGCCAGTCCACGTTCCACACCTTGATGCTCAAAGCTGAAGCAGCACTTCAAGTGATCCGCCCGCTGTCACCACCAAGTCTCGACTTCGCTATTTTAACACTATGAACACCGCGACGCCGTTGCGTCCTCACATTGCGTGCTTGCTTCCAATCACGGCCTTGCGTTTCAAGGGACTGGCCTGAATTCTGCGGACGACAGCGAGCCGGACAAAGAGGGGGGAGGTGGCTTCCAGCCACTCATAGGTAAGCACTGATTTTTCCAGTATCATACGATTATACAGGTATTTTCCTGTTAAATTCAGCAAAACTGAAGATTAACTACAACAGGTTATAGCATTTTGGATTTCGCTGACGTCAGCAGCTCGGTCTCCGACGCACTGTGGCCGATTCATTCTGCAATTTGCATCCAAGCTCCTCCAAGTTTTCTCAAGACCTCCTCAACTCAAGACAATGGCTGGCCGTGCTGCTCAGAGCGCTACCAAGAGATGGCTTGGTGACAAGGGCACGTGGCCCGTGCTGGTGACTTGCGTGGCTGCTTCCGCCCTGTGCACGGCTCAGTGCGTGCGTTACCTGGCCGGTCACCCGGACGTGAACTGGAGCAAGCAGAACCGTCAGGACATGTTCCGCTACAAGGAGGACGTCGGTGCTGACTGGCAGTCGCACCGTCGCAAAATCGCCACCATCCACAAGAACGTCATCAACGAGGCCAAGGGTCTCAACAACTAAGTCTCTACCAGCTGTGTTGGCTGTCGCTCAATGAGATGACGCTGACCGAAACCGAGCCTAGTGCTGTATTTTACATTACCACCCTCACCTCACGAGGTTAGAGCGAAATGAAACACTTATTTTGGTTCCTCTATTTGTGACAATGGGTAATTCGTTCACGTTTGCTCCTCTATTTGAAGCTTATCGAGTGTTTAGTTATTATCTTGTCCCTATTGCGGGTAAGTCTCACGTTGTAGTAGTATTCATCATTTAACTTTTGTACGTACACTTTACTTTCAATCAGACTAGATGACGCACTTCAAGCAGCCATCCTCCGTGCCAAGCAATAAAAGCTGACGCATTGGTAGCACTGCCACACCGTGAGCTACGACGCGACTCTTGTTGCTTTTGCTGGCACCTCCTGGCTCTGTCAGCTGCCACGACTCCATACGAACCGTCACAGGAGCTTGGACAAACACGACTGCTCGAGGCTCGGTAGGCAGCTGCACGCAGTGTACTCGAGCGCCGCTAGCGACATAGAGGATGGCTGTGTCTACGGCAGAGTGGACTGAAATTTGTGAAGCGCAAATACCTTCAGGGACTCCAGTAATCGTCATCCGGAGCTGCGGGTGTCCATGACTGCGTAGCATGACACGCCACACGCGAGCTTCTTTATCAGCACCGACCACCAATAATTGAGACGCCGATATTTGGACTAGGTGAACGACACGAGCACCAGGATCCAGTGCCTGCCATCGTGCAGCTTGGCGGCCAGTTCGCGCATCCAACAGCACTACGCGGCCACTTGAAGTCCCCAGAGCTAGATATTCTGTGCCATCCACGAAAGAGGCCACCGCTGCTAAACTCAATCCCGCAGTAAATGAGCTGGATCCTATGCCAGCAGCATCGGCATGCCACTCAGCTACAACGCGTGGTCCAGTGCGAACATCCAAACAGACAGCACGTCGAGCAGTTACCACGGCCACATCCACGGCAGCGGTACCAGTAGCCATCGATACAACAGGCTCGTTGGTCGCAGAAAATGGTAGCCGCATTCGTATTTGACTTGTTCGTAAATCCCAAAGCATTACGCCTGAGGCAGATGCTGCCACTGCCATCCCGTCCGCTTCTCCAGCTCCAGCCCTTACGCCCCTTGCAAGGGGCTCAGCTCGACCAGTGCGAGCGACTGCCAAGATGGGGCGATTGTCCGACACACCGGTTGGAGCTGCTGCCCGAGCCTGCACAGGGTGACCCGCTAGCCGCCATACCCGACACGATCCATGTCGACTTCCCGTCAGAAGCAGTTCTTCATCAGCATCCACACTAACACAGCGAACTGCGCTGGAATGCGCTTTAATCGACTGTCGGATTTCAGCACTAAGAGCCCATGAGCTCCCAAGCATTCCACCGCCGCCACCACTCGGAGCTTGCGACACTCCTTCCTCACCTCGGGTTTCAAATGGTTGGCGAATGCAAGGCCTAAGCCAAATAGCGTCGGCTCCAGCACGCTCTGGAGCCAGCGCAGCATTCACAACCTTGCGCTGGCGACGAGCTTCTTGCAGTAGTAGTAACTCCTTGCTGAGAGCCGTCTCCCACTGAGCAGCTTTCTTGCCAACTCCAATCAGTAGCGTCGATGGCACGCGTAGGAAGCTGGTCGCGCGAACCGAGTGTAGTCGAACGGCGTGGTATGCAAAACGCAAAAGCTCTGGTGGGTACGTCGTTGGGTCCTCCGGTTCCGGAGTTGAAGCTATACACACATTATCGATATCATCATTTCCATCATCTGCATCGTGATCATCTTCGTCACCAGCGCCCTCTTCCACTGTTAATGGCGTCCGTCGGCGTAGATGAATTTGTGACTGTGCTAATCGATCGTCCAGAGCACTCAAATTCCGCTGATCTTTGCTAATCACACGACTATCGAACATTCCAACTCCACTGGCATCGACGCCTGCGGTACTGCTTAGTGGCAGCAGTAATAGCTGAAGAACTGAGCTGCTGGCAACGATAGGGAAGTTGCGGTTAAAAAGTTCTTTGCCCAGAAGTGTACGAAGTGGCACGCACAACTCGCTCACCAACTCGCTTGCAAGATCCCATTGAAAGTTGGATACTTCCAACTCAGCGTACACATCACTGCAGCGCTTCAGGAAGCGATTGATACCGTTAACAACAGTGGCATCTGTCACTGTAGCTTCTGCACCAATCTTCTGGCACACAGCTACGATCGTGCGCGAAAGGCCCACAACCGTGAAAGCGCGCAAATTGCGATGATCTGCGTCCTTCATGAAATTTAGACTGCGTAACACCTTCTTCTTTGCTGAACTGGAGGTGGTTCCACTAGATGTCGCACGCATCGACGCAGCAGACTGCCCCCCAGTAGTAGCAGCAGCGATTACTGCTGTTGCCATACGGGGATGTAGGAAGGGTGGTGCAGCCTGTGCCAGCAGCTCCATGAGGTTGCTACGTGCACGTCGAGACAATAGATCCTGCAATGATGCTGTATCATTCAGTGAACGAACCACATGCCTCAAAATGCGTAACAACACGTAAATCTCCCGACCAAGTTCCTCCTGCAAGTTGAAACAAGAAACATCAGCTTTTCCGAAAGTCAAAGAGCGAGCAAGCACGTACCGGAACACCTTCAATGCGAGCAGAGCCAATCTTCTCAGAGAGAGACACCAGTCGCGGAAGCACTTCAAATAGTCTCGGAAGCAGCATAGTAGCCACCGGATACTCTCCCAGCTCACGACACACTTGCAGTACAGCGTCCGCTACATGGTGCGATTCATAAAGGTTGGTCTTGGACAGGAATGTAAGGTGAAACTCTGAAGTTCCTGGCAATTCACTGTCCTCGATGATAACTGGAGCCAGGCTGACTTTTTTATCCGTGCGTCGAAGTGTCTTGGAGTCTGCGAGGTGGGTCCAGCGACTTTTAACTCGACCCAGTTGGTTCAGTAGTGTTGGTAGCACGTGCTTTGCTGTAAGCGACGGACCAAGCATTGCTGATGACGACAACTCACCGAAAGTGACGGCAGTAAGTGCCGCTGATTCTGCAGCAAATGGCGGTAACGGTGGTGAACGAACGGATAGCGGTGTTAGTGACGACCTCACCTCCAAATCAGAATCTGTCGCTGTTGGAGGTACTAACCACTCTAACACCACGGGAATAAAGTTGTCGATCACCACAGCTGCTCCAAACGCGCGTAAGAGGGAAAGCAGCACGCTTGGTGCTCCTAGACAGCATCTTAGGAGTGGAGAGCGCCCCAACTCACTGCATTCGTAAACGCGCAATACATCAGGAAGTAACTCTATACGAGCTCTCTCACGCCCGAGCTGTCGGGCCATCTCAGGAAGCAGGAATACTACAGCTGCAGCCACGCGTTCGGCGCGAATGGTCTCAGTGTGCGATCTTGCTCGGAAAAATTGTACAAGTTCGGGCATTGCTACACGGAATAGGATCTCCGATAAACTTGATAGAGATGACAATAACTGTCTTGCGGCGGTGAATCTGGTATGCCAGTCATGCTCAGGAGCGCTGTGTAGCTTTGTCAGGAACTTATAGACAACTGACATATCTTTCGGGAACAACGCAGATGGAGCAGCATGGAATGCATTAGGCGGTACAGTCGATGGGACACAAACCTCGCTTTTCAAAGCCAAGATTGAATTGCTCAATACTCCTGCAGGCTCCAGTCCGTCAAGTTTGCAGGCGAGAAGTAGTCGCTCGCGTGGATCTGGGTGGAGCATATCCAACACGCCTTGCTTCAAATTAAGCGGTAGTCCTATGAGTCCTTCCGCCACGGTGTGGTTCCACGGAAGCTGTTGGCGAGTGAGGTTCGAATGGCACTGGGCTGCCAATATGCTCGAAATCCAGCCATCACCTTCAGTATTCTTGTTTGATTCTTCAAATATATCATGTTTTTGTTGTCGCTGGTATGCAGACAAGTAGTTCTCCAGTGAACGTCGAGAAAATACTGGCTTGTGTGTGTACAACTCGGCTGCGATACAGCCCATCGAGAATATATCCGCAGCTTGCGCGCGTTCAAACGGAGTTAGTTCTTGAGCCGAAGAACTCAGCAGTTCATCAGGAATATGGTATATTGGATCCACCATCTCATCCACAACACCTTGCTGGTCATCGATCATTGACGTTTCAAGTGGAGTTGGCATGTGGAATTCAGGGTCCACCTTCTGATCTTGCTCAGCATTCGGGATAACAATCGGTAGTCCGAGCTGCAGTAGCTTAAGGTCTACATCATCCAATGGTCCGGAAGCGTCAAGACCAAGAGCAGGATCGCTGGCAGTGTCTAAGTCAGAAACCTGCATGTCACCTGATGTTCCACCAAGCGCCAACATTAAATCGTGACCTGCACTAGCAGTCCGTCGATGCCCATGCCCACTGCCGGTGTTATTTCCTGCCGAGCTGTCATCATCAGGTTGACGCAGTTGCTGCCACAGGTCCCGAAGCAAGTGTGAGCCGGTATTCGGGCTACCACCGCCCAAAGACGCGTGACGGGTGTGGTGCGAAGTAGAACCACCTTCTCCACGCTCTCCTGTTGACCCGCCAAACCCTCCATTAACATTTCCGCTTACACCTTGAGGTGTTGAAATGGTAAGGACGCGCAGTTGTTCTGTGGGCCCGCTACTGCCTGTAAAGCTTCGGCTGTTGGAGTTGGTAGTATAAGGTCCCATCGAATTCGGTGGACTCACAGTCAATTCTGAGGCAGTAGGAAATCCACCATTCGTAGCTTTGGCACCACCAGTGATACTGCTGTTAGTGTTGTTGCTTGGGTTAGAGGAGTCAGTATGGAACAGGTTTCCCAGTCTTGACGCGCCCAAACCACTTGATCCCGACCCGGATGATGGTGCTGGAGGTGACACAGCTTCACGTCCGCCACCAGATAGAAATGCCGGAGGAGACACTAACGGGTCAGATCCCGCTACATTCGCTTGCGATCTAGCACGAGGCTTGTTTCCACGCCTGCGCTGCTTTAGATTGCGCATGATGACTTGACTACGAGTAGCTTCGTTTGGGGACGCCGATGCCACGTTCACAGAGTTTAACACGCTCGTTCCCGTGAAGCCAGTAGCAGCATCTCCAGCACTCTGATTATGGAGCAAACCAAAGCGCGATACTTCCACTTCTTGACCACCTCCTCTTGTTCCACTTCCTGACACACTCATTCCACCCAAACCACCACTACCTCCGTTCAAGATTAAAGGAGACAAGGATAGTCCTTCCTTTTGTGCATCAGCTACAACCTGAACCGCTCTCGAAAGCATAGCAGTTACCTCCTTCGTGGTGCCCTGTGGACGCAGGACAGCTCGTGGGGTATCTGCTTCTGTACCAGACGAATAGGTTGCGGATTGCTTAGTCGGATCGAGTTGTTCTCGCTGATTGCGATACATTCTACAGGGATGTGCTACAGTAAAAAGTTGAACGAAACCTGGACTCTTGTCGGCGGCGTGTACTACAAGCGGAACATTTTTCTCGCGAATCGCAGCTTCACCACTCAGCGCAGCACCGAAATTCAAGTCTATCCATTTGTGTAGCTGAGAAGAAACCTCGTCACTTTCCAGCATATTCCGGTGGTATCGCACAAATGTTGATGCAGCGTCTTGATTCTCCTTGCCTTCTTTATCCTCCCACGTTGGAAACTGCAAGTCATCCATGTCGTTACCATGCAGTGACTTAAACACTGCAGAATCAGTGTAAAATTCCGGAATACACTCGTCAGGGGTCCATTCAAACATCCGCGCCATCGTAGCCGGGTACTCACGCGCCTGGAAATCTCCACGCACGACACGTCGCAATAGCTCCATTGGGGTACGCCGTGCCAAATAAATGTAGTACGTGATCTCTGACAGGCTCTCTGTGATATGGTGCGGCACAGCACTACTAGCAAACGTGCGATCTAGTTGAGCATCACCCTTATTCAGACGGAATTTACTTTTGCTCAAGTCACGCCAGCCACCTTGTGGACCTGCAGTGAAGTCAGTGACCCACGGTAAGAACGGATGAAACACGCCGTCCTCCATGCGGCGTCCAGCCGCAGTGTTGAGTGCCATCAGATACTCAAAGTTGCTGATATCACCAGTGCACCACCGCTCTGTAATCGATCTCGATGAGCACGATTCAACATTGCGAGGCATACCCAAACTCACATCTACCACATCCACCTCCTTGCTCGCATTGGAGCACGCATCAAGTACTTTTGGCAGCGCAGCTAGATGCAGCCACAACGTATCAGTGAGGTGTAGATCACGGGGAGATAAGCCGTCACAGGCTAATCCACGTTCATGCAGGAACTCGAGCACGTGACGTAATTGGAACAGCACTAGTCGTTTCTTGAGGTCTCCCAGTGCGTCCTGCTCTTCCGTCTGCGGCTCACACACCGCGTCCATGTCAACATCCTTTTGCCCTTCCAGCACTCCTCGATTGTACTTGAGCACATCTTGTAGCGACTGTGAGTCGTACTCAAACACTGCAAAAGTGCACGATGAAGTTGACGATTATGGGTAGAATCTGCCATGTAGACCCCCCTCAAAAGTGGCAAATGGGCATTAAGGGACGTCGCTTGGTTCTCAAAAAGGCCTCGTGTGATCTTGCTACCATCTTCTGGTTTATACAGCGGAATGTCCGCATACAAACTCTTCACCACTTCTCTAGTCGACATCTACGGCACGCAATATGAGTCTTTATTGTCTCCAATAACAATTATTGTGCCCATTTCATATTATCACACCTTTTGAAGCTCACAGACATCGTCCCGCGCTGATTCCTGCGGGGTTGTACGCGTTAGCGTTTCCACCAGCTGCTGAGCTGCTCCAAAGCCCAATTCCTGTGCCAGGAGCGTCTCTAGATCTCCGGATTGGGCCATTTCCGCTTGATTTAGGTCATTTTCACGGGTTTTAGAGCTCGTTTTAGGCGCATTAGGACGCTGCAGCGACGGCAGCGAACGCACGAGCCATTCGCCCAATCGCTTGGAGTCTTTCGGGTGCGCCACGAGGCAACGAGCGGCCGCTGGGTCCGCAGACGCGAAGGAGAAATCCCAGCCGAGAGACGCCCGCACGGACTCGCGCACGTCGGGCGGCATCACCTTGTGCTACGTAGCTTGTCGTCAGATTGAATCTGATTGGGCGATAATGGCGACGGTACAAGCGAAATGCTCTTATAACGAAGTGGTGTCTGATGCTCTACATTCGTACAACATCGTGAGCTATGAATTGTAGACGAAGGTATAAAGTGTTGAATCAACACGAAGTTGATTGGTATATCCATTCACAGTGTTTGTAGATGGAGTGAGCTTATTAGTAGTATGGAGTTCTTGCATATTGAAATGGAAACGTAGCTGGTCGTAAAGCGCAACGTGTTGGGCAGTCACCTGCCTCCTTGGTGCCATGCGGTGCCGCACTGTCCATCTGCTTCGGATTTGCCTGACGGTCACCTGGCTGGTTCTGTTGCCCCACCTCACGTTGATGCCAACAACTCTATTTTCCAGCTCTTCAAGATGAACTGCGTAACGCTGTCAGCTGTGGGTTGTGGGGAGACTAAAGCAACCTTTGTCAAGCCTTCCTTCGCTTTGCAGAGCAAAATTTACACCGTGATCCTGACAAAGGTCCAATTTCAGCACATTTTTCACACCGCTCTTTCTGCTAAGAATGAGCAGTGAATAAGCAAGCGAGCGCACTGCCTGGTCAACGGAACGTTGAGAGAACACAGAGAAATTCAGGCCGCCGGCTCCAGGCTTGAAACGCCGGAGCTAGCTATGCTGAGTATGCCTGTGGGTGGCAGAGGGACGTTTACAACCAGGCGCAGGCCACGTAATTCGTCTTCCTCTAGGAAACCGACACTACCATATCAATGGAAGAGATGTCATCAACTACATTGGCAATGAAGACGTTCTCCAAGGTGCAAAGTCTCCATTATCGGAGCTGCCAGCACTGCCTGGTGCACAGCTATTGAAGATCGAATCGCGACGCGCGTTTATGCAACCGTTCTGACTTCCCTGCTGCTAATTTTTAGCTGGATAGTCAGACCACCACATACAAAACTCGAGTAAGTGCTAAAATCAGGAACGTAATCCGTCGTAAATCGTCGCTGTCGCGCTGTAATTCGTCCTGCGAAAAAAGCACTGCGTCGGAAGAACCCTGTTGTAGTGCTCTCTGTCCCAAGAACGTGGTCACTTGGTATGAGCAAATGCTTGTATCTAGCATCGAGCCATGCATTCACATCTACAAAGCCGTTGGATGTGCACCCCAGAAATGGACTAAAGTCAGCACGAGGCACCAACCAGAGGTTGGCTGCGGGTTCAACACAAGGTCCGAGCCAGCTTCCATCTCTAATGACTACGTAACACCAGCCTCAACCGCTTCCCGGCCAATATTGGCCGACCGCGTAGAAAACGGCCAGTAAAATCTTGGGTTTTCCAGCCAGAACTCCATTTGCGCTTTGGCTGTCGAGTGAGTGAGAGCGTAGACGAGATAAAATAGAATAAAGCAGACAAAAAGCAGATTAAATAGCCCACGATGGCGATGCTCAAGACCAAGTACATGCCTCTAAGTGAGGCGGACGTGTCGCCCGAGCGCGTGGCCACGTATGACGGCCAGCACATTACACTCAGTGCGTCACCTGGCGTCTCTGCCTTTGTCATGGGGAATTACCTCGGTGGTGGCATTGCGGGGGTCGTCTACGAAGCTTTTGATCAGCGTATGAAGCGACCGGTAGCCGTCAAGATCCTCAATCCCGTGGGCTACAAACTCACGAGTCCAGGAGCTTTACGACGTGCTGAGATCGTCCAGAAGGGCGTCCCCATTGTGGGGAATGTACGGGGCATGACACTTGATAATGTCTATTGGGTGCATCTACCCCGTCGAAAAGACCTCGTAGCCTGTTATGTCACTGGCGGCCCAACGCCGCCAGTTTTGAGGGAACTCACACTGGAAATGTGTGTGAGTCTTGGCTCTTGGACCATCACGACGATGAGTTGCGTCAACAGCCGCAGATTCCACGCCGACGACGCCCCAGAAGTGCTGATCGAATGACAGCCAGTTTGTCCTGTGAAGATCCAGTGCAGGAACCTTCGAGACGGAATCTCGCAGCAGCAGCAGCGGCTGCCACGACGGAACAAGTGGAGGAAAATGCTGACGTAGGTGACGGAGACGACGTGGTCGTGGTCAATGACGTGGCGTACGTCATCCCGACCATGCCGGCTAAATACCGAGCATTTCTACAAGCGAGGAAAACCATTTATCGTGAAATTGCACATATGCACAAACTCACTGGCAACAGTGTGAGTGGCGAACGCATTGGCAGTGGCCATGAAAATGTCTTGCAATTGTATGATGTGTTGGAATTCGTGCAACCGTCGAAATCGACTATTTTTCTCGTGCTCGAATTGGCCTATGGAGGAGAATTATTTGATCGGATTCGAGGAGATTCTGGCGTTGAGGAAGAGGTGGCACGAACGTACTTTACGCAATTACTTGCAGGTGTGCGCTATTGCCATCAACTTGGCATTGTGCACCGTGACCTGAAACCAGAAAATTTGTTACTCAGCGACTCGGATGTGCTGAAAATTGCAGACTTTGGACTGTCTGCACATTTTATTGCGGCTGTGAGCAGTGGAGCAAGTGGTGACGACCATGATAATAATGGCGAGAGCGGTATCACAAACATCATGCCACCATCTCGCTTCCGACGATTGAATTCCATTGTGGGATCCCCTCATTATGTAGCACCTGAAGTGCTGCAGAACGCTCGGTATGGATATGACGGTCGCAAAGCTGACATGTGGAGCAGTGGCGTCATCTTATACGGACTACTTGTGGGCACGCTGCCGTTCGGACGTGATCTGGCTACTTGCCCACGGTATCTCAAATTTGGGGAATGGCTACGGTCTCTTCCAGTTGATCCGCATACAGGCAAACTCATGTTTGATACGAACCTTTTCCAAAATGGAGGCAACATCAGTGGAAAACAACAACTACCAGAAATGTCATCGACTCATCCGAATTTCCATGCAACACCTCCAATGCTGGGACTTATGCTCAATGGATCCAATATGCTTTGGAACCAGAATCAAGCTGCGGGATCGTGCTCTCCGTCTGCAAGTGGCAACAGTCCATTCTCATCTGATGCAAATATGCTCAAGTCCGGAGCTGCTGGTGTTGGCGGCGTTCAGTCACGTCGTTCTGTGGCATTCCCGACGTGGTTCTTCCCGTCGACATTATCACCACCTGCTGTGTTCCTACTGGCATCTTTGCTGCACCCCGATCCGAGTAAACGGATCTCGTGTGAAGAAGCCTGCAAGTCGAGCTGGGTGCTCGATGCGTAGACACGCCGCACCACAACATTTGTATTCATCAAACAACAACACCAAGTACTCTAGAAGCATTCCACTCAACAATCGTACCAAATAATATGTATTTGAATATTCGTCGCCGCTCATGTGGCTGCTTGTTGAGATAGCCACGTGAGCGGGTGTCAATCTCATTTGCTCATGGTTTGGCCAAGTCTCAGCTACTACTGTACATGTACAATTCTGAAGTATCTCTTGCCAATTGAGTACGGTGATTTCTGGAACTCGTGACAATATCCTTGAACACGGCACTTGTAGTAGTGGTTGGTGGTCGATTTGATTTGTGGATGGAGTTGATTGCCGCCTTCTACACCTATGACGTTTTCGAAGTTGTGGACGTGAAAATAGTAGGGAGTCTTTCTTGTAGCAGTGGTTGTGCCTCCACGAAGCGACAAATATCCATGACGTTCACTTGCTTGAACTTGGGGTGGTCTTTCCGGAACTTGGAGCTCACAGTATTGAGTTGAGCCTCTGTAAAATCCATTTTCAATGAGATAAAGATGGCGTCTAACTGAGCCACTGGAAGACTCAAAACAGTGGCGACGTCTCCCTTCTTTTTCTGCTTGCTGGAGCTCGACAGTATTTCTTCGAAAGCCATAGTTATTCTGTCGTACAAAGCTTTTTGCTGTACCTCTTCAGCTTTGGCAGCGGCCAATTTGTACTCGAGTCGAAGACGTGTCACCTTTCGCATGGCATTTCGACGGCGATATCGTGCTTGAATTTTGCGTGCAGCTTTTGTTCTATTGGCAAAATCTTCCTCGGCTTCGAGAGCTAGTCGTCGTACACGGTCATCGTCTTCAGCCTGTTTGGATTGCCACCGTCGGAACAGTGCAAAGGCATCAAACTGCTCGTCCACACCTGAATCTTCCAATTTCGTTAGAGCTTTTCGGCTACGAGGAGTGAGTTTAGCCCGTTCAATGCGTCTCCGTCGATCTAACATATTCTGGAAAATCTCCATGGTACCTTTACGTTGAGGTGCTAACGACAACGCAATGAGATAATGATCCGTGGCCTCATCGTACTGCTCGTAGAGCCATTGGACACAAGCAGCATAGTTGATGTGGGTCTCTGCGCTGTTGGGATTTTGGAGAACTGCCTGACGGAAGAAGCCGAGGAACGCCACTTTGTACTTGACGAGTGTTGGATCTACTATTTTGCCACGCAAGATCATTTCTTCCACAAGCGTTGTGTCTTCTTCCTGCGTGATGTACAAGAAAATACCATATGAAAAAAGCACAAAGGGTATATCTGGTCCTCGCTGCGCCATCACTCGCATGAGTCTTCCATAAAGAGGTCTCGCTCGATCATAGTCATGGGTGATTGTGTGCAAGTACAACACATAGTTTCCCATTTTGACCAAATTCGTCGGATCTTCGAGATACTCTTGCTCACAAGTCCTCATGAGTTTTACAGCTCGTATTATCATCTGAAACGAAATTCGTGCAATGCGAGCACGCCACAGGGACTGGAGAGTTTGTGCAGCATGGTTCATTTTCTCAGTATATCCCCAACGAACCATTTGTTGCCTATTCTCGAAAGCTTCATGGTCGTGCTTGATCCAAGGTGGAGGTTTCTGCCAGCTGCAAGCGCGTGTCATTTGATGACTGTAAAACATTACGCCTGGGAAGTCTGCACGTGCCTCCATCTCGTCCCAAACCTTGAAAGACCGGACCACCGATGCATGCTTTCGCAATGCCTCCCATTCAAAGTATCCCTTCGGACCAAGCCTCTGAATAACTTTCTCGCGATAACCAAGTTTACGGCCGATGAAACCACGGAATGTGCGTTGGATTTCTCGAGCAGCAAGTCTGCGTTTGAGATGCAGCTGACGCTGAGCGTGAAGACCTCGCCTTTCACGTTTTCGCACAACGTGACCACGATATGCAGCTTGAATTTTCACGATCTCAATCTGTTGTTTTCGACACAATTCAACTTCGCGACGAGCTTTTCTCCCTCGAAATGCTCGCTGTAGATGTACAGCACAACGGTTTTGATGCAGTAATGCTTTGACAAGCAAGTGCGTTCGTCGAGCTCGGAAGTGACGCTGAATTTTGATTGCAGCTCGCATTTCCTTACGAATTTGGGCACTCTCCTCTTCAAACCCACGGAAGAAGCGCATGTACTCCATAGCAGACGCGCTGAGTTCATCAGCTGATACTTTTCGGACTCGGGCACGCAGGAGCTTCATTCGTTTGGAATTCTGTACAACATCTTGCAACAACGCGTAATTAATGGGTGGAATGGCTGACGTGAGTTCATCCGTGATTCGATTGTGGTACAGGTAGTATCGACTATCTGCAGCGTTGAGAGCCCCAGATGGATCTTGCTCTTCTTTATCATGTATCGCAACTGCTGTTGTCGAAGGACCACGTACAATCTCCCAAGTGTCACTCATAGCAGCATCAAACTCGATTGGTGTATCCCAAGTGTACACGTACTCACCAGAAGGCCCCATGCTGTAGTAGAATGGAACCTCCGTTGAAGCATCTACGTACTGTGTCCACTCTGCAATGGAACCCATGCAGTACGCTTCCGAGACTGCAGTAGTCCACTCCGCTGGTGTTCGTTCCTTTTGAAGGATTTCAGCTTCGGCTACTTCATCAGCAGTTGTTTGTATCGATGGATCATCTTGCTGTTCCTCTGGGCTCTCGTGCTCTTCCTGATTACTCTCATCCTCAACAGGCTGAAGTTCTGGGCTGTCTGTATTCTTTTTATCCATGGACTCCTGTGCGAAGTATGCGGACACAAAATCAACGATAACTTGCTGGTCATTCATGCGTGCCATACCTAACGGTGTCTTGCCCTCGTAGTTTTTGAGGTTCATATCTCCACCATAGTCCAGGAGCAATTTGAGTGTATCGACTGCACCGTTGCGAGCTGCAATGTGTGTTGGATGATTTCCAAGCGCATTGGCACAGATCAAGGCACCGCTAGTGAGTAAGAGGTGAGTACATGCCAGTCGATCATCCTCTACACAGCTCACGTGAAGTGGTGCATCGCCATCTGTATCTACCATATTCACGTCGGCATCATACTGAATGAGAAGGCTAACTAGTGCCTCTCGTGTAGCTGCATCGTTGGAGATTAACGCAAAGTGGAGTGGTGAACGGCCAAAATAGTCCTTCACGTCCGGACCAGCGTCAGCTTCCAGTAAACACTCGGTCACATCAACATTCCCGTTGCTGACGGCGTAGATCAATGGAGTGTAGCCCTCAGTGTCACACAGATTCAAAGCGTCATAGCCAAATACTTCAAGTCGTTGTCGAATGTGAGTGACCAACTCTCGAACACAATTAACCAAGCCTCGTCCAGCACAAGCATGGAGCAAAAACTCGGTAATGCGTCCAGTCTCGCCAGTATCAAAGCTCCCGGACTCTAAGAGGACCTTGAGTGTGGCTGAATAATTTCCTTCTACGGCTAACTGAGCGGCATTCAGGTTGCCTCCAGACGTTCGAGCTTCGGTGTTAGCACCATGATTCAGCAGCATGTCAACAGCTTCACTTTGACCCAGGGAAGCACACATCAAGAGTGGGGTAAACCCTTCTTCATCTTGTGCTTCATGCCACGCTCCATGCTCGATCATGTACTCACCTAACGCCACCCGTTCGTCACGTGCTCTCACATCGTTCGCGTCCACAACAGCGCTTGGAGGAGGAAGGTTGGCAAGCAGGAAGTGCAATGCAGTTTGGTTGCGATAATTGACGAGGTTGATGTCGAACGAGTTACGCAGGCAGAGTTTTACCAGCCGTTTGTGTCCTGCCGCAGCTGCAATATGAAGAATAGTGTTACCATCGGCATCCATGACATACCAGAAGCCGTTTGCAATGGCACGCTTGACTGTCGTGTAGTCACCCTTGTACGTGGCGAGAAGAATTTTCTCCGTCCGAATAGCTGCCGCATGCTTTTTGGCTTTGTGTTGTCGCCAAACAGTTTGTATTCGAAGTGCTGCGTACATTTCCCATCGCCGTCGCAAGGCTGCTTGACGACCGAGATAGCCCCGAAAAATTCGCTGAATCATGATTGATGCGCGATGGTTTCTCAGTGTCTCCTTGAAAACCACTTCGCAATGATGTCGGCGAAAGTTGCGTTGAATTACTAACGCACTTTGATTGTGAAGACGCTGTCGTGCTGCTCTCTTCTCTTTTCTCATTGTTACGAAGTCTCCCCAAGCAAGTAGCATGCTTCTTTCCGTGCCAAATCGTCGAGATTGAGCCATCTCTTTGATGCGAAGTTCCCAAAATGTGTAGCGGACAAGCATATCAAAGCATAATTTTGCTTCACGTTTCCTGATTCCGTCCAAGATGGTTTTCACCCCTTTATCCTGAATGCACTTGATCTCTTTTCTCTTTTTGGCAAAGGTTCGACCGCGATATCCTCGATACACTCGCTGAATCGTGACAGCTTTTCGATTCCGATCTCGTTGGTAGCGGAAAACTTGACGGGCCACTCGACCTCTATACTGCCTTTGAATCAAGATGGCGGACTCGAGCTTCCAGGTCTTCACCATTTCGGCAAAGCTAACCCACCGATGGAACCAATGGCCTTCTCGTTTCTGAATGATCACTGCAAAATTGTCACGAAGACGTTGCTGTTCAACAGCAAAGGCAGCCCACTGGTTGAACAACCGATTCATCATTCGCATCTGTACCTTGTGGAGATATTTCTTGGCGATTTTGTTGCGCTTGGCACGCATTTTCAGCATTTTGCGAAATTGTGCCTGCTCTTTTCGTTGACGAACAAAGTGTTGAATTGTCATCGCTGCGTTCACCATTAGCTTATACCAAGCGAGGTGCAGTTTCCACTTCATGAGCTTGAATTTCAAGAATAAGAGGTTGGCCTTCCGTTGGTTCTTCCTCCTCACTACGAACGACTTCCATTGTTCTATGATGTGGGAAAGCTGTTTCTTCTTCATTGCAGCAGCACGTTGTGTGGCTTCCTCTTCTCGTGCTTTCTGGACTAGATTTTTCTGTTTGTCTTCGAGATCGCGCTTTTGCTTGTCTTCCTTCTCTCTCTTTGCCTTCAATCGTTGATGATGACGTTCCATGTCTTTCTCACGAAGAGCTTCGAGTCGTTTTCGTTCCAACGCTTGATTTTTCAGTTTAATTTCTCGCTCACAGATCTGCGCTGAGAGTTTTTCACGAGCTTTTTCTTTGGTTTCTTGAGAACGCTTTCGGCACGATAAGCACGTTGAATTCGGATCACCATGCGCAGTCTCAACTCTTCCATTTGCTGCTGCCAAGGTACTGCCAAAAGCGTTGAGGCCTTTACTGCAATATCGTGCTTCTTTTGTAACCTTCCTATATGCGCTTCGAATCGACCAAGAACGGAGATAAGTTCCTTTGATGGTACAGCATCTTTGCCAACACGTACAGGGTTGCGTACAATGGACAGTTTTGAAGGAGATTTTACAGCCACCACCTCCTTCCAGACATTATTCACTAAGTTCTCGCCATCGGTGATTTTCTTCTGGATATGCTGAAGCTCCTGCTCTTGTAGAAGAATTTGATTCTGAAGGAGACGAATCTGTACTCGAAACTGGTTGTTGGCGTTGCTACGCTCCATCTTCATCAACTCGATCTTCTGATTGCGTAGAACTCTCTCCTGTTCTGCGTACAGAGTCATCCATTTATCGACCTTCGAGTCCAGTGTGATGGTGTCTCGAAGACGGATTAAATTTGATAAGGACTCTCCGTCGTCATTGAATTTGAACTGAGCAAGAATGTCTTCAGCAACTTCACCAAACAATTGAACCACTGTCGTTAAGAAGCTTTCAGCAGTGATCATGAAGTGGGTTTCATCGGTCTGGAGTCGACTAATTATCGGTTCACGGACGAGATACTGTGCCAAGAGGATGGGAGCTGCAATTCGAGGAGCTCCGTCATAACGGAGCCTTCGTGAAAACTCAAACACACGCTGCATAACACTTTCGCATGCTGCTTCGGAAAGAAAGGCTTGTTTTGTTCCGTCTGGAATCAAGGGGTGATTGCGTAGCTCAATCATATTTGCAGCAATGTACTTCTTTGAGCCGTTTGATCTTGATGAATGTGCTTGTTTCTCTTTGGTGGCTAGATCAAGATTAAATTCGTGTTGGAGGTGGTTTCGTACAAAGAGAAAGAAGAGAAGTGTGTCTTCATCAAAAATTTCCCGTAGGAATGATGCGAACAAAGACACTTGAGGATACTGCTCACGTGTGAGCTCGATGTTGTACATGAGATCCAAGCATTCTTGGTCAGCTAGTTCGGGTAGTCCCAATGATTGGTGAATGAACCTTCGAGCAAAGAATGGCATTGCGAGCCATCCAGGTGTCGTCATGCGATTTTGTGGACTGTTCTTAGGCTTCGCCCACACATCCGATGGCGTGGACTCGGTTTCTACCTTCTCGCTCCCCGTTTTAAGTAATAAAACGTCTGTAAGTGCGTTGTAAAGCACTTCAACCATTCGAAGGAGCCAATTGATCCCGCGTTGTCTAGGAAGTAAATTTTTCCCTGTACCTGCTTGCACAACAGCCTCGAAGAATCTTGGATATCGAGACTGTAGCATTCTTGTCGATATCTTAGCTGGTAAAACCGACTCTGAAAGTGTTGCGTCTTGCTCGTCTTGATTCCGTGTTACCGTGGTACCCCAACGAACTCTAGACGGAGGCTTCATTGGTTTGTTACGAGAACCTCGTCCAGCTTGACTACTCAGTGATCGATCTTCCTCCGCAACACGTTTTTCTTCATCTGGCAGCAACCCACGCTGTCTACACATGACAAGAGCTTTAGTTAAATATTCAAACACGCGTCAACACTATATCCATTCTACTTGCCCACCGTAGCTGGCAGTTCATATACTCGATCTTGTCGAGGTACGGCAGAAGCATTTTCTTCTGCTCCAAAACTTCTACGCTCATCTGCAATCAAGCTCCAGCTTGTAAGTTTTCACGAACAAAATCTTTCATCATTTACGGACCTGAGTTTGCACTATTCGCTTCTCCGGCATTAATGGTGTAGTGCGAGCGACAACCTCATTGTGTTGCGTCTCTACAGGAAGGTTATTCGGCTGGACAGTGTGCAAAACTGAAGCCAACCACGCCTTGTTGGCCTCCGTCTCACAATCGTTGGAGCTCTCCCGCCGCTTTTTCTTCCTTGTTCGCTGTCCACTAACAGCCAACAATACTGTGCCGTCCAATTCATAAGGTGAACGTTTGGTCATGGTACCTACGCGTCTTGCAAGCTCATGTCCATTGTACAATGCTGGAAAAGTCAAAATGGATAACCGTCAATTTGTACACGATTAAGTGTCTGGATTTGTACAAGTATACATCGCGCTTACTATTGATATCGAGAAAAAATCTTAACACCTCGAATAAGTGTCGAATGCTATGCGCTTTCACTACGTTTTGAAGCATTTCTGGTGGTACTGGACGCCATGTTCCTTGTCCAAACTGCCATCTCGCGCTTCTCTTCCTCTCGCTGAGCTGCCGCTTGATTGACCAGAGCACGGATTTCTTGGATGTCGCGCAGTCCGCGCCTCAACTGCTGCTGCATCTTGTGAACCGAGTCGCGCATGACCTGGAGGTCCTCGTTGGCAAGAGAGACTCTATCAGACTGGAGTTCATCGTCCCCATTCATGTCGAATAGAGGCTCTATCGGAGGAAAACGTCGCGTCCTCCTGTGCTGAAAAAGTATACCAACACTAGGGACCAGAAGGAGTTGTGACTGAGCAATCGAGCACTTGCCTTGACGCCGCTGCTCCGCTTTACGCCTCTGACAGGACTTGTTCCGACAAGAACAGCGTCGACACTTTTTGTCATTATGGAATGCCATCAAGAGCGATTGCTGTTAGACGTACTCGTCAAAGGCCGAAAACGCAGAAACTCACTGTATGATGAGCACGCAAAACGAAAACTGAGAGCGACCAGACCAACCACCAAATCGTTGCCAAAGGACGAAAAACTGCGCCTGTAAAGAACGCGCACGAAGGAATTCGACGTTGAGTTTTGCAAACTGCCACAGACGTTTCGCTCGTCGTGTTGCCAGCCATGGGCTCATGTTCACTACCTTTCGGTAGTGTTCGGAGAAACACGAAAGCAAATGCGATGAAGGGCCGGAATTGAGCCGGCTTCGGCTCAAAATGCATGTGACACGACGACGACCGTGTCAAATCACGTGTGCATCGCCGAAGGGGTCCGAACACGATTGGGTGCCCAGTGGCTCAGCATTCCCATTGAGGAGCGGAAAGGCATGATCGCGCTAGCTAGTAACTATCACATCCAATACAATACAAAACAACAAAACTTGGATCTCTACCACCACCACGAAGTCCTAGCTATCCTGACTAGAACTAAGTTTTCATCGGCTAATATTTATGTTGCAACGTTCTTCGTGGCAACCGTATCATCATCACCAGTTGCTACAAAGAGCAACGTGAAAGAAGGTTACTCCGGGTGATGATAATTAGCTGTGGACGACAACTCGCAGTGACCTCATTAACAGAAATTGTTTGTTGTCCACGCTTTTATTTCTCCGAAGCGGAGGGATCACCAATGTTGAATGATGTGCAATCTCGACCACTGTGAGTGGACACTGGATCGTCCAGCGTCCACATGGATGCTTCACCACTCAGCAGTAAACGAATGTATCATGACCACTTCTGTAGAATACCTTCAGTTACTGACCACACTCTCAAGACCTACCAATTTTCCAGCAGGGGGAGCTTCATTGGTACTATTGCTTTGGCGTGATATAGGGTGCTTCTCTACTACTACTGATGAGTCTCAAGTAAACCTTTGTTAATGGTACGCGTCCGAGTCATCAAGCGCATAATCGTTTTCGTAGTTCAGCCGTGAAAACTGGCAACACGACGTGGGGATCAAACGCTGAAGTTGGATTATGAGTTACGTAGTATAGTCACGAGTTGACATGCCTTCGATTTTGCTTAGAGCTTTGGCACCTCTAAGCGAATAACAACTAATTATTCGAGTAAGCAAGTCTTAAGAGTGGTCGGCAGCTGACGAGAATCGCATGCCATCATCAGCACTCTCTACTTTTACCTCCATGCAAAAGTTCTCCATTAGCACATTGCAGCCATTCAGCTAGCCCTTTTCATTGGAGGAGACCTCATCTTAGATCATTCAGCAACCGTATCGCGATTTTGTTTGTTGCTGGCACCTCCTTCGCTGCCACGAGCATGTTAGTCAAATCCTCACGAGAGTAAAATTTCAGCAATATATCCATCGCGGTCGTTGAGGCCTCGTTCTTCGCATTAAACATGATTCTGTAGCTCTCCCAGGTTCTCAAGAAATTCGGATTGGTAAGGAGGGTCTTTACGTCCTTCACGTCGACGTCCAGCTTTAACAGCTTGAAAACTTCGACAGGAGATACTTTATTCCTTAACCACTGCGCATCCATAGCGTTCTCAAAATCCTTCGCAAGGAAAGCCATATCCACCCTTCGCTCTCCCATTATAAAAATCTTCGAGAGACCGTCGTAACCATAATGGTCAGTCAAAACCTTTAGCAGAACCTCTTTCGGGTCCTGCACATGTGTCATTTTCGTATAGGAGTATAAAGTTTTAAACGCTGGAGACGCGAAAAGGTCATTTCCTGCCTTGTGAAAATTCAACAACTTAAAAACGTCGTCTGCAGAATCTACGTTATCCTCCCACTTAGCCAATAGTTCATATCGCAAATTCGTCGAAACTTTTTTCGTTGTCGGGACTGTTAGCCCCATTTCCACCATCTTGGCGATGGTAACATCATCATACTTCTTTATGAACAAGTCAATCATTTTCACCTTGTTTGAGGGATCTTGCTTATTGAGCAGATCGATGTACGCTGCAAAAATATTGAGAGTTGGATTGCTGTCTTTGCTCATTTGCGGAGACTTAAAAAGGTTGTATTTCGCCGTGCCAATCTTCAGCAGTGTAAAAATGTCTTCAGCATTTTTCCCTTGGCTTTTCCAACTATCCAAAAGCCCCTGCTGCATTCTCGTTGCAATGGTTTTCGTTCGTGGCGTGTTCATTCCAATCGCTACCATTCTTGCCACAGCGTCGTCAGTGTACGTGTGTGTAAACATGTCAATTAGTGCCACCTTCTTTGTGGGGTGTTGTTTGTTGAAGCGGTCGATATACGATACATATACATGAAGCTTCGGGTTGGTCAGAACCTTGTCGACTCCTTCGCCAAGCTGCAATTTGTTAAAGACGTATTCCGAGCTCCTCCTTTTGAATAACCACTTCTGGACCTTAAACTTTTCAGCAAGAGTGAGCTTCGCTTCCGCTGATTTCGGTGACATCGCCCAGTTGACAATCTTTGTACTGATAGGGATATTTCCTGCTGGTACATTACCTGCTCTCTCTTCATCCTCGTGTTGCCTGACTGTCCTTAGCAGTCTTGTAGTAGAATGGATATCACGCACCTCATTTGAGGAACGAGCCAGAATGTGGGAAGTTGTTAACGTTGTGTCTGCAGTTTTTGATCCAGCATTGGTATCAGCCACGAGAGTGACAACAACCATCAACAAAACGTAGTAGAAATTCATGGGCACGTTGTAATCGAATTTGAATAATGAACACTTGGTCAGAAAAAACGTAGTGATGTGTATGGTACTAAACTGCTTCACAATCTACCCCATCCCATCGTGCATCAATGTACAGTTCTAGGGAAGCACATGTAGAGAGACGATATCAACAGTGTTGAATCAACACCCAAAAATGTCTATCAACACCACTTGTGGTACGATATACCCCTCGATACACCCCACAAAAGTTGCTCAAGTTTCATTCCGAACTTGTTAAATAGAGCTACTGCCCTACCACACCCAAAATACCCTTGAGATAGCGGGCGACAGAATCAGTATTCATACTATTAAATAAAGTAATTACGAGACTCGATGTACCATAAAGTTTACACCATGAATAAACAGCGACCTTGTATTCGAGTCATCCACATTGTACATTGGGACATTGGCTAGAAGCCCCAGACCCTCGAGGTTAGTACGAGATTCTCGATATACTATAAAGTTTACACCATGAATAAACAACGAGCTTGTATCCGAGTCATCCACATTGTACATTGGGACATTGGCTAGAAGTCTCAAACCCTCGAGATTTGTATGTATTCACCAGAGGTGGTGAATCACCGACATAGTGTGCGAGAATATGTATGTGTATCATAAAGCCCTGCTTGAATTGTAAAAATATCAATAGCATGTGTGTACTAACTTACAGCTCTTTTGAACACAATTTTAGAACTAATACATAAAAATCAAGTTGAAAACGAGCACCTTTCTCTGCATGTGTCAAGGTGTGATAAGTTCAATCTAGCACAGTCGTCCCCCCCGTTATGCGCACCATGATATTCTAATACCCCGTCATATCGGTTTGATTGATGTTACGTTCTTATAGCAATCAAAACAAATATGTTTATTGTCACTCTGAAAACTTATCGCGTAATCACTGCGCATAACGGGGGGGACGACTGTATTGGTTTGACAGTCTCAAACTAGAACTTGCGCTTAAAGATTCGAAAGTCAGAATACGTCGCATCGCTGAATACCGTGTACGGTTGGCCAATAATGTCACGATCATTGTGGACAAACTGGTATACCGGTTCTCCTCAGTTTCCCATCGTGCTTGCGTATCTTCCTTCGCCACATCTAATTCGCCAATAAACTATGCACGTCGACCAAACGCGACTCTGTGATTCGATGACAAATACCTTCCATTACCGGTATTTCCTTGTCACATCCAACCGTCACTTCAAGTAAAATGTATCACAACGCATTCGTCCCTTATCATGCATTTCATGGAGCTGTCTGTGGCGCATCGAGCGCTAGTGGTGTCGCTCCTGATTCTTCTCTTCGGCCTTATCTTCGGTCTCACTCTTAACGCCAATGCGCACATCCCCAAGCCTTGGAACCGCGTGTCCAGTATCATCGGTTGGATCTACTTCTTCTGCTGGAGCGTGAGCTTCTACCCCCAAGTATTCCTCAACCGCCAGCGCCGCAGCGTCGTCGGCTTGTCCCTGGACTATACAGTCCTCAACATGTTGGGCTTCACTTGCTACTCCATCTTTAACGTCGCATTCTACTACAGTGACAGCGTCCAACAGCAGTATATGCGACGTCATGACGGTCACCGCAATGCGGTGGAGCTCAACGACGTCTTCTTCTCTCTCCATGCAGCTGTTCTAGTGGCGATATCGCTGTTTCAATGTGCCATTTACCCTCGAGGGGGACAGGAAGTCAGCAAACCCACTATTCTATGGACAGGTGGGACAGTCGTCGCTGCGGTGGTCTTTGGCTTTGCAGTTGTTGTCACGGGAGATAAAGAAGACTCGGTGATCAATACGCTCAATTTCCTCTACTTGCTGAGCTATGTGAAGCTCATGACGACGTTGGTCAAGTGTCTTCCCCAAATTGCACTCAACTATCAACGCAAATCAACCGTGGGGTGGACAATTTGGAACGTGCTGTTGGATATTGCTGGCGGGCTGTTGTCTATTGGACAACAAGTGCTGGATGCTGCGGCGACGAACGACTGGAGCGCTATGACGGGAGACCCTGTCAAGTTTTCGCTTGGATTCGTGAGTATTATCGTCGACGTGGTCTTTATCTTGCAACACTATGTGTTTTACGCTGAGAACAACCACTTTATGCTGCATGGAGGAGAAGCCAAGCCTTTTTTGCCCAAGTAAGATGAAAAAACGTGCTATGAGCTGAACGAGAATATGATCGTTTTGTTTTACGATGTTTGAGAGAATCAACTTGATATTTTCGACGACATTGAGCAGTGCTAACCAATTAACTTCATTGCTAGAACTATAGCGGCGACCATATTTGCAACGCTGACAATTGAACTCGCACTGTTGGCTGAAGATGTATCTGATCCAGGGTCGGTGTCGGTGGAGCGGCTTGAATCGTCAATAGATCCAGTACTGTTGCAAACTGCAGACACAGGGTCGAGAATGTCTGACTGCAGAGATAATTCTAGCTCTGGAATTGTGCAGTCACCAAAGCCCATTGCCGCAATGTCTTCCCATAGTGCCATACAATCCGTGCTGGTACATAACTCCTTGATTTGGTCGGTCGATAGCGACGAAATGATATTAAAGCCCACATCGTTTGTACATCCAGCCAAGTGTGAGTTACTTGATATCGCCTCAAGCTGAGGGGTAGAGCAGACTGTTGCATCTACACCGCTGATAAACATCACGCTGATCACTAGAATCCACACCAATACAGACATCTTGAAAGCTACGTGACTCGACACAACGGAAGTTTGACAATGAATTATGCTGGCGAAGATCAACATTTGATTATCGCCAGCAACCAAACACTTAGTTGGTGTAAACAAGTGAAGCAGGTGTCTGAACAACGTATCCGCCAGATGGAAGATCAGCGAATACTTGTTTCGACGACAATAAATCTTGTTGATCAGTGTCTGTTGTTGCCGAGATTCCGTTCCACATCCTTGTCAAGCTTATCAATTCATAAACCGAAATCGCCAATGGTAAAGCAAAATATGATGTTGTGTACGTAGCAGATGAATGATCTTATGATGTCTGAGTACGTGACGAGAATGCAAGAGCTCATCAGATGAGTAACTCACAACTTGGTATGACACATATGAAGCAGATAATTGCGGACAGCAAGACTCGATCTACGTCGAGCCTGGTCAAACCATGATATTGATTTAGTTAGTGAATCTATGTGCTAGAGTCTAGACTAGCATAACAGATAGCACCACGCTGATGAAGAAGATGATAACGATTGAGAATCTTGTTGTCGAGCATGAGCTACTGGAAGAAGAACCGTCAGATCCAGTTTCGGCCAAAGTAGATCCGCTTGATGAGCTAATGCTTGATCCACTGTCGCCACAAGCCTTCGTAACGGGGTCAACAATATCCCTTTGCACTTGAGCACTAGCGGCAGGAATCGTGCAGTCCCCCAATCCCATTGTAATCACATCGCGGTATAGCTCCATGCACGCACTGTTCGCACAGAACATCTTCACTTGATCCTTGGAAAGCGCAGCCAAGCTTAGAATCTCAGAAAACCCCAAGGCTTTCGAACATGGTGCCACGTGTGAATTGCTCGCCAAAAGGTTTAGTTGGTCCAACGTGCAGTCTTCAGCATTAACCGAGTTGACGACGGCCAGACAGGATAGCAGAAATACTAGGAAACTCGACATATCTGATGTGCTGGTGTGTGCTTTTGCGAATCCAAGAATGTCATCTCGTGACCCCCTCAACCACAGAATTCGCTGATGGGAGACTCAACAACATACGCCTCGCCTATTCTGCCTCTATGCCTACAGCTGTGAAAACATTTGGCAAACCGATGACAACAATCTGATGGCGATAAGGTTGAGGTTAGCTCACAATGTCAATATGTTCGTGCTGTTCTTACCTTTCGCCTATGCTTCCCATGTCAATTAAAACGCACGATGCGTTTGAATTGTATCCATCAGCGTGCCATACTTTTAGGAAGCTCTACAAACTCGTCTCTCATGGATGTGTGTCGCCGTTGAAGAATGAGATGAACTAGCTGAGAATACCCACTGAAATAGGCGATCGACAGCACCGTCATTCCGCCACAGTCTCTCAAAGCCACATTCGCCTCTGCTTGCAAGAGGATGCGAAGCGATTCTTGGTGGTTGTATAATGCAGTCATGTGCAGAGCTGTAGCCCCAGTATCTGTTTGCCGGTTAAGGTCAGCACCGTGGTTTACCAGCAACTCTACGATATCGTCGTGACCTTTTTTGGCCGCAACTAAGAGCGGAGTTGCGCCGTCTTCTGTAGGCTCATCCATTGACGCTCCGCCGTAAACGAGTACGCGTACGATGTCAAGGTACCCCAATTCAACTGCAATCCGAAGTGCTGTTATTTGATGAGGTCCTTTGAAGTTGACATTGGCGCCGTATTCCAGTAGATGGAGAATAATGTCGCCACGACCATACATTGCCGCGATCATTAGCGGGCTCCAGCCGTCGTAGTTCCCCAAGTTTGCTGATGCTCCACCTTGGAGTAACGTCACAGCAATATCTTTATTCCCTACATGACATGCAATTACTAGAGCTGAACTACCACAACAGAGTTGACTATCAACGTGAGCTCCGTACTCGACAAGAAGTTTGACTACTTCAGCTTGACCGTTCTCAGTAGCAACAGTCAAAGGTGTATAGCTGTCATGCCCAGGACAGTTGATGTCGGCACCGGCATCCAGCAAAATTTGAACGATGGCAAGATGCCCCTCAGCTGCGGCCACTTTCAAGGCTGTAGATCCACGGAGTGTTTTAGCGTTCACATTGGCATTGTGATTCAGTAGTATCTGAGCAATCTGGTCGTACCCAAGCTTGGCCGTGACCAGTAACGACGTCCAGCCATCGTTATCTGTGAACTCGACATCGGCACATTTTGAAGAACTCGTTCGACATCCTCAACATTTCCACCCATGCAGACATCCAACACGTTTATCTGTATCAATGGTGTTACTGAACTTGATCCTGTTGACGCTGCCGAGACGAATGAATCCTCTGTCGAATTTGCTCGCGTCAACACCATTGTTAGTCGAATTGACAAGTGATTACTGATGATGTAGCACGAGTGGAGTCCGCTGTGGACTGAACAGGCTACAAGGCTACAGTGATACCCAAAGAAAGTAGGAAAGGCACTTTAGAACCCATCGGGAGATACCAATAGCTGCTGGAACAGCTTCATGAATCATGTATCATAAGTGAGTGGCGCGCACATGTGAGAGAAGGAGTACGCATGGGTAGATTGGATGGCTTGGGTGGACGAGCCTATCATGTAAATCGACTAGCGCGCTGTAAAATTGACAACGAGTTGTCTCTACTACTGCCAACTTGCAATCTTCCTGTCGAAGTCACTGCTGTTTCTTGTTCCATCACTCGACAGAGTGGATATATTGATGGGGATGCCTTAAACCAAGTACTATTAGAAACTCGGCGGGGATCGAGTCAAATGCTGAGCAGGAGATCTCTGCTTTGTCATCTCACCAAAGAATATGGATACCGCGTAATTAAATTTGATGATATTGACGTCTTTCGGGGGGGGGATGCCCCAGGTATTAAATTTGGTGTAGCACAGGTCTGTGAGATGAGATGTTCACAAAAAGTTAATCAACTCCTTCGAATCGATAACGCATTTCTTAAACGTGTTTGTCTAGTTGCAAAATTACATGCATAGGAGAGTTAGCTCACGACGATGCGGTAAGACCACATTTTGTGTACATTCAAGTATTTTAAACTCATCAATGGGTGCAAGTGTGCTAGAACCGTTTGGCGATGGCTTGAGGACAGCCAGGTATCAATTGGGGTAACCGTCGCTGCAGCGGTGGAACTCCTACTGCGCTGATGGTAAATGGCCACTGTAGTTGCTTCTTTGCCGCGTTGCTCCATAGGATTACATGCCGTCATTTTCGGTTTGGACGTCGCCGGCGCACTACTTACTACCTTAAACCGATCGACAAGTCAAGATCCCTCGCATTATGCCACAGGCCTTGTTTACCCTGACCAAGTGACGGAGTACGTTCTCTGTGAAGTCGACTTTACAGTGGGCACGGACACGCCTGAAGACTTACCCACATCGATTGGGACGTTCAATGCGAAGGCGAAAAAAGTGACTTCGTCTACATCACCCTCTCTGCGCCAAGAGGGCAAAACTGGAACGAAGAAAACTCGAATTCATTTGAGTGTGCACAGGTTGCTGACCTTTGCCGACTTCACTTAGTGAATATTTCAAGCAATCCCTTCCGACAAACCGAATTCAAGATATAGTGCTGAAGTCGTCATATTTGCTTTCCTACAAGAAATACCTGATCTGTTGAGGGAGTCAACACCGCTGTCCAACTACTAGGCTACAAGGTGTTAGTGCATTTATTAGATAGACTTCCCAGAACAAATGAACCTTGAACGATAATATTTTGCAACCCATTGCGGCCAAGGGATACTGGAGGAAATTTCGGAACTCGTGTTCTTTGTCAACGATCATTCAGTCAGCTTATTCTTCATCAAATTGATGAAATCAATGGATTGTGCTGCTGTTATGTAGCACGGATTTGCACAGCTCATGTGAGTTGTCTTACCTAACTAGCCTCGCTACATCACACGGACATACAAGCCTTAGAACGCTCAAGCTGTTACGTTCGAAATTGTAGTTCATCGCTTAGAGCTATTTGAGGGCAGGCCGCAGCTGCATTCTGGATTGACTGTAACTCAGGTAACGGAGAACGGATTGAGTGTAGCGACGATATCCCGGGTGTTGACCCGATTTGCCTGTGAATTGCAATGGAACTATGCAAAGACAAGAACGATGATTTCGAATTAACGTTTTAAGCATTTTAGTGCGAGATGTATATGCAGCAAGTACGTTAAAATATACAATCTGTTCTTGCAGTATTATCTCGTTAACATGTAAGAATATCTTCACGATTCTAGAGAAGGTAACGGCTTCGACTCATTTTCAACGTACTCGAAGTCACACCATGGAATCCTGCACAAAATCGAAGGTAGGGTAGGAAAGTGTCCTGGTGCATGTGGCCCCTATCCGTCAGGTGCCAAGCACCCATGACAGGTTCGTTACCAGTTTAAATCATCCTGATGGGCTGTCTGCCGTCCGAACCGTAAGTAAACCAACTACAGTCTTCCACAGTTTGGTTAAATTAGCGATGTTGTAGGTCGTCGAAAGAGGTACCCAGCATGGATGCACTCAAAAGATCGCAAAATCCAATCATGTAAACGTGACCACCACGAAACTAAGCTGATAGGGTATAGTCGTCAAGGCGTCGTCTGGAAATGGTATCGAATGCATTGGGTGGTTGACAGGGTACATCTTCTGGTATGATTTTTGTCATAAGCTACCAAGGCCTAGTAGGTTCCACCTCTCAATATACAGAAGTTGGCGAGCGGAGGATGTCCGTCACGCCTCACAATGATCATTTCCCATTTGGACACTTCCTGCACACTGCTACCTTAACCAGCTCAAGAGATCACGTGTCGCTATGGTTTGGAATGCGAGACCAATCACACCCATATCAACTTTCAAACCCGCTCCAGCTTTCAAACCAGGGGTATCCACACAATATTTTAGACCGATCCTGCCAAAACCATTCACCGCTGGTATGAACGCACTTGGCGAAATAGTGGCCTCAAGTATTATTAGTGAGTTGTTACCCGACCAAGGCGAAGATGACGAAAGTCATCGCACTTTACGTGCCCTTCAAATCGCTGAGGAAGAGCCCACTGTCATTTTTTACCCGATTTCGGCCAGCGATCAATGCGACTGCATCATTGTTCCAGACACCGAAAGCTTGGAAGAGGTTGGGGTAGCGAAATCGTACTATTGGGGAACGTTCCAAGTGGAGTCTAACTACGGCAACTACTACGACATCAGTTACGATCCAGCAGATGTGTATTCGCAATGCGAGTATTCATACGCAGGCTTCGACCAAGTGAGTGACATCGTTATCTGTGAATACGACCTCACCGATGACACGTCAGCCGGAACCATGCAGTCGAAAAAAGAGATTCCATCGGATAAGGCCACAACGCCATCTCTTCGAAAGGAGGGTACTGGCGGTGGTAAGAAAACTCGAATCCATTTGAGTGTGCACCGCATGCTGACAACCCTCATTGAGGCAGTGTTTGCGCTCCAGTACCCTACGGTTTAATCAGCTAATGAACCGTCAAGAAGTGCAACTGAGGGAGCCCATCATCATCATGATCGCTGCAGAGTACTCTGTGTATTTTCAATTGTTTTATGTTAGTGAGAAAACAGCGAGGAACTCAAGACAAATTCCCATCCGTAAGTTTGAATCAACCATTTCCACGTCTACAATGTTGGGTTTTTGATAATCGGTGTCTAAAATCCCAAGACTACCAAGGTCATGACAACAAGGGAGAAAATTGATACACGTGCACTATTCGCTGGACTTGTACTTCCCTCACCTGCAACACTTCCATTGCTACCCGAAATGCTCTCCAATGCGTCGCCAACATCCACCCCGCTACTCGATGAAATATTCATATCGCAACCTGCCGCCAAGCGATCGAGAATATCTGTCTGCAGAGTAACATTCATGTCTGGAATCGCACAATCTCCATAACCCATTGCAGCAATTTGTGTTACTAGTGCCTTGCAGCTATTGCTGGTACAAAACTCCGTCACATTATCATCCGTAAGAGCTGTTAAAATCTCTCCGCTGATTCCAGTATCTCGAGTGCAGATGGCAAAGTTCGACGCGGTGAGTATTTGTTGGATTTGCTGTATGGCACAGTCATTCGAATTGCCAGTGACAAGAAGCGCTAACATGAAAAATACCAGGAAAATGAACACCGACATTTGGGGCGCTGATCGTGGCGATCTGGATGAAAAGAGGCGAATTGGAGAATGAACAGCACATAATTGAAATTGATTGTGCTTTCGCTTACGCAGAGAGTGTGAACCTCCCATGCGTGCTAGTAATTCACTGAATACAATATACACGTTAGAGTAGGCAAGTCAGAAGACGCTACAACATTTTTTGAAGCATGGAAAGAATGCTGTTCCAGTTTAATACAAGTAGTTGTTGATTTCCTTCAGTCTATTTGTTCGATTGAGTTACCATAAAATATACTCCACATGCAACATTACGATTCAACTAACAAAGTGTTGCCCCATCGACATTAGTGCTGCAAATTCATCGACTTTCTAACTGTTGTTATTTTGTTCTTGTAGAGTCATTTCGCAATGTGCTATCACGCATGGGGTCATTTATTTACTTTCTTTTACTGTTCCATTAGTTTCTTACAATAACAAAGTGGCCAATGCTACCACGAAAGTCCAGACGCAACCTACAACCGTCGTGGCATTGCTCGTCGAGGTTGAGCGACTAGCTTCTCGGATGGTATTCGTGTCGACAGAACCATTGTCACTTGAAGACGAGTGAACGCTACTACATCTCTCCGTGAAAGCGTCGAGGATATCTGTCTTGAGATATATCTTTGTCTCTGGAATCCTGCAGTCACCAAGACCCATTGCAGCCATGTCTTTCATAAGCGCCGTGCAAGCGGAGCTTGCACAAATTACTTTGATCTGCTCGGTGGTGAGCTCGGAAATAGTGGACAAGTTGCTAAATCCTGCATCTGCCGCGCATTTTGCCACATGTGAGTTGCTAGCGATACCAACGAGCTCCGATGTAGAACACTCATCATCTCCGCTAACCACGCCGGTAAGTGCCATACTAATCACTACAATAGCAGTCAGCGATACCATCGAAGTGAATTGTTCAACGGAGTGGTGGTAGTGTGCTTGACTTGGAAAAATGGATTGTATCTTATAATCCCTGACAACCGCTACTCCACCCCACGCTCTACGTCACTACCGGTACTGGTAGTGACACAGACAGATAAGAAATTTAGCATTACCACTACTTCAACTGACGCACAAGGCATCCAAGCGCTCCATAAAGGATGAATCGATTGGATTCTCCAAAGAACCGAACCAGATTGTTGCAAATGGCAACTGCCTGTAGAAACATCAGCAAAGTAAATATATACACAGCTGAACTTGGACAGGCATCACAGCCGCCATAGCTCAGGGGGTAAGAAATCGTAGGAGGAAACTACGAGGACTAGGAGTAATACGAAAGGATTTGTCGAAACCCTTGTTGTGTAAGTGCGATGTAAGCAACAAACTTGTCTTGTTTTGAAGAGGCAAACCAAACGCAAAAAAAGTATGATAAGCATCGTGATTGCTGTTGGTAAGCCAGCCATTTAGAGGTCGTGTTTAGTATCGACTCGCGATTAGCCTGCTCAATGCAAACTCATTTTGTTGATATTGAAAAGTTGGTATCATTGTTGCCGACGTACTACATATTAGTGCTTCACTTGATGCTGTTCAATCACAACGCCAACGTAGCCAATAACAACACTACAGGGAAGAACCAATTGACTACCTCCATTGTAGAGCTACTCGTAGCGCTTGAGCCGCTGCCAACCGATCCGCCGCCGACACTACTAGCCGATATATCAACCGATCCGCTCCCACTGCAAGCTTTTCCGAAGGGATCCAGAATGTCCGTGCCAAGCGAGATATTCGTGCCTTGAATGATGCAGTCACCAAAATTCATCGACCTCATGTCATCCATGAGCTTCATGCAATCCGAGCTATCGCAAACTGCCTTGATCTGTTCATCAGTAAGTGCTGTGATGGCTGAGAATCCGCTGAAACCCACATCCGATGTACAACCTTCCAAGTGTGAGCTACTGGCGATCATCAGAAGTTCCGATGTGGAGCATTCCTCTGCGTTAGTTGCAGTGATGAACATGAGACTCACTGCGGCGAGAGAAGTTAGCGATAGCATTTCGACTACTGGCAGGTTTTTGGTAAACGATGCTTGTTGGTAATTGAAGAGTAATTGAATAGAGTGCGAACTGCTTTCACGATATCCAAGGCGTTCTCGAAACACATACCTCCTCAGATCACCCGCCACATGCTACACATCGTCCGGTTGGTGCAGTCGCCTCTATACAAAAGTACATGTAGATACACTCGACACCACAGAAAGTGGTGTGCACTATGATGCCAAATGGTATGGGGTGAAACATCGTCAATGATGTTGAAGCTCAAAATCACATGGCAGCATGTACAGGGTTGACTTATTTAAGACATTGATATAACATGAACACTGACTCAAGCAATACAAAACAAATATTTTTGTAAGTCTACTTACTACATGGATGCGTGAACCTTAGTTAGCTTCGCTATAGCACCATCGCAACAAACACAGCGGCAGCAACAGACAAAAAACTGGCAGTCACGGTGGTAGCACTGTTGGTGGAGCCTGATTTGCTGCCGGTAGAGTTGTCACTGGTTATTGAGCTCTCACCAGACTCGTCACCGACGTTAGTCGTCCCGTTCGATGACGACCCCATGGATCCCATTGACCCACTTCCAGTACACATTGAGGCGACATTGTCCAGAAGATCGCTCTGCACAGATACGTTGGAGCCTGGAATGGTGCAATCACCAAGACTCAATGCAGCCACGTCGCTCATAAGTGCCATGCAGGATGAGCTCTTGCACACGTCCATGATCTGCTCGTGAGTAAGCGTCGAAATGGTCGACACACTGACCCCAGTATCAGCTGTGCAACTCGCGAGGTTCTTGTTGCTTGCAAGGCTTAATAGAGAATCCGTGGAACACTCTTCAGCGGCGACGGAGGCAGCGAAAGCTAGACTGATCAAGGCGAATGAAGTCAACGACTGCATCGTGGGTGGTGCTTGAGAGAAGAACTGGAACCAGAGTAAATTGAAGACTGAGGAATTGGAAAGGAAGAACCAAGTTTCCACGAATGTGCTTGATGTTACCTGCCCAGGTTAACAAGATGAAATAGAGTGTGTGTCTGGTACTAACCATGTGGCTTGCTTCAATCTCTCTATTGTCGATATGACAGCAGATGACCGGAATCGATAAAAAACGTGGAAGCGTGAAACTGATCGCTGGACAGTTAGTTATTAGAACGAGTAAGGATGTCGGCAAATTTACGGCTTGTTTAACTAGTAGGAACGAACAATGCGAAAACTTCATGGGATAGATTTCAGACAAGAATACTATTATGCATGAGGTAGAGCAAAATCATAAGGCAGCTGTCTGCGACTGCTGATGAAATGCATGTGCTTATAAGAAAGCTGCAACAGCGGCAAGGAAGACTGATCCGGCAGCGAAAGTGGCCGCAGCCGCTGACGAAGTGCCAGAGGCGTTGGGTGCAGGTGTACTCGAAGTTGAGTTGCTAGTAGCCTTGGAACCCGCAGTCGAGCTCGTGGTGGACTTGCTACTACCAGTATCGTTCGAGTCGTCGTCATCATCTCCTGCATCCACAGGGGTTGAAGATGTATCGTGCGAGTCATAGACTTCGGAAGATGTCGAAGTCGCGTCGTGGGAGTCTTCAGCTCCAGATGAATGAGTTTCATCATGCGAGTCCTCGATTTCAGCAGTAGCCGAACCCATATCCATACCAGGGCTATGCACATGTGAGCCGTCAGCTACTCTTAGAGCTCGGGTCGTGCTACACACAGCGTCGATGGGGCCGATGATGGTTCTGTGAAGTTTCGCATCAACGATCATGCACTCATTGATTGCGGTCAGATATGTCAAAACGCGTTGACAGGCGACGTTTTCACAGAACAACTCCAAATTGAAGAGGAGTATGTCCTCCGTAGATTCGACAGGGACGACGAAGTTGCTAACATCTTTGCATTCCGCAGCGTCAGTCGTCTCGGAGATCTCAATGAGAGCTGTCACATCGCAGTTGGCGGCGTGGGCGATTGCGGTGGCAGTAAGGAGTAGCGAGGACATGACAGCCTTCATGTTGAAGCGATCGATAGTTGGGAGCAGGATGATGTGCAAAGCAAATTGCAGAATGACGAGTTGGTATTATTGCGCTCGACTTCGAGTGGAACCCAAAAGGCTGCTAAACTTTCATAACCGACCTTGTGAGTCCCCGGAAGTTAACGGGCTTGGTACAATAACATTAGCAAGGATATAGAGCAATGTCACTCATGCAAGTAATTGGTAGGAATCAACACTCGCCATTCCGGTAGGTCTCAAGGCACACGCCTCCGAAGCTACGTTTTCGAGTTTCCGAACTCAAACATCGAAGATTTCGGTTGTTGATCGTCTGCACAAATGTGTTCATTAGCGCAGACGACTAAGCATTGACCTGAGCACTTTGCACAACGCATAGCACATTTCGACGGTTAGATATACGTGTCTTGAGTCAAGTACACGTTGATTTGATCCGTGACAAACGGTGACTCCACCTCACCTGTTTCTTCCAAGCTTCAGCGTCTCTATGTCGATACATGTAGAATTGCATAGGGACTCGGCTGCCTATTTACTAACTTTTTATTAAAATACACCACTTGATAAATAGTTTTCAATTGTAATGCATTTCGTTTCATCGCAACATCCATAATAGTCGATGAGAGTGTTGAATCATTGATACGTATTCCAGCAACACAATGTATTTACGAGGCGTGAGGTGGAAAGTGATCTACAAAGTTTGATTGATTGTGATGTGCATGTGAGGAGGGATAGTATGAATCCCTTCCTTTGAGTCTCAGTACCTCCAACCTCTGATACCCTTCTACCTCACATCCAACCTGTCACACGTCACCATACAAAATTCCTTACATCTCATTACTCACATCTCACGCCCTCTCAAATCCAATATCAACCATCACTCTCACTCATCATCATCATATCCTAGTCATTCCGCATTTTCCCTTCGTAGAGCCATGGAGACCGACAAGTCTGAAGTCGACGTGATGACGTCCGTGCTCTCGGCCTTGACAGTGCGTCACCACGACGACAACCTCGTGACCCAGCGCCCTGCCGCCACACTCAAGGAAATCCTCGAGAAGATCCGCGCTAACAAGGACCAGATCCGCGAGCTCGACCTCAAGGACATGGCAGCCAAGAAGCGCAAGCTCCGTCCGTCCGGTGGGGACCTCGTGGGGCGCGTATTCCAGCTGAATCGCACGGTCTTGCGGCTCTTGCTGCCAGGTCACGACATCGGAGACGTTGGAGCCAAGTCCATGGGCAATATGCTCCGAACGAACAACACTCTGCAGCATTTGGACCTGAGGGGAAATGAGATCACAGGTGAGGGAGCAGCTGCTATCTGTGATGCGCTCTACGGCCATGAGACATTAGAGCACTTGGGTCTCTCCAGTAATAAACTGGGGGACGACGGTGCGAAAGCCGTGGCCCAAGTGCTCCCGTACAATATTTCGTTGAAATACTTGGGTCTTGCCAATAATAATATTGGCGAAGAAGGTGGTAAAGCGTTACTTGACGCGATACTGCAGAATCGATCGCTTGTGATGGTGCAGTTGGTGAAGAATGACATTCCACAAGAGATTCTTGATAAGATCCGAGCTGCTTTGGTTGTGAATAAACTCATGCAGAAGAAAGCAGAGAGAGACGAGGAGAAGGAACAGAAGAAGTATGAAGAGGCGGAAAAGGAACTGGAGAAAATGAGAGAGGAAGCACTCCACAATCAGAACGAGGACAGCTCGAGTGATGAAGAGGAGGATGAATCGCTCTGGATTTAACCAGTGTGATCTTGTGGAGGAAGACGTGCATCAGCGATGAATGGTGTAGCACCAAGAATGAAGTGTTGTCTTTGTAATTGTGTTGTCATGTTGGATGAAATTGCTGGTTCTGGATGGTGGTAGTGATGTCGAAGTATTAGATGGATGATCAGTTAGTGCTAGCGAATACCTTGCGTTACAATCAGACCTTGATGTCTCTTCGCCGATGATATACAAGTGACCTTTCATTTTCTAGATCTTCATGGAGAGGAATACAGTACCGAGATCACTGGCCCAGGATGTGGACGGAAATGCCGTGATGTCGCTGGAGGAGTTCAAGGAAGGCATGTTCCAGTCCATTCGTGACAATGGCACCGTGGAACTCATTCGGGTACGGTTCTTAACTTTAAGTGTGGGATGGAAATACAATCATGTACTGCTCTTTAGGCACAACTTCGAAGACGATTCATTGAGAAACTTCAGCAGCAGCGGCGACTAAATGATGATCATGATCAAGAGAACGTTGCAGCTCGAGCAAATCGAGATGCAACAAGCTCCACTCCAGACGAAAAACTGGTGCACGGTCTGGTAGCAGAATACCTGGCAAGTAAGGGACTGGAGAACACGCTTGCAGTGTTCGTACCTGAAATCGGGGGTTCGCGCAACCAAGTAGACAGCGCAACTATATTAGAGGTAGCACTTCGCTTACGCATATATAGCTGAAGATCGCGAGGATGTGACTAACGATTTGGTGCTCCAAATATGAAGATGTTACATGTGAACTCGAGTGTCCAGAATACACTGGTAAGCACGATGTTGGGCATGACATACCACCAATTAGCCAAGCTCATTGACGACATGTTCTGCATACCAGGAAATGGAGAGAGCGAATACTGGTCAGTCACTCCTTCTTGTTCTTGTTCGAGAGCTTGTGCGGAGATTTCAACTGGCTACTATGGACTCGGGAACACAGACTGCAATGGATTGCTTCGACCACCGTATCGTGTTAGGTGCGTAATACCAATAGCCACCCAGGTACAACGAGAGTTCTTAACACTATAGTGATGCTGAGACACAGAGAATCAATTACGACGGGTGGAGAATGCCTACCTAGTGGAGTGTGCTTCTCAAAAGCTCGAGCCACAAAAATCTCTTGAAGAGCGTATGATGCAGTATCAACACGAATATGACGAAATTTGTGAGAAACGACTTCAGGAAGAACTTGAGCGATATAAATCAACGGAAGTTGCTTTGGTTCGAGCAGAAGAGCGGAAGCGATTTGATCGAGAAGTGGATAACATTCGTTCATCCCTGTTACAAGAGTATCGCAATAAGCAGGAGCATCTTCAAGAACGTGAGCGTGAGTTGGAGATTGCATTTGTTGCCCGCAGAACCGAGCTCGAAACATCACTTTTCGAAACCCGACAGTCGCTTTTCAAAGATATGGAGAGATTGCGCGTAAAAGAAGCCGAATTGCAAGTTAAAGTGGAAAGTGATTTCCGCCACTTTGCTACCGAGACTCAGCGTTTTCAATTATGGGAAGAAAGTGTGCGCACACAAGAAGCAAATTTAGAGAGTATTGTCTCCCAAGCAATGCGGGAGAAAGAGCGTGCTTGGAACCTTGAGCGACAACAAGCACTTCAAGATATTCAGACCAAACAAGACGAGCTAATTGACCGTGAAAGAGCACTTACAGCCGAGACAGGAACGCTCAAAACGCTTAAATCTCAAGTTACTGCGTTACAACAGGAAGTTGCTGCACTGGAAGCTGCGCTATCGGTACGTTTTATAGCTATTCGTGTTAGAGTTGATATGAATCAAGCCACTCACGCAACAATTTGCATTTCAGAAATCAAGTGATGACGTTCGTACTGCCCAAAACTTAGTGGTCCAACTTGAAAAGGATGGCCAACTGTTCGAAGAGCGAGTAAAAAGTTTGGAGCTGCAACTTGATAAGCAAAAGAGTAGCTTCTTCGATGCTAACACTGCCAACGCTCGGCTTACAGCTGATAATAGTGCTATGAGTGAGGATCTATCGCGCTTCAAGCAGAAGAACGCAGAGGTAAAAGAGCAGATGAAAGCAATCGCTTCCGAGGTAAAATTATTGCAGCAAGAGATACTAGACATGAAACTCAACGAAGCCAATGCCGTTGTCGCTGAGCGGAAGAAGTTCATGCAGATTTTGGATGAGGAGCGCGAACGATTTCAGTGGAAAGAAAATGAGCTGCTGACGAAGACGCGGGAGATGCAGAGTCGCTTGGCTGAGTCTGATGCCCGAGCAGAAAAGTACCAAAGTCAATACGAGGATGAAAAGATTCACGTTGAATCGCTGCGGCACGACGTATCAAGTTTGAACTCGCTCTTGACCCAAGCTCAAGCTACGATAAATGCTAAACACGGTCCTATAAGAGATTTCAGGACACAACGAGGTACAACAAGCAGCGACATGCTTGATGCTGATGCTCGTGTTTCTCCCGAATACCCAGGAGGGAATGAACGTACATTCATGATGAAGATGATGGAAATGATGGCAAACTTTCACGATGGGAGTTCTCTGCAGCCTAGTGATAGTCAGCGATACCGTAGTAACAACACAAGTGAACTTGGAAAAACGAATGCAATACATGCTCGCCAGGACCGGGCATCTCAGCAAGTAGAAGCCTCATCAACATATCAACCTCACGATGAAGTCCGAGAAGAGGCTCAACGATTCCAGAGCGAGCAGGCTCGCATTGAACAGGAGCTAGTGGAGCAACGCGAGTACGAGAAAAAGAAGCAGGCTCGAATGGAGGAACAAGAACGTGAGCTAGCAGAGCAAAATCGACAGTTCGATGAAAAACTAGCTCGCATGCGCCAAGAGCGGATGGAGGAAGAAGAGAGAATTGAGGAGCAACGAAAACGGAGGCAGGCTGAGGAAGAATCGAATCTCAAAGAAGAGTTGGCGAGACAAAGAGCAGCAGTACTAGCAGCATCGGAGTTACAACAGAAATTAACCGAGCAACGTTTGGCTGATGAACAGCAACGATTACAAGAGGAGCAAACGTACAAAGAGAAAAGACTAGCTGAGGAACAGAAACACAATGAAGGAATGGAAGCAAAGCAGCGGCAACAACAACTAGATGACGACTTGACAAGTCAGCAGAAACAGGAGCAAGAAGCAGAAGATGAACGCATAAAACAAGAACGTAACGCCGAGGAGGATCAAGAGCAAAACAGGTTGGAGCAAGAGCAAGAAGTAGCTCTTCAAGCTGCGAAACAAAAACAAGAGAAGGAAGAGCATAAGCCAGATGATCCGATACGACAGTTGGAAGAACAGAGGAAGCGAGAGGACACTGAGGATACAGAGCTAACCAGAACCGAAGAAGTTTCACAGGAAGCATCATGGCATGAATCTAACGTTGAAGACGATGTTGAATCCGATAAAGATGATGTTGAATCCGATAAAGATGATGCTGAATCTAGTGACAATGAAGAAATTTCTACCACTGCTGCCGAAGTTGCTGTGAAAGGCACTACTGCTGTCAACGACAAAAAAGACGTCATCAGCGAGGAGGATTCATTCGATAATGAACAAACCCCAGTAGAGGCTTCCGTAACTAGTGTTGAACTTGTCAATGTCGACGACACGGTAACCGAGATATCAGCAGCCACACCGGAACCTCCAGTAAAGACCCCCGAAGAAGAGGAACTAGAGCGCCTAAAGGCAGCTGAGGAGGAGAGAAAGAAAGAGGATGAAAATGTCATCGATGTCTATCGACAGCGAGTTCTAGCCAGAAAAGCAGCGGAGAAGCAGAGACAAATGGAGTTGGAGGCAGAAAACGAACGAAAAGCAAAAGAAGAAGAGGAACGCCAGCGCTCTCAGCTCTTGGGAGATGATAGTGAATCCGACCACGAGCTCGAGTTGTCCGGAGGATCATTTGCTGAATCCAGGTACGTTACTATAATGGTTTCATTATTGAAGGCCATACTTATGATTGTCATTTGCAGCGCTGCAAGCAACAGTGACTCGTTCTAATGTAGAAACTAGAAGCTAGGCTGTAGTTTCTGGATAATTGTTTTGTACTCACATGCGATCGTTTTTGTGTAGTGACCCTTCCTTGGAGTCGATGTGGCGGTTTGGTCAGTTTTCGTTTCATCATACCAGCACGATGCCACTAGGAAATAATGTACGTGTTTCTCGGCGCCCAATGCCTCGGCAATTAGAAATGAGTGACTGGAACATCGATTCATCGTCTGCAACACGAGATAGCGACCGCAGTACTTCAGGAATATTTAGTGATACCACAACGATGCGCGAACAACCAAATCGTCGTGGCAGCTTTGGAGGGAATGAGAATGTTCCTCGACAACCATCTATGAGGGAATCATCACAAGGGTCTTACGAGAGCAGAACTTCTCGCTCTTCAGCATTCGATATGAACAGCTTTTCAAGTGAATGGAGCACTATCAGGAGCGATGGATTTGACTCAACATTTACGAGTAGTAAGGACTTGAAGCGAGGAGGTAGTTCCATTCCCACATATTGGAGTGATCAAGGAAGTCGCCACGACAATCAGCGCGACGTAGATGAGTTCTCCAACGGTGACCGCATTGGCTCAGCTACAAGAAAACAGCAGGGCAGACTGTGGAATTCAGGCCGATCAAATATTGATAGTTTACGACGGCCAAGTGAATACTTGACGTTGACGGGGTCTGGAACTGGAGATTCGTTCAAGTCGGGTGCTTCTTTTGGGGATGGACAAACCAATAGCCACATCGATTCAAGTAAACTCGGCGGTAAAGCCAATTCCATCCGCGAAGCTGAGTCTCCTCGAGTACCGGCTACAGTGAAAACATTTCAAAACGAAGACGGTGAACCTGCTCGGAATATCCAGAAACGTCAAACTCCATCATCTCGTTCGATTGCTAGCAACCAAGACGAACACCGCAGCCCCACACACTCGGAAGTGTCAACTCCTCCCGCTTCCCCAAATTCAGCGCGTGACTCAGTTGCGTACAGATGTCAAAACCACTACCCGAGCCCATCAATGCCGTCGCCAGTGTCTTCCGAACGATCCAGCACTAGAAACATTTGCCTCTCGCCGTGTTCTTCAATCTCAACTACACGGACATCATCGAGCAGGGTAAAATGCTCCGATGCTCGTGAGCGTGTTGCTCAATCTGTGATGAGTGATCTCCGAGAAGAACTCTACTCGTTTCGCAAGGAGATGCGTGAGGTGTTTATTCGAGTGGAGGACATGGTGGATGTACATCGTTCCCTGTTCAAGTCGGATCCAAGCACCGGAAGCCCAATTTTGAATGAAGCGTTGCAGTATGAAGCTGAAAACCTAGCTAGCGAAGCGTTTGAACAGCTAGCGGATTTACGAAAGCGCTTTTCTCGTCTTGCAAAGGATTTCCAGCAGACTGAGCAGCCGACAGATACCTGGCCTGTCCCAAACCGATCTCAAAAGTCCCGTGGCGCTGTTGCGGAAGAATCAACAACTCACGAGGCGCAACTTCTTTCTCCTATTCATTGTTCTGATCACGGTACCACGAGCGTCAAGGACATACTGGAAGATGATTGCAGCGATCACCAATCGGTAGTCAGTGACAACACTGATAGGTCAACCAGAGAGCACTCGCCTAGTATCCGAACCTCGTCACATCGGGGCAGTGACGATGATGTTGTTCCGACATCCACCAGACAGGAGTCGGTAGGCTCTACATCGCCCTCCAACTCGTCATGTCAGCTGCAATCTCGGTGGCGAAAAAACTCAAGCACACAGTCCATCGCCAATAGTGATATCAGCACACGCACGCACGGTCGATTTTCCAGCATCGTTAGCGACTCTAGCTCCTTGCCTAACCAACATAGCAAAACCAGCGAACCTGACACCGACATCTTCAAAGGTGAACCCATGTTGCCACTTCAACTTGCCCACTGACTCTTTTGCTGACTACCGACATACTTCTAGATTTCGACAAGCGCATGGAGGAGATTCGGTGCTCACTGAACGCTATTGCAAGCGGAACGAGTTCTAAAAGTGCGGTACCACCGAAAAAATTCACGGTAAAGAGTTGAACTTCGTGATCTCAGCAAATTCACACTTCGTGATTCATGAAGTGTCCGAATGGCTTCAGTTGCTGCTGCTGTGCACCAGCCAATTTTGCTAACGTTTTCTATTGCTGACTAGGCTGGAGGAGCTTGTTCGCCCATCCGCGCCATGATGGACGCTACTCGCACTAGGTCAACTCTACGGGAGGCGTCGCGGATATCCAGCCACGAGGATGATGGCAGACCACAGCCCAGTGCCCGCGAGACAGAACTGCGCCAACTCCTGCAAGAACTCAACAACATCAGCGCTGACAACGGAGAAGACGTTTGAAGTCGTTGCGTTGAAGCCAACAAGACAGCAGTAAGATGGATGTAGCCATGTTCGTTGGATGCATCTAAAATTTCGCCAGTAAAAAAGAGTATAAAATTTAGCTAAATTTTATCGATGGGCAACACAAAGACTCGTCTGTTTCACTAGCCGAAAGTCCTTCAAAGACAGCATCACTTTGATGATATCTGCACCAACACCAAAGATGTTTGCCGTCACGTACATTAGCTCTTCATATTCCACGCTCCTCAATACTACACACTGAATCATCGTCGCACCACCTATAAATTTGAGCTAAAAATGAACCTATGATCTGATTAATGGTACAGTGTACCATTCCTTTCCCTCAGACTGTCCGTTGCAGTGCAATGGGCTCTTCCGCCGTCATTCGCGGACTTTCCTCTCGACGCACAGACGTTATCGTCCCTCACGAACAACGTGCAATATGGCTCCATCTGACGAGAAGCAGCGTTACAAGTTGGTACTGCGTGTACACAGCGCCGAGGAGTTGCAACACTCTTCGTCCCAAGGTGCTTACTGCAAACTCTACGTGGGGTCGACAGCAATGACCGAAGGCAGTCACAAAGCTCTTCACAAGAAAGACTCGAACGACTCGAGCACGTTCAATGACGACCTCGATGACTTGCACCTCGAAGTGCGACGTACGAGGACGCAACATCAACAACCTAATGTACTGGCACCCCCTGAGACCATCTGGGACGAAACGTTTGAGGTTCCCATCCGTTCAGGTGTGGAACTGAGTACGCAGATCTTGAGTATCCGTGTCAAGAGTCACCACCTCTTCTTCTGTCCAGTGATTGGAGCTTGTGCTGTCTCTCTAGCAAACTTGTTGCCTGGGGAAAGGTTAGAGCAATGGTTTCCATTGCAAAAGGGAAAGAAACCTGCAGGACGCATTCGTGTCTTGTTGTTGATTGTACCAGATGATAAGAATGTCGTGACGTCCTTGCCACGAAGAAAACAACCAAACCAAGATGTGATGGCAGCAATTGCTGCGAATCATGAAGCTGATGAAGCGATTAAGAGGTTGGTGGAGAATCAGTTAAGACAGGAAGCTGAAAGGCGACAAAGGAGATTGGAACGAACGTCCAGTGGCCCACCAGTTGAGGTGAAACGAGCCACTGAAGAACAAAGTGATTGCCATTTAATTGGCAGGAAAATGGATGAAGTTGCCATTGAGAATAGACAGAAGAGAGGAGGCAATGCTACGTGGCCACCACCACCGGGTGTGTCGTCACCCAAGGTGCTGCCACCGTTGGGTACGCCTGCAGCTTTGAGGGATATCAATGAAAGCGATCGTCCGATGCCTTCGCCTACTGAGCAGTTGCCGGTGTCGCCCATGACGGAATATGAAGAACGGCTCGATAGGAAATTGCGCCAAGTGAGGAAGGAGACAGCACGACTACGCAAACTCAAATTACAATTGAAGAAATACATCCCAGACCTGCAGATGGACTCGGACTCGGACGACTCGATGGATTCCGAGGAAGAACCGGAAGCGTTGCTGTCTGGATCGTCTAGATCGTCGTTGGCTTCGACTTCATCGGCGTCAGATCGACATCACCGCGTGCATTCAAAGGAGAATGAGTCACACAAGAACAATGAGTTGAAACACTCGAGGGTACATTCTGACGGAAACAAGGCGGATGAATCTTCTAGATCTGACAAACATGGCAGTGCAGTCGTCTTCTAGCTACGTGTACATTACAGTTGTGAAATGGACGATTCCATACAAGTATCCCTGGGATAGGTTCAATAATCGATGTTGTATTTTTTGCTGTTCGAGTAAAAATGTATGATCCAGAGGCAAATCGGGTTTACCACGAATTTAAGAAGAAAGGTAAAGCAACTTGGATTGAAATCTCGATGGCAGAATGGACAATTAGAGAGTATTGCAGTTTCAGCTCTCCAGCACGCTCAACCCCCCCCCACAGACATTATGAAGGCACAAAGCTAAGATGAACCTGAACTGGGTGAACTGCTGCTAGTACCAACTTGCTACAGAGTGTTCATATCCTTTGGCCTCGATCACTTTGGAATTTGAAAAGTATCCCACATGTCGAGCTACGGTCAACACTCGTCCACGCTGTTCCTCCACGTCCAGTCGGCGCAAAACCTGGCAACCCAAGCAAATGCAGCGTTCTGCACGACATTCGTCTGGAGTAACTCGTCTCCTGATGGACCTGCGCAATCAAGGTCGAAGCCAAAGTACACGAGCTTCACACGCGTCCGTGAAAACAAACCGGTAGCGTGGAATGAAGACGTTGAGTTTGACGTGACCAACCCCAAGTCTGACGTACTGACAGTTCGAGTGAATGACTCGAGTGATGCATTGGTGGGGAGCTGCAATATTTATCTAGCTCACTTGCGGCCATGGGAGACGCTGGACCAGTGGTTCCAACTTCATCCTGCTGGCAATATCCACTTGAAGTTGACGCTGAAACCAAACCAGTGGTCGGCTCCGACCCATGTCCATGCGTCTCCTTACTCTAGCGACCTACACGGGATTGAGATGATGAAGCACGCGATGGACGTGAGGTGCATGCTGAATCAGTATCTCATGTATCATCAACAAGCAACTCGAAACTTCCTGCAGTATCCTACTGGGTACCTGCGTTACCAGGCGAGCGGAGCCAATTTCCACGACATGATGGGAGCTGCCGCTGACATTTCCACCATTGCCGCCAATATGCAAGAACTCAGTGGAGACAATGGACTTGGCTCTATTGCATCCATTGGCTTGGGTGCTCTAGGCCTCGACTCTTTTGGTGCCTTCTTCGGTTCGTAGAGTAGCACTAAGTAATGGACAATTTTACTACTATATCCTGTGGTTAATGGATTCCGAAGAGGAACCGGAAGCGTTGCCGTCTAGATCGTTCAGATCGTCGTTGGCCTTAACTTCGTCGACGTCGGATCGACATCATTGCGTGAACTTAAAAGAGAATGAACCACACAGGAACAACAAGTTGAAATACTTGAAGGTACATTCTGACGGAAACATGGTGAATGAATCTTCTAGGTCTGACAAACATGGCAGTGCAGTCGTCTTCTAGCTACGTGTATATTACAGTTGTGAAATGGATGACTCCATACAAGTATCCCTGGGATAGGTTCAATAATCGATGCTGTATTTTTTACTATTACAGTGTTTGTGTCCATGTAATCATGCGTCCAACACGAGTGACAGATTTGAGGACAAGTGTCGAGCAAACTGAAGTTGATTTCTCGGTGGCAGAATGGACAATTAGAGAGTATTGCAGTTCCAACTCTTTGGCACGCTCAATTCCCGCACACACATCATGAAGGCACAATGCTGAGATGAATCTGTACTGGATGAACTGCATGTAGCACTTTTGACTTAGTGGTCGTATTCTTTGGCTACATACGTCGTTGTCCCGACTCACGATCACTTTGGAATTTGAAAAGTATCCCACATGTCGAGCTACGGTCAACACTCGTTTACACTGATCCTTCATGTCCAGTCGGCGCAAAACCTCGTGACCCAAGCAAATGCAGCGTTCTGCACGACATTCGTCTGGAGTAACTCGTCTCCTAATGGACCTGCGGAATCAAGGTCGAAGCCGAAATACACAAGCTTCAGCCACGTCCGTGAAAACAAACGGGTAGCATGGAATGAAGACGTTCAGATCGACGTGAGCAACCCCAAGTCTGACGTACTGACAGTTCGAGTGAAAGACTCGAGTGACGCATTGGTGGGGAGCTGCAATATTTATCTAGCTCACTTGCGGCCAGGGGAGACGCTGGACCAGTGGTTCCAACTTCATCCTGCTGGCAATATCCACTTGAAGTTGACGCTGAAACCAAACCAGTGGTCGGCTCCGACCCATGTCCATGCGTCTCCTTACTCTAGCGACCTACACGGGATTGAGATGATGAAGCACGCGATGGACGTGAGGTGCATGCTGAATCAGTATCTCATGTATCATCAACAAGCAACTCGAAACTTCCTGCAGTATCCTACTGGGTACCTGCGTTACCAGGCGAGCGGAGCCAATTTCCACGACATGATGGGAGCTGCCGCTGACATTTCCACCATTGCCGCCAATATGCAAGAACTCAGTGGAGACAATGGACTTGGCTCTATTGCATCCATTGGCTTGGGTGCTCTAGGCCTCGACTCTTTTGGTGCCTTCTTCGGTTCGTAGAGTAGCACTAAGTAATGGACAATTTTACTACTATATCCTGTGGTTAATGGATTCCGAAGAGGAACCGGAAGCGTTGCCGTCTAGATCGTTCAGATCGTCGTTGGCCTTAACTTCGTCGACGTCGGATCGACATCATTGCGTGAACTTAAAAGAGAATGAACCACACAGGAACAACAAGTTGAAATACTTGAAGGTACATTCTGACGGAAACATGGTGAATGAATCTTCTAGGTCTGACAAACATGGCAGTGCAGTCGTCTTCTAGCTACGTGTATATTACAGTTGTGAAATGGATGACTCCATACAAGTATCCCTGGGATAGGTTCAATAATCGATGCTGTATTTTTTACTATTACAGTGTTTGTGTCCATGTAATCATGCGTCCAACACGAGTGACAGATTTGAGGACAAGTGTCGAGCAAACTGAAGTTGATTTCTCGGTGGCAGAATGGACAATTAGAGAGTATTGCAGTTCCAACTCTTTGGCACGCTCAATTCCCGCACACACATCATGAAGGCACAATGCTGAGATGAATCTGTACTGGATGAACTGCATGTAGCACTTTTGACTTAGTGGTCGTATTCTTTGGCTACATACGTCGTTGTCCCGACTCACGATCACTTTGGAATTTGAAAAGTATCCCACATGTCGAGCTACGGTCAACACTCGTTTACACTGATCCTTCATGTCCAGTCGGCGCAAAACCTCGTGACCCAAGCAAATGCAGCGTTCTGCACGACATTCGTCTGGAGTAACTCGTCTCCTAATGGACCTGCGGAATCAAGGTCGAAGCCGAAATACACAAGCTTCAGCCACGTCCGTGAAAACAAACGGGTAGCATGGAATGAAGACGTTCAGATCGACGTGAGCAACCCCAAGTCTGACGTACTGACAGTTCGAGTGAAAGACTCGAGTGACGCATTGGTGGGGAGCTGCAATATTTATCTAGCTCACTTGCGGCCAGGGGAGACGCTGGACCAGTGGTTCCAACTTCATCCTGCCGGTCATATCCACTTGAAGTTGACGCTGAAATCAAACCAGCAGGCGACTCCGACGCGTGTGAACGCGTCTCCTTACTCCAGTGACTTTCAAGCAATGCTTGACCTCCAATTGAAAAAGAGAGCAGCAGCAGTGAACGAGTCTCCTCTTCCATCGAACATTGCAATGCTCGTGGAGATGCAGAACCAAGCAAATGAAAACTTGAGGCTCCAGATGAACCAGCACCTCATGCAACAAGCAACTCGAACCTTCATGCAAGCACCATCTCAGTCTCCCTACCCTGCCGGTTACCCACAGTCGAGTGGAACCAATTTCCACGAAATGATGGGAACTGCCGCGAACATTTCCACCATCGCTGCCAATATGCAACAACTCAATGGCAATACAGGAGACAACAATGGACTTGGTACTATTGCATCCATTGGCTTAGGGGCTCTAGGCCTTGGACCTTTCGGTGCCTTTTTCACGTCGTAAAGTAGCAACAATTAAAGTACTATTTCCTGCGGTCAGAACGCTCTCTAGCTGCCCCACCCCATCCTCCGTACCGTTCTCTTCCTTGTTGGGTACACTTTTCCATCCCTTCGTTTCGTTCATTCTGCAATTTACTTCGTACCACGCAAGTGCCATGGAGAGAGTGTATTCTACGTCTAGTCGAGGTTTAGCGGGATGGGGTAACCCAACGATACCCCAGAGTGGCTTCACATTGTTCCTTCGAGTCCATTCAGCTCGAAATCTGGCGGCCATGGGACGCGGATCCTACTGTAAACTGTATCTAGGGAACACAGAAGTTGTCAATGGATCGACCCAAGCGGGTGCGTCGTTCAGCAATTTATTGGCAGACAAGTCACAACAGAGTCAACTACTACTGCAACCACCAACGCACCGAGTTTTCCGGACTAAAGTGCTCTATACGGACCAGAAATCGTGTCCTGAGTGGAACGAGAAGCTCGAGCTCCATGTCGTGAATCCCGATACCGAGATTTTAACTATTAGAGTGAAAAATCAGTTGATGCTCTTTTGCCCTGCTATTGGGGCATGTGCTATTCCTCTTTGTAATGTTAATGTAGGAGAACCAGCGGAGCAGTGGTTCCCTCTATACAAAGGGGACAAACCAGCAGGACACATTCGTCTTCAATTATTGCTTAAGGAGAAGGATCCGACAATGACTCCCCCACCTCTTGCAGTGGATGAATCACCTATGCAAAGACTAATTCAACAACATTGTCAACAAGAACGAGAGCGACGACAAGAGCAACAGAATGAAGAAAATGGAAGACGTCGAGAATTTCAAGAGCAGGAGAGAATGCAGACAGAGTTGAGAAGATTGAGACAAGAAGCTCAAGAACGAGAACGTACGAGGATTGAGGAGATGGCAAAGATGCAAGCTCTTCAAGAACAGATACAACGACAGGAACAGGCAAAGGTGCAGGCTTATCTGCAGAAACAAATGGAACATGAAGAAGACTGGCATGTTGACGGATTGACTCAGAAGATTGAAGCGGTGAAAGTGGAGGAAGCGCCAGAGCATGTGGGTAAGGAACCCGGCAACTCGAACAACTTTGTCGCTGATGATGAGGTCGCACCATCGAAGTCAAGGCATTCATTGAACTCTTCAGGACTTCAGCAAAGTTTTACTGGCTCTCAACGAGGTAGCCATGGAGAACAAGTGCCCGAAGCTGTGGAGGTGACAGAAATTGCCTTCGGAAAGGTGGTGGACAATGCGTTACCCTCCTCGGACTCATCATCAGATGGAGAAGGTTGTAATCAGCGAAGGAACAAAGATCGACTCAAGCAGCATTCGAGAAAGAAGTCCCCAAACTCGAATGACAACCAATTGAGAAGCCCACCTCTGTTTCCAAGCCATTCGGAGATTAAACGGCGAGAGGATGTCCCAGAATGCAACTTGTCTGCAGACTCTGTAGCTGACTCGTACAGCTCGTCGGAAACCTCATCCTCCGAAGAAGAACGTCGTCGTCGCCGCCGTCGTCGTCGTAAAGAGAAGAAAGCCAAACGAAAGGAACGTCGTCGAAGACGCAAGGCCAAGCGTAAAGCGCGTCGAGGATCGGATGGGTACGAATCTTCGTCGTCATCTTCGTCGTCTTCCTCGTCATCATCTTCATCTTCATCTACGTCGTCTGATGAGCACCGCAAACACAAGACAAGGAAGCACAAGAAAACTAAAGAAAGAGCGCGATCGTACCGTGAGAGTAAAGCAAGCTCCATTCCCCGCGCTCCAGTTCCGCCTCATTCAAATTCATACGGACCAGACCACTACGCGAAGGGGATGGCGAGCAAGTACAACCAGCGTCCACCAACATACTCGAGACCACAACAACGTAATGGTGCGTCACCGCCGGGTTTCATCGAGACTATACCTCCTCAGCCACAGCAGAAACGCTCGATGGGCGAAATGATCAGCACGGCTGCAGATGTGGCTTCGATTTTGTCGGATGTAGCATCGGTAGCTACAAGCGTCCAACAGTTGGCTGGTGGTGGAGATACTGGAGGCGGTGGAGGCATCCCTTTTGCTATGCCGGACATGAGTCAATTTGCTGGAGGCCAGGACCTGTCGGGGATGCTGGCAGGACAAGACTTGTCAGCCTTTGTCGGTCAGGATTTCTCTGGTTTAACGGGCGACACGACGGCTCAATACTTCTAGTTGATCATCGATGCAGCTACATTCGCGTTAGTACAGTGGTCATTCCGACACCAGTTTGTTGTCACCAATGTATCTACTTTGTTGTCTGTTCCTCTAGTCCATTTGCAACAGACTTGTTTTTAGTGCTGCTCATACACTAGTATTTTTTGAACGGCATGCACACATCACGAACTTTCCCATACATTAATTTTTTACCGCAGTACGTCTACAGAGCGTTGCATTCATTATGCAATGAACAAACCTGACGACGTGGATGAATGAGAAGATGAACTCCCCGCTATCTATTTTGTGATGCTACAAAATCATGAGAAAATGGTGAATTCGAAGCAAGTCGCGCCAGCTGCAGCAACGGAGTTAGTTGGCAAAAGCTGTTCTTATAAGTTACTAGGATATCATTTACCAAAGCACAGCATTTCACTGACTGTGAGAGTTTCACAGTCATCAACCCTGAGAATATAAACATGTGATGTGGATGCGAATAACTTTCTCATTTTATCAATATTTTCAAAAGCAAAATGATCGCATCAGCTCCGCATTGGTCTGTTCCTTGGTGGTTTGGCCGAGATATTGCGGAGTTGTGAGTTCGTCAGGTTCATCGAATCCAACTCCATCTGGTCCGTAGTCACGATATACTGGTTGTTGCTGGACTGCACTTGTGGCGGACGGATATGCATCATCGATAATACCGTTGTGAGCTGCACGACTTGCTTGACCGTCTTGTTGCATTCTGGTGTCTTGCATACAATCACTTTGCTCTTGAGTCCAGTGCTGCTGCACCACATACGGAGACATGGAATCAATGTTACGCGACTCAGCGTAACTAAGCTTGTGCGGATACGATATACCTGATGTTTGAGTCGAAGCACGCGATTCCCCGCTCTCTACTTTAGCACGAGCACGAGCTTTCCTCGACTTCTTCTTCTTGAGTTTCCGTCGAAGGCGTTCCTCTTCAGATGAAGACAGATATGACGACGACGAGGACGACGAGGACAGTGACGATGATGAATAACTGCTCTCATAGTTACGTCGAGACTTGGCATGTTTACGCTTAGACCTCCGTTTCCGTTCCTTCGCTTGTTTCTTTGCCTTTTCAGCTCTGCGACGTCGTCGACGACGGCGTTCATCTTCAGAAGAAGAAGATGGTAATTCATCTGCTGGACTTGATGGAAATGTTAACGTGGTAGGGATGTCGTCACCTTGTTGGTTGTGATTATGGCTGGATTCACTTCTAGATGACACAGATCCTTCCGTGGATTTCTTGAAAGCTTTCTTCTCTGGCATCTTCATTCTAGAGGAACTTTTGTGATACCCTCTTGAAGATACTGAACTCGAGTCGGAAGACTCATCGTCTACATATTTTCGCCGCTTGGAATGTTTTTTTCTGCGACTTTGTTTTCTATCTCCACGCTCTTTGCGACGGCGATGCTCGTACATTGACGATGTAGATCCTGAAGATTCCGATGTTGGTAGTGCATTTTGTACGACTTGATTAAGCTCATCGACTGATAATCGAATGGTCCCGAAACCAGTTGCAGGTTGGTCAGGGAAGTCATCAGTATTGACGGTATAACCACTGGAAATACCGGAATTTACTCCAATGCCGTTGTTTCCTTGCAAATGCAATTTCTCAATCATTTGAGTTGCAACATTCTCTTCTTTCTTTACCCCACGATACTTGAAACTTGCTGGCAATTCGGAATCGGAATGTTCGTCCTTTTTACCACCTCGATTCTTAAAACTTGGCGGCAATTCGGAATCCGATTGTTGCTGTTCTTCCTGTTGCACTTCCATTTTCCTCTCTCTCCATTTTTCCTCTCTTTCAATTTGCTGTTCCAATCCAGCATGTTTCATTGCATCTTGTTCCATTCTTTGCCATTTTTCTTGCTGTTGCATCTCCAACTCGCGTCGTTGAGCTTCTTCCAACTCACGATGTTCTTGCATTAACCTCTGTATCGTTTCTTCGCTAGTTTGAGAATATCGCCGTTCAGGAACGGGCATTTGCACATTTTCTTGCAAACAAATTTGCAGTCGAATTTGTCCTCCTGCTTTGTCATTCTTGTAGAGGGGAAACCATTCATCAATCGTTTCCCCAAGTTGAAGTTGCCGCAAGTGGATGACGCATGCCCCGATAGCCGGACTGTATAACAGAACATGGTTCTTGACTCGGATGGTTAAAATTTCCGAATTGGGGTTTTGAACGTTCAATTGAAACTTTTCATTCCACTCGGGGCAATCCTTTGTTGCACTCATTTGCACTTTTGTATGAAACGTTTGGTGACTGTTGCCATGTTTATTGTCTCCAACAAGGGATTTGCCGTGTCCAAACCCCCCGATGATGGGTGTGTCTCCTAAGTACAATTTGCAGTAGGAACCTTGAGCCACAGCAGGGAGATTCCGTGCTGAATGTACACGTAGATAGAGTGTAAAGTTGCCGTAGAGCGACCGGATCGAAGACATGCTGACTGGTCGCAGGGGGGTGGATGACTGGTCGGACGAAGACCGGGACATGCCACTGGGCTTGAAACCCAGAGACGTCGTAAACGCTCGGAAGCGTGACATTGGCGGACCGTCGTGCGAGTCGCGTGTCATGTTCGACTCGCCACGACGATTGAAGAATGGACACCTGCTGGTGGAAACGGTAGTGTACCCATACTGAAATCAAGTACGGATAGGTTCATGTTTTTAGGTTCATCACTGTGGTAGAGGGAAATGTGTCAGCGATATGCACATGGAGAGGCAACGAGTGCTAACTGTGTATTTTGCCTATGGCAAACTACGAAGTGGACAGAGGTCAAGAAAATGATTAGTTAGTTTCATGCCCTAATATGATTTTTATAGTCGTCTCTTGCTAAAAAGTTAAAGGAGAAAGAGCTGAGCTACAGGACTCCCTGGTTTGGCGTCGTCATTTTCGCGAATGTTGATGTCGCCCACAGCTTCCGAGATGCTGATCTCAATATTGTACACGACAAATTGGAGAGCGTCGATGATCGCCTTGACGCTGTGGGCTCCTGGTAACGGGATGACCTCAAACTGCAAAGATACCATATCGCCATTTGTCGCTTCAAACTTCTTCCGGTCGCGATATTCTGATGTAGACATACAGTGCTGCCTCTGGTTTGCTACCGTGTCCCAGTTGTCGAATCTTCCCGGCGAACTATTATCCCTGTTACCAAAGAGTAAATTGGCATTGTTCTTGGGTGGCATCAAAACGCAACTTTAAATCATCTTGAATTGCAAACCCAACTCGGTTATCGCTCACCGCTATTATCGAACACCGTCCAGTATCTAAGAGAACATAATCCAATATTGAATTTTTTTGGAGGGAGCCACTACCCACTCATGAGCACAAGGCTTCCGTCTCTTCATTCTTGAAATTCCCAGCTACGACTTACTTCGACAGAAGTTGTGACAGTGCCTATGAGCTGCAAGCGCAAAAAGAAGGCCGACGTGCCTGGTAAGGCTAAGCGTCAGCGTCCAGACGTCCGCGAACGCATCAAGCGAAACAAGACTACTGAGATTTCTGTTGTCAAGTGTTCACTCAACTCATTTTGCAACGAGAGTGCGAGGGCTTTGCCCTGGGAGAGCGTGCTGAAGGACATGAACAAAGCAGTAAAGGAAGCTTTCATTCTCGCAAACATTCGCGTTCTGCATTTGTGTAATGTTAATCGACCCATTCCGCCTTTAGACCAAGTATTCTACTACAACTGTCTGTCAGCCGTTAGCGTTGATTTAAGAGCTCGAAGGAAAATTGACGACGCAGACCTACGACAGTCTGTCGAGTTGTACAAGTCGTGGCTTGATTCAGCTGTGCAGTACTCCAGCAGTGCTTACATCAGTTCCGGTTGGTTCGAAAACGCAAGCTTGCAGATGGCTACGAATGCTTCCAACCACATTGTTGTGAACTTCTACCGCCGATTCCAGAAATATGTTAAGCAACGATTCGGGATTACCGGAAAGGATCGCTACGAACTGCTGAGAGATGTATTGGCGCCCAACTACGAAGACAACAACCAACTCGTGACGGAGCTTCGAGGTTGGATTCCTCGCAACGAGGATGGCTTCATCGACAAAGCCAACCCACACTTGATGCTTCCTGTAATGTATCGTTTTCTCCAGTTCATCGAGGCAGAAAACGACAGCCACCATGACGACCTAGAGTTCCAGCAGCTACGAACATTCAGTCTCCTTCCTCTAAAGCGTGGGTTTGAGTGTTCTCACTTCAAGATGTGCAAGCTTGGTCTACATGCCCTCCTGCAGCGAGCTGGAATCTCGATTCCACCGCTTCAAGCAAAGGACGGACTAGTCTGGAACGACGTCGTGAATGAGTGGTGGTACAAACTCTTTAAGATAGCAAAGTTCGAAACAGAGTATCGCAAGTTTGCAGGCGAGATCTTGACAGACGGGAAAGCAGTTAGTATCGTGCTACGGAAGCCGAAGCGGCCACTACAAGAGAAGCAGACAAAGAAAGATTCAAAGACATACAATTTCAGTGAAGTGTGGGGTCTGGATCCTGGTCGACGTGACCTCTTCGTGGCAACAAATAACTTCGGTCAGACAATTTCGTGTTCAAGTCGTGAGTTCTATGAAGAAGCAAAGTACAAATCAAGTAACAAGACCACTCATTACTGGATTGAGCACGATCCGAAGATACTGGAAGCGATTCGCAACATGCCGTCGCCCAAGACATGCTCTCTTCAGATATTGGAGATGTATGTGAGGTTTCTAATCCCGAGGATCGACCTATTACTCGACTTTCGTATGGCGAAGCCGTTTCGGAAGCTCAAGTTCAGACGCTACATCTTCATGAAAAAGAAGCTTCGAGAGTTATGTCAGAAGCTGACGGCTAGAGCTGGAAGGAACACTCTCATTGGGTTCGGAGACTGGAGCGCGACCGATTATGGTGGTCTGATCAAGAAGTGCCCAGGAGGCCCTGTCAGGAAGTTGGAGAAGGAGTTGAAGCACTACTGCACGGTCGACTCTATTCCAGAGTTTCGCACCAGCAAACTGCATGCAGACTGCCACAGAGAGCTGACGTATCAGTTTGCTTTACGCAAGTGCAAGGATGAGGTAGTTCGTCTCGTCAAGATTTACAGTGTACTCCATTGTCGACACAATGGCTGTTTTGGTATGACTGTGAATCGTGACCAGAATGCGTCCAAGAACATCCTGCTCCTGACATTACCTCATTTCTTCGGGCAAGACCGACATCCGGCATTCTGTCGTCAGCGATCGTAAGATTTAGTGTCGCTCTAGTGCCCTCGGGTTGCTAGGCGATAGCTGGTTGATTCTCCAGCATTAGTACTAGGAAAGGCGACATTGACGTCTTTCCTGGGGGTGGAAATACCCCCAGGTATTAAGTTCCATGAAATCGATGGGAATTCCTTTGAGGGCGACGTTCGTGACAACGTCAGCCATTGTCGAAGGATTTGAAGGCTTTGAAAAAGCTTTCGTGATATCGACACCGAGCAGAGCTATCGATGCAACTCGGAGACGATACCGTTACCATTTGAAGGTGGTTGTCGAGGGGGAAGTGCACCAATTGGAGTTGAAGTGTACGTTGGCTGCGAGGCATAAGGCCCGGTTGGAAAAGGTTGATGTGTATGAGTTGATACAAATTCAGGAGAATTGTCAGTCTTGTATCTGAGTGAAATTGATGGTTGCTCGATCTTCTGGAGTTGCATCTGAAGGTGAATACGTCCAGTATTAAATTGACCTTTACGTAGTGCAAACCACTGATTCACATGTCCGGCATCGATGAGAGTTTTGAGATTGATTACACAGACTCCGACTATCGGGGAGCACAATAGTTGTTTGGTTTTCACCAGAATGGAAAGCACTTCCACCTTTGGATCGTTGATACGGATCTGATACTTGGCATTCCACACAGGAATATTGTTATCCACTTGCACAATGTCGGTCTTGAAGGACTGGAATTGGTTGTTTGAGAAATGGGCAAACATCGTATTCTCCACCATCGGCATGTTTGCCACGAACGTCTTGCAGTACGCACGGTTTGACTTGAACTGCTTGTTTAGTGCCGAGTGAATTGTAAGATACAATGTGCTGTAAGGTGATAGTGTGACTTGATGGGGGCGTGCTGGCGTCACCATTGATACTGGCATTGTGGAGGCATGGTGGGGCGGTTTAACTTCATAACTTTGAGTTGAATCCGGCGAAGGGTCCGAAGATGAAGACGAGTTGGAGCGCTGTTGGTGATCAACTTGTGTCTCGCGTGGCATTTTACCGAATGAAATTGTGGTGCCACCACAACTCCATTCTGTAAATTGCCTCGCATCACTAGTGCAGGTTAGGAAAAAGTGTAGCTGGGTTGCCTAAGTTTGTGCGTTACTATAATTTACCCATATCTGGACTCGTTGAGGTGTCTTTCTGCTGATCACTACTCAATGGATAGATCATTTGAGCTATAGAGCATTGTTGCATAGGTTAGTGAGCTAGAATGCATATATCTAACAAGTTGGTCAATGCTCAGCCGATGGGAGCAAATTTTTTTTAAAAAAATAAATTTACACGTTCGTACTACAAAAGCAATGATTTACGTACGATAGAAGTTTGAAAGCCATTCAAACTCTCTATTCACTAGCACTATTTCATAACCAGTGACGGATATAATGAGTGTATAATTCCGCAAGATCGGGGCAAACCATCTAGGGACAAACATACATTAAACTAATTAATTCAAAGTAGGAAATAGTTATCTCGTGTAATTTGTGCGTATTGCCTACTGTAGAGGCATGTCTACCCGTGGTAGCGATGTCGTTAATTTCAACCCGCACCCATCCACTTACGTCTTTTCTTACAACTTTTTAAGCTCCGTGATATCGAAGGAAGTGCTCGGATGCAATGGAAATTCCTTTATTCGCAGCAACATCAACTGTCGTCAAAGAGATCGTAGAGAGCGTGGAGATAGAAAACACAGTCGCAGAAAAAAAATTCCAAGCAGCGAAAATACGTAAACGGTGAGTCTTCCGACTCGAGTTCAGCATCTTCAAGAGGGTATCACAAAAGTACCTCTAGAATGAAGATGCCGGAGAAGAAAACTTTCAAGAAATCCACGGAAGGATCTGTGTCATCTAGAAGTGAATCCAGCCATAATCACAACCAACAAGAAGGTGACGTCCCTACCACGTTAACATTTCCACCAAGTCTAGTAGATAAATCACCATCTTCTTCGGAACATGAACGCCGTCGCTGTCTACTTTGGTTGCCATAATCTAATTTCTGTCATAGCAGTACATCGACTGGATCGACGATATGGCCAAGTACCGATCCAAGAAGCATCGACGCCGGAACATTGAACCATGAAATCTTCCTGTGTATATAGAACATAGGATGAGCGTCGATGAAACCATGACAGCGACGTAGATAAGAGAAGTAAGCACACCCGTTAATAAAATGATCATCCAATTTTGTACACAGAAGATTGCTGCTTGACAGGAGCCTCAATCTAATCGTTCTCTGATTCTGAAGTACTGGATAGGTCTAGCTTTTCGTAGAGATCAAGAAATTTTATCAGTTGTTCAGTTGTGATCACGACCGAATATGATCCAAATAAAAATCTATCCTTTTTTTCAGGTTGTTTCTTGTATTGCTGTTTTCTTTGGGTAATTGTAGTCGTGAGGTTTGATGGTCAATTGCTGTTGATTGCTGCTTTTCTTTGGGTACTTTTAGTCGCGAGGTTGGTGAAACTTGATCATCAATTGCTGTAGATTCATGACCGAAATCAGCTTCAATTTCTTTGATGGGGCAACCGAGGATCCTTTCTGGAAAAGTTTTTGTCGAATTCCTCGCTACTCCCGTTGATGCACAAATTGATTCACTTGCGGACGATTCTAGACGTTTGTCATGAGTAAAGTCTTGATCTACTTGACGTGACTCTGCGAGCAAATTTTCGACTGTACTCTGTTTCATGCCGCACAACACTTCGGAAGATGGCGAACGGGCCTGTTGTGCAGTGTGTGTTCCGTTGATTTGCTTGCAGCTGAGTTGGTTACTGTTGATACTTTTATAAGAGGTATGACTTCGTTGAGAATTTAAATCTTCACTTCCTTCAGAACGTGGCTTCTGTTCGGCAGATTCTTTGTTGTTGCCACCCTCTTGATCCACCTCAAATCCAAGCTCTTCGTCGAATATCTCTGCTTCGTTATCACTTTCGTGTGGTTTACTACTCCTCGAACTGACTTTATCCTTCATCATTTGTTGCCGGTACTCATCGTTTTCGTGACAGCTTGTTTGTTTTCTTTCAAGGTGTTTCTGGTCGCACGGATCCCGTTTTCCTTCATGTCGTTGGCAATAATCATCATTCAGCGATTGACCACAGGTTAACTTGTCAATCGTAGTTGATACAAATTCGGGAGAATTGTCAGTTTTGTATCTGAGTGAAATGGATGGTTGCTCGATCTTCTTGAGTAGCATCTGAAGACGAAGATGATCAGTCTGGAACTGACCTTTACGCAGTGCAAACCACTGATCCACATGTCCGGCATCGATGAGAATTTTGAGATTGATTATACAGACTCCAACTATCGCGCAACATAGTAGTTGTTTGGTTTTCACCAGAATGGAAAGCACTTCCACCTTTGGACCGTTGATACGGATCTCATACTTGGCATTCCACACGGGATTATTGTTATCCACTTGCACGATGTCGGTCTTGAAGGACTGGAATTGGTTGTTTGAGAAATGGGCAAACATCGTATTCTCCACCATCGGCATGTTTGCCACGAACGTCTTGCAGTACGCACGGTTTGACTTGAACTGCACATTTTGCGCCGAGTGAATTGTTAGATATAACGTGCTAAAAGGTGGCAATGTGGCATGATCGGGGACAGTTTGGGGCATCATTGATACTGGCATTTTTGACCATCACCGATACTGGTATTGTGGAGACCACGAAGCGGTTTACTTTCAATTGGTGAATTCGACAAATAGCTTGAAGAGCTCGAAGACGAGTAGGAGCGATGTTGGGGTGGTACTTTAGTCGTGTGTGGCATTTTCCCGAATGAATTTGTGGTGCAGGGTAAGAAGTGAAGCTAGGTTGCAGTGCGTTATGATCGTTGCCCATTTCCGGACTCCTTCTGGCGCCTCGTTTTCAACGGATAGCTACCGAGATGCATTAGTGAGCTGCTGCTTAACCACTAAACAAGAACATAAATGCTCAGTCCCGATACCGATGAGAGCAACACGAATAATATACGCATTCGTACTGCCGAAGCAATGGTAAGTGTATCTGAGAAGCTTCAAACACTTTATCTCGACCACTTTATCAACCAGAGAGCAGCGCTACTGTTTGAATGTGTGTACAATTCCGACAAACACTGAACCACCTGAGAATTTGCCCTTTTGTTTGAATTTCAGGGCCAACTACCTATTCAGCATTATTGTTTTACTAGATTCATGCACACGTGTTTCTTGCAACATTTTCCAGCTCCATGATATCAAAGCTGTCGCTCAGATGCAATTGGAATTCCTTGATTTGCAGTGGCATCAATCACTGTCGGCGGATTCGAAGGCTTCGAGAACGCTTTCGTGATATCAGCACCTAGTAGAGCTATCGATGCAACTCGAGAAGCGACATTCACCAACTGGTCCATACCTTTTCCATGTGAAGGTGCTTGTGGAGGAGGAAGTACACCAATTGGAGTTGAAGTGTACGTTGGCTGGGTTGCATAAGGTCCGGTCGTAAAAGGTTGATGTGTATGATGCTTGTGGTGTCTGTGTGAATGGCGTTTCTTGTGTTTTCGATGTCGTTGGCGTGAATCGGATGAAGAGGAAGATCGTGATGATGATTCCGAATCGGAGTAATATTTGTTGGTTTTCTTCTTTATCCCCTTTGACGTTCCCTTTCCATAGTGTTTCTTGTGTTGTTGATTCGCTCGGTGGGTCGATGAACTAGAGTCCGATAATTCTGATTCAGGTTTGTTCTCACCGATATCCGAAGATTTGAGATCTGGATAATTGTTTTTGATGGGATTTCGTTCAGATACAGTCTTGAGCGAGCCTTCCTCGTAGTCACTCGTTAACCGCACTTGATCCAAGCTAGAAGTAAAAGCTTCATTTACTGCTTCTGGTGATTTGTCAATTTTGTCACTCGAGTTGAGGTCATCAGTTTGTTGATGCTTTCCGTTGTTGTGATGTCTGTGTTGTTTCCTCGGATGATGTTCCACTTCGCGTAGGTGTCGCTCTCCGTGTCGACGACAACGATCATCATAGATCGATTCAACACGATTTATCCGATCAAACAGCGATTGATCGGAAGATATTCTTGTTCTGCCAAATTTCGACGGTTGCTCAACCTTCTTGAGTTGCATCTGAAGACGAAGATGACCAGTCTGGAACTGACCTTTGCGCAGTGCAAACCACTGATCCACATGTCCGGCATCGATGAGAATTTTGAGATTGATTATACAGACTCCAACTATCGCGCAACATAGCAATTGTTGGTCCTTCACCAAAATGGAAAGCACTTCCACCTTTGGATCGTTGATACGGATCTCATACTTGGCATTCCACACGGGATTATTGTTATCCACTTGCACGATGTCGGTCTTGAAGGACTGGAATTGGTTGTTTGAGAAATGGGCAAACATCGTATTCTCCACCATCGGCATGTTTGCCACGAACGTCTTGCAGTACGCACGGTTTGACTTGAACTGCACATTTTGCGCCGAGTGAATTGTTAGATATAACGTGCTAAAAGGTGGCAGCGTGGCTTGAATAGGAGAAGTTTGAGCCATCGATATCGGCATTGTCGAGGCACGACGGAGTGCTTGATAGTCTTGCATTGAGTCCGATGAATAACCCGAAGAGATCGATGATGAAGATGAGGAAGACAAAGAGCGATGTCGGTGGGTCATTTGAAACGTATCAGGCGGTTTGCCGAATGAGCTCGTGGTGAGAACATGCGGAGGTGTGAAAGTGTAGCTAAACGCGACTTGAGGTTCATTTGCGTCATTTGTGCTGTACTTGACCCCAACTGACATCTTACCACAGATCGTTCAACGGATAGATTACTTTGTCATGCTGGAGTGGCTGAAAACGGCTGTAGTGGAGCTATTGATGTTGTGTCAGTGCTCAGTCCCTTACGAGCAGCACGAAAAGTAAGCGCGACCGTACCTTGTTGGTCTCCAGTGCTGTGATCAAAGTGATATTCCCTGGAAATTCACTGACTTCAACATGTTTAATACGCTCATTTGAAATCCGTCCAAACTATCTATCACCGTGGCTATCAGTAGAAGTAGCAATGCTTCAATGAAAATACTGACACTCTATAAGCACTGCGTGAATCGATGTCTGCCGCCCTTGTGCTTGTATCTCCTCTTTGGATAACAATCTCCGCACAGATCGTAGTCGAAGCAATCACTAAAACGATTTATCTGGATCAGTAGACGTTCACAAACTACTATAAACATTTTAAAAATTCCACGTACTTGCAGCGGTAATGGACAGTTTTGCATCCCGAGCCAGGCTCTGCGTCTGTGTCGATCTGATGTTCGCAACGATTGCTGTATTGCCATAGAAAGCGTTAGATCAGCAGCAGTGTATACGACAATATTGCCAGCGTACCATACAATATCCTCCTCAAGCTCTACTTCCTCGGCCTCCTCTTCATCCTCGTCATCATCGTTCATACCTGCAGCAAGCTTGTTTTTGCATTGGCACTCTCCAAAGCAGTAGACTCGCTTGCCAGTTGAATCCTGATGCGAAATGACTTGGCTGTTATGCATGACAGCCTTCATCTTTGCTGCTTTAATAGCCTTCGGATCCAAGTCCCAACCAGCTTGGGCACAAATGTAGCGGGTAATATCGTCACAGTCGCCCAATAGCGACATATCGAATTCTTCTTCATCATCATCGTCGTCCTTGCCACTCTTTTTAGTACTAATTCGGCTCATTGTTCCTCCAGTCGAGAGCTTTTTTGATTTCAATTTCTTTTTCTTCAGCAAGGTCTTGTTGATCACCACCTGAGGAATATGAGAGGGCAAGTACCCTGGGATCTCCATGACAGGTGCAACTTTCAGCGACGTTCCCATGACAATAAGCAAATCAGCTTGTAAACGATCTTTTGTAATGGTCGTGCTCACTCTGTCGTCTAGAATTTCTCCGAAAAACGTAATTTCCGGCTTCAGTACACCGCGGCAGTTTGGTTCGGAGCACGAAGGAATGATTCCTGCTTGAATTACGGGCATCAAAGTACTTGTTGGCACGCGCTTCTTACAGCGCATACATGCTGAATAGGCAAAACTGCCGTGGCAAGGAATACACCTCGTCACACCTGCTGCTTCTTCCAAGCCATCAATATTTTGTGTATACACACGCAGCAACTTCTTCTTGTCCTGTAAGAGCCTCAAAAACCAATGTGTCGGGGATGGCTTAGGTGAATTGGCAAATGCACTGCGCACCACCTCAAAAAATGGTGCTGGGTCTTCTCTGAAATAGTCAATCTGGAACAGACACTCTGGTTCTGGCAACACCACATCCATGTTGCGTGCCATAGCATAGATTCCGTCTTTTGAACGGAAGTCTGGAATGCCACAAGAGACACTGATGCCTGCTCCAGCAATAACCACAATTTTCTTGGCTTTCTTGAGAACCTTGACAAAGTCCTGGATGGAGTCGAGTGTCTTGCGAGGTAGAGCACTTAAAGAGTCCACCTTAGCTTCTTGGAGACACTCATAGCAACTAGTGTTGCCTAGAATGGATGTTGACTGGAATGGCTTGCCACATGCAGCATGATACCTGCATAAAAGACAAGAAATATGCAAATACACATTATAATAATTATGTTTCATGACCTTAAAAACCTAGTAAATAAGACTTGGTGACCTACAATCTCGAACAGCTGTCACATTGTAACATGGTATTTCTGTAGGTTCTGGGCGGTCGGTGGCAAATAAAACACTCGGCCGCTTGTTTGCGGCGCTTCTTCTTGTAGTTTGAGCCATAACTTTCATCGGCCGACTCATCATCTTCTGAATACTCGGGGATCTGTTGACCCGAAGACAGAACGGCGTAGTCTACGTCCGTTCGTTTAGCTTTTCGGCTCGGCCGATCGGATAGCGCCATCATTTTCTGTTTTTTTGGACTAGGCAGGACAAGGCGAATCTGGGAGTGAGCCCTGTACAAAGGGGGGTACGTCGTTTTTAGGTTTTTCTTAGTTTTCAGTGCCTGTGGATTCGAATAAGTACGATTACACCTGAACTTGGGCAAAAGGCGAGGCAAACGCTGCAGACCACTGGTTGGGATGGGGAAAGAAAGTGTAAGGCCATGACAAAAGAGTGTTGCACGACAATAGACATGGTCGTTTAAAGTTGGATCTTTTGAGTCGAACGAAAGTTTTCCTTGGTGAGTCTCAATGTAGGCAATTGATGGAAATACTAAATACATGAATTGAAATGCGCGATGGAGTCGTTCGCAAGCAACCTACAATGAATTTCTAGGGGAATTCTTTGTGATCGGCAAGAGCGATGATGTCTTGATTGTTACACGTTGATGCACCTCAGTTGGCACGTATTTAAATGGTGAACTGTTGATTACAAAAAATAGTTCATTCGAATTGAAATGGACTGAGAATGTCAATCACGTTTAGAAACACAGGAAGCGATGTGGTTGGTGGTCCACAAACATGATAGCAGGGTATTCTGGGTTCGCTGAATTTGCGGTATAGCAAGGTACCCAAAATGTACACTCGCACCGAATGAGATAAGGTGATGAGTAGAAGCCGATATTCCACAAGAATAATTCTAGCAGCACCGTACTATCAGTTTTGATGCACATTTCAGTTTGATCTTCGTCGCAGTGGTAATGATCTCGAGGTTGATGACTACTAATGGCAGACCTTGTAAGTCTAGGTTATTAAAGTATAGGCATCCATTTTTAAATAAATGTAAATGGGATTAGTACGTCCGTAATACACACTGACTCCACCGGCGGCAGCCGCATGCTGCTAGCGTTGCGTAATCTTGATATTGTATGTACTGCGATCATGGTTTACGATTGTATCCTGGGTGTATGTCCATAGTGAAAATAGTATACATTTTCAATTCCACGAAATCAATTCCCGAGTTTTGACCACATACAAATCACAGTACAATGTGAAAAACCGGCATATCGTATGGAACGGGGTATTGCATTTAGCAGCGTTGAATCGATTCCATCTCAGCACAATAGGAACGACAGACTCTTGAGGCGAGTCCGTGCACTGGCTTGTTTCCGTACCTCAAGATGGAAGCAGTGACGATGCATTTTGTCTCGCCTGAAACCGAAAAGTGTTGAGTTCCTCGCTTTCAGCCTAAGTAATAAGACTCGTGGACGATGAGACTACCACACGTGTAAGCAAAACACTACCACTTGAACCTACGCGCTAAATCCCCTTTGTTCGAGAACAACGCCACCAATTCCCCCGATCATTGGTGGAGACCATGCGGATGTGATATGTCGCAGGTGGTATCATGCGTCAACAGGCACTCAGACAAACTTCAAAAGCGTTGGAGAAGACACTAGAAACAGAATTGTTGGTTATTATATACATATGCCTACAGGACCCTTGTAACGCCGTGAGCATAATGGACCGTTCGATAAATTCTATTTTCTTGGCGCGGCAACCGACGATGCGGCTAGAAAAGGATAGTGAGTGTCAACCAATTCTGGGCCCGGTTGCACAGTTCGCTTGAAATGATTCATCACGACGTGCAGTAATGTCGTCAGTCGCAACTTACTTCGTCTATGTGTATCTAAACGTTTGCAAATTTGTACCGTCCAAATGTATGCTTGAGGCGTCGTTGGTGCTCAGTGTACGCTTACTCGATTCAAGTTGGCGAGTTCATGGAAGTTGTCGAACTTACAGGCTCCATTGGCATGCTCTTCGTATATGTACTCCCATCAAGAAGTATACCGAGAACATGGCACGTTTGTTGTAAAGGTTTGAAGTGATCAACGGTAAGCAACGTGGTGCTCAACTTGGAAAGGTTTGTTCTCCACTACCACAGCAGTTTCAAATAATAAATTTGCTCACGTATTGAGTATGTGAACAACGAGAATTCTTTCATATGGATTGAGACGTTGTGCACATTCGAAGTACGTCGATCTACAGTGCCGTGCGCAACAGCGTCGTGCATCTCGATGAGTTCTACAGCAAGTAATTGCTGGGTTTATACTGAAGTCACGTGATGTTAGAAGACTGGTTAAGTTTCCAGGCAATGATTGGGTAGTTCAGTATGGTTTTTGGAAATAAAACGTTGAGACTGCTGCTTTTCCTAATACCTTATATTGCTGGCTATGCATCGCAATTCTGGAAACTACTCCAGCGTGCACGTGTATGGGTTTCTGTGCTGGTGCCTTTATGATATGTGGCACGGTGTTCTCCTCCTGGTACTTCTTGTCCATGATCATCTTCTCTTCACGAGGAGTTCCGAGATCATAGTTTTTAATGCGTACTTTTGAAGGATAAGTATTCTCCAGTTGAACTGGGCTATTGCTCGCTTGATCCAGTCGGGCGATCATTTGAACTTCACTCTCACACTTCAAACTGTCGATAGTGCCCCAAAAGCAGGTATTGTCAAAATCGTATTGCAATTTTCTTTGAAATTTATTGAAATAAATTTCAGAAAAATTACCTACAATTAAGCGAAGTGTTTGGTAATAGGAAATCTAGTGTCGTTGTCGTGCGTCTTCTTCTGCCGTAAAGCCGATGGAAATCCTCCAAAATGACTCGACATAATACATCTGTCTGCATTTTTTCACTGCGCAAGGTTTAATCAAGGGCATAAGATATCATATGGGCTGCCAAGATACTGAGACGGTAGGAATGTCATCCAGCCGGTTGGTACCAACACCCTTTCCACTGGCAACTCTGCCTCGGTTGCTATTCAAAATCTTCTTGAGTTCTCTCACTTTCCAATTCCTAACGAGTTGACACTCACCTTACCTTCACAGGTCAAGACTCTCACTAAGTTCCTCATCCCATCACCATGGTTCGCATCACTCCTGTCGTCGCAAGTCTGTTGGTACTGGTGAGTGTCCCTGTCGAGGGATCAGCTGGGCGACTCCTCCAGTCTACGCAAGGCAACTGTGCTCGTCGTGTTTGCACTGCCAATGGAGGTGCCTCAACATCCGAAGACTGTAACACCCTTTGCAATCGTGTATTTGATGGCAACAGCATGTCAGAGTGTGGCCAGAGTTGCGTGTGCACCACGGATACTGCAGCCACTGCTCAGATTTGCTCCACGAGCTGTCAATACACTTTGAGTGATTGCTCCGGTGGCCAGATGTGCAATGGCGAGACAATGGTCTGTACTGAATCGACTTCGTCTACCACCTCGGGCTCATCCACCACGACCGGTGCAAACACCGCTACTGGGTCAACTACGGCAACGGGATCTAACACAGTATCCGGTACCAACACCGCTAATGGGTCAACGTCAACTACTTCAACGGGATCAACAACCGCAACTGGTGGGAACACCCCGTCTGGTTCAACTTCGACTACTGTGGCTGGATCAACCACAGCGGGGGTCTCTACCTCGGGGACAGCTACGAATGACGCCAATGGGGTGACAACCGGTACTACTACGGGGTCCTCTAACGGTAGTTCGAATGGTGCTGGGTCGACCACCGGGACTTCAACGGGTTCGACTGGGAACTCGAACACTGCTTCACGTTCGTCCACCAATGAAAATGGTGCGTCTTCCGTGACGGGTAGTTCGTCCAACACATCGTCTTCATTTGGAGGGTCTTCATCGCAAGTTTCATCGGTGGATGTTGGTGACTCGTCTACCGGAGGATCTACTGCGTCGTCGCTGAGGTCGGACTCTTCGACATCGTCGTCGTCGGGGTCGAACCCGAACTCGGCAGTAAAAACGGTTTTGCCGGGAGCGACGGTGATATTGACCATCGCGAGTGCGTTTGCTTTCTCGCTGTTCTAACTGTTAGTCGACTAGACGATCCCTTGGAATTGTTGCCATGTAAATCGCTTTGAAACAGGACTGCAATTTGGTTTGAACACCCTTGTTAACAGACAAACTCACGACAGTGTTTTGTTGATGTTTCCCGAAGTTGATGAAGGGAAAACGAAAAAATACATGTGTAGATCATAAAGTTCTTCTTTCTTCAAATATCAACGAGAAATGTCAAGATGACGAGAAAAATTCAATGGAATTGCATCGGTCATCACCGTGCTATAAATTTATTTTAATGTAGAACTTTGTTCTGCTCAAAGCGAGAACAATCGCTCATCTGGTTTTCGTGTACCACCGGGTGTTCGTTCGACCTCCTTGGACGGAGTCATCGCTGCGCCGTGGTATCCACTCTCGGGTGTCAAGTCCAGCGGGCCGACATCACTCTTGGTTCCCATCGGGGCCAAGTTTTCTTTATATTCCTCTTCATGCTTCTTCGGAGCCAAACTCATCTGATAATTTTCTTCCTCTTCTTGCTTTTTCTTGCGACTTTGCGCGAATGCACGAACCGAGAGAGCAATGGAAAATAATGTAGCAAGACCACCACCGATTGTCACGAGCCACTTCCACACAGGCCATCTATCACATTCTGGTGGATTCGTCCAGTCTGACACGCACACACAGGTTTGTACTCCATCGACAACCTGAACGCTTGCTCGCTGGGCATTGCAACTGTCCACGGTCTCATCAGCCGCCACCGAACTCGAACCAGTACTCGCACTACCAGAACTCGAAGTCGCAGTAGTCACCTGAACGTCACTTGCATCACACGTACTTGCACTGGAATCACCCGCCTCCACTGTCACCGCGTGCTCTGGCGATGCCTCACGACAACTGTCACTACCCCAGCCTCGAAAGTAAATAGTACCCGCAGCTTTGGCACAGATCAAAAACGTATCGGATTTCTTCTCCGCAGCCGTATCGGAACTGGTGGGGGTCACGGTTTTCTTCTGCCCAGTCTTGAGTGATATGTACGTGACGTTCTGCACACCACTCCAGGTAAATGAGATGTAAGATCCAGCCTTGACCACCGCTGTTACACCGTCATCTCCATAGGAGACTGTGTCGCCGTATTGAGGGTCTCCTAGACTACCACAGTCAAAGCAACAAACACCTCCTGTAACCTTCGTGCAGTCGTTGAAGACAACGGGATCGTAGCTGTAGGGAACAGAGGATGTTTTGCCAATGCAAGTGTTGCAACATTCTGCAGACGAGCTGGCAGCAATCGCCTCCCAATTGGCATACGTCACATCGAGATTTACGGTAGATACGAGTAGGTAAAGAGCCAATGCCACCGACCGGTGGGTCATCCTGGTTCCTTCCTTGCAAGTAGAGAAATGACGCAAGGGCACAATTACATACACAACCGTCTTGCGCACGAATGTACGAATGCAACGACGGGATAAAAGAGGCGGATGCCTTGTCGAAATGACGATGATGTCTGGTGATGGCAGACTATCGAGAGAGCCTATCCCTGCGGTTTGGGAAATGGTTTGTCTATTGACAAAGCTCAGAAGTCGAGAACTCGTTGCTGTGGTGGTGTTTCTCCAGAAACGAAAGCAGCGGAGCACTCAATCCAAATCCGAGGTTCTAGATTTCGACTTACGATTTGCGATTAGTCGATTGCATGAGCAGCAAAGCTCAGCAACCCACGCGCTTCTCAATTCATCTCTCTAAATTTGATGGCCTATTTGGTGAATACCCGGACATCGAACACTGCGTTGTTTAAATTAATCAATGACTTCAGAGCGTGTTTCACGTTTAGATCGAGTCAAAAGCAATTAATTCGCTTTGGAAAAGGATTTGTTGTACCAAATAGACAATCGAAAACCAATAATCTCTGACTCAGTCTATATTAAAATATCTATTTTGTTACGGTTGTTGCAAATTGCAGTTGTCAATTGTTTCAATCCGCACGATGCCCGCCACTGTTAAATCTATCGTGGCCTAGTTGTTTATGTTTAAACTTTAGTCTTTAGAGTGGTCCACATTTCTCATTTTTGAAAGGGATCTTTTCCTGTTATAAACAAGATTCTAATTGTACCAAACAATATATTGTTGATACCAAAAATACTAGTAATTTAAGCTTGAGATCGATCAATAAGGCAATTTTGCAATAATGCTCTGTGTATCTGGCCCGATTTACATAAAACACAATCCGATACTTCGGATGAAAGCACAAGTTGAATTTGAAAACTATTAAATCTCTATTTGGGACGCCATCTCAGTAGCTTTATCCTTGACTGCAGATGAAATACTTCTCCCATTTTAGGGTCTATTGTATGCAGAGCAGTTTTCATTGAGTAGGGTTACGAACGGCAAGAGAGATATTTTCCATCACCGCAAAAAGCAATAGGCAATCAATCTTTACTGGAAAACAGCAAAATCGGATCCAAAGGATTGATAGTAAACTGGTCCTAATTTATCAGCCTGCTTCACAACACCAACATCAAAACTCTACCTGATCTACGCACAACAGCTTGAGGTCGTCACAGGAATTGGATATGCACTGTATTGCACATGAGGAGTTATGTCATTTTCCCACTTTTAAAAGGTTATAAGCCCACTCATGTTGCGCAGGTTGTAACCGCGCTTTAACGTTATTTGTATTTGATGCCAGGGCTCTTCAGAGCGTGAATTCGTTGTCGACTGGCTTCCTAGGAACTCCAGATGTGCGGTCTGTCTGCGGATCATACTTGGTCGGAACCATCATGGCATTTCCATGGTAGTTGCTGTCGGGTGTCACTTCCAGCGTTGCCACATCACTCTTTGGTGTTATCTGAGCTAAATTGTCACGGTATTCCTCCTTCTTCTTGCGACTAGCAAGGAAGGCTCGAACTGAGATGATGATGGAGAATAATGCAGCGACACCACCACCAATAGTCACGAGCCACTTCCACACTGGCCATTGGTCACACTCCGGGGGGTTTGTCCAGTCTGAAACACAGACACACGTGCGTGTGCCATCAACTACCAGCACACTAGCTCGCTGGGCGTTGCAACTGTCCACTGTCTCATCGGCTGGCACGGAACTAGAACCGGTGCTTTTGCTACTAGAAGTTGAAGTCGCTGTATCGATAACATCGCTCGCGGTGGCGTCGCAAGTGTTGGTACTCGAATCACCCGCTTCCACAGTGACGGAATATTCCGGCGACGCCTCTCGACAACTATCACTACCCCACCCTCGGAAGTAGATGGTACCTGCAGCTTTCGCACAGATGAGGAAGGTACTTGACTTTTCAGTCGCTGCAGTGTCCGAGATCGTTGGAGTCACTGTCTTCTTTTGCCCGGTCTTGAGTGAAATGTACGTCACGTTGGATACGCCACTCCAAGTGAATGAAATGTACGTGCCCGCCTTGACAACAGCCGTAACACCGTCGTCCCCATAGGAAATTGTGTCGCCATAACTCGGATCGCCCAAACTGCCGCACTCGAAACAACAGACACCACCGGTAACATTGGAGCACTGGGCGAAGACCACGGGGTCGTATGTGTATGCAGCGTCTGCCGTCTTGCCAATGCATGTACTGCAACATTCCGCGGATGAACTGGCAGCAATTGCCTCCCAATGAGCTTTGGTGACATCGAATACCAAGACCAAGACAAGGTAGAATACCAGCATTTTCGATCGATATGGGGGCATCGTGCTCAGGAGTCTAATTGCTGCGAAGTGAGCCGAATGGCAGGCCCTGAGCGCACGCACCTCAGTACGAATGCACGAATGCGAAACTACAAAGGATAAAAAAGGCGGTGTCGTGACGACGATGCTGACATGTGTGCTAGAATGAGACTTTGCCTTTACTACGAGCTAAGACGACGTTTGGATGGTACGGTGGTTGGCTGGTGAGAACATTTGGAACCACTTTCTCATTCCGCATGATCTCGTTCTTAGCCATGCATTAAGAGGAGGAACTATCGCTCAGCATTTTGCTTGATCGGCACATCATGCACAAGATTTGCTTACATCTGTAGAGCAACGGCACAAATTGACGATAATAATGATGGAGGTTTGCTGAACTTACATTTTGGCTTGATACATGTAGTAACTGGCAAGCAATGCGTGGTTGCATTCTGTGACGTACCAGTATGCCCATGAACAAGATGTGAAGGAAACGTCACACATCGTAGTTCGTGTTGGTGTTATAATGTACTACTGAGTTACAGACCTCATGTTGCTGTTCGACATTTGCTTCGAGAGTTGTCGTCTTGTGTTTTCCGTGCCGTTTAATCTTCTGGTGGTAAGGCTAGCCAACTGCAAGATTTAGCAACATGAAGACACGTCCATGATCCAAATTGTGATCTCTATTGTCAATTGTCTCAATCTGTCGTCCAGGTCCTGATCCCGCTACTTGTCAATCGCAACGACGAACTCGCCATCGTCAAAAGGAACAAGGTATATTGCACATTGTAAGTTCATCCGGCTACAGCAGTGTCATTCCAACCACGTCGACATCAATCGGAGAAAAAACATCCAAGGGGAGGGAAAACTAACTTCTCGTATAACGTTATTGGTCTGGATCCAGTTCTCATAGCGTGAACTCGCGGTCCTCAGGTTTCCGCGCTCCTCCAGTCGTACGGTCCGCTTCCGGGTCGTACTTGTATGGGGCCATGGTTTTTTCATGATAACCGTTATCCGGCGTCACTTCGAGCGTCTCGACGTCGCTCTTGGCGCCCATCGGAGCTAAATTTTCACGGTATTGCTGCTCCTCCTTCTTCTTGCGACTAGCAAGAAAGGCTCGAACTGAGATGATGATGGAGAATAATGCAGCGACACCACCACCAACAGTAACGAGCCACTTCCACACTGGCCATTGATCACACTCCGGGGGGTTTGTCCAGTCTGAAACACAGACACACGTGCGTGTGCCATCAACTACCTGTACAGTAGCTCGTTGTTGGTTACAACTCTCGACTGTATCATCGGCTTCAATGGAACTGGAGCCTGTACTGGACGAAGTGGGCACAACCACATCGTTTGCATTGCACGTATTAGTGCTCGAGTCACTTGCAGTAACTGTGACAGAGTGTTCCTGAGATGCCTGACGACAACTATCACTACCCCACCCTCGGAAGTAGATGGTACCTGCAGCTTTCGCACAGATGAGGAAGGTACTTGACTTTTCAGTTGCTGCAGTGTCCGAGATCGTTGGAGTCACTGTCTTCTTTTGCCCGGTCTTGAGTGAAATGTACGTCACGTTGGACACGCCACTCCAAGTGAATGAAATGTACGTGCCCGCCTTGACTTCAGCCGTAACACCGTCGTCCCCATACGAAATTGTGTCACCATAACTTGGATCACCCAAACTGCCGCACTCGAAACAACAGACACCACCGGTAACGTTGGAACATTGCGAGAAGACCACGGGGTCGTATGTGTATGCAGCGTCTGCCGTCTTGCCAATGCATGTACTGCAACATTCCGCGGATGAACTGGCAGCAAAAGCCGCAAAGTTGCCGCGAATTGCATCAAAGAGCGAAAACACACACACGAGCACTAACAGAAATCGAGTCATGGTGTATCTCTTGCGAAATGAAAATGCCTAAGAACTTGGTTGCAAGGGGGGGGAGAATGCAAAACTGCTCCAAAGAGGCGGAGCGCCTGTCTTATCCGGCTGTAACGACTAGAATGGCTGCGGAATTGGCAGCTGGTTTTGCAAGACTTTACTTTTTTACTGTTTGGCCTACAGCTGGTCGATGCGTTGTGAATAGAGTTTGGACAAAGTGGCGATAGAACAGATGATGGTCTTCTTGCCTCCACTACTATTTGGTAGTGATGCAGTGAAGGAAACGGTTGCAAGTATGGCGACAGACTGGAAAAATCCACGCAAATGCTTTTTGATATTGTCGCGCTAGTGTAGTGTTGGCAACACTGGGCAATCTCTTGGTGTTGGACTGTGAATGGCAGTCTCGTCCTATCCACATCTCTGATCGTTCCATGGTGAAAAGTTTGACAAGCTGGTCGCGCGGCGAGAAGCTGGTCCGAAGATTTTCTTGGATGGTAGACACGGTGAAATGTACCTGGGCTGGCTGACCACAGATCTTCGAGTACTATCCACGATCCGAAGTGTTGACTTCGAGTCATCTCCTGTTGATCATTATCACTTGCCAACGCTGAATAAATAATTACGAAATATGCACTTTTGTCTTTATCTGTGTTTCCATCTATCTACAGCCGAACGGATTGAGTCTCGGCATGCAAGTCAGCATCCGGGTATTGCTGTGACTGCAAGAACGAAACGGAGCGAGGTTGGCCGCGTGGGTAGCCGATTTGGCCCTGACGCAAGTCTTCGATGTGCTCGGCTTCGAATTCGGCTTCGAAGTCGAAGCTGGACGACAATTGCGACGCCAATTGTCTGCGACGCTCAGGAGCCGTGGCGTTCAAGTCCGTGGACGACGTATCGCTGAGTCCAGTGCTTAATCCATAGCGAAGCTGTGGGCCTCCAGGAGACGGTTCTTCGGTGCTCTCGAGACGATGGAAGCTAAAGTGGTCCCTGGCTTCGAGGGCCGACGAGTTACGACGGGAAGACTCATCCACATTCACTCCACTGAAGCCGAATTGCGTAGCGTTGTTTCGAGCGTGCGAGGCTGCACTGTTGGCAGGGGGTCCGCTGTATCCGAATCCACGGGTGCTCACTCCCGAAATGCCAAAGTTAACGTTCGCAGCCGAAGCCGCTGGATTCGTTGCAACACCTGCTGAACGGTTCATCGCTGACGTCTGGGCAATGCGTGTCTGCTGCTTGTGCAAGTCATCCACATCATGCTCGTGCTCGACCGCCTCTACCATCTCGGGTGCCGACTCGCGCATAGATCTCTGATACTTCTTCTCAGCCTTAGTCTGGATCGCACCCAGTTTCGTACTAGCGCAGAACATGAACAGCACGAAAGTAAGGATTGCGCAACAAGCAGATAGAATGAAGCTCGCCAGTGAGAATGACGGGTCGAAAAAATACACGACAATCTGGACAAAGTAGTAGACGCACAGCGACAGCGTCCAATAGAGTGGCCGGCGAGATGCAGGGAACATTTCGAGCGCAGATAACCAAGTTACACTCATGAGGCTCAAACCTGCTGAGATGTAGAGCAGGCACAACAACGCCTGCACGAAGCCACCATCAGCCTCCGACACGGCACCGATCACGCCACAAGTGAACCCCATCAAAGAAACGAACGGCAAAAACTCCTTCAGGATCGTTTTGCGACGCACGTTGTCCACCAAGAAGCTACCAAACGCGAAACCGGTGGCACAGCAAAGCGCAAAGTACACTTCCCAGTAGTTGTTGGCATTGCCACTGTCGTCCGCGTTCACCTGAAGCGTCCGTCGGATCAACACCGTCTGCGACATAACGAGACCAAACACAGCTTGGAGTGCGAACACGATCGATAGACGGAACATGAGGTGGTTCTCCCTGGTCTTCTGGGCCAGCTCCGCTTGAATGAGCACAATCTCAGGGTTCACATTTTGGCGCCGACGCAGGCGAATAAGCACAGCGCGAGCCGGCTCTTCCTGCTTGTGTGCAAGAAGCCACACGGGGCTTTCAGGTACGAACCACAGGACGCCGAAAAATGCAAGGATCAGCTCAGGCTGCACAAACAAGGGCTGGAAACGCCACATATTCGTGGGTTTGTTATCCCAGTCCTCTGAGATCGTCGTAGCGTTCGTATTGGCCATCAACAGCGAGTGCACAAACCAACCGATCATTGAGCCCATCAAGAAAATGGTGATACTCTTTCCCCGCCAACCCTTCGTGCAGATCTCGTAGCTCCATAGTAGATAGTTCATCGCCATCATAGCGGAACCCATCGCTGCCAACCCACACGAGACAATAATGATAGACGTGCTTGGGATGAAGTTGAGTCCAAGCGAAATGAATATCAAACTGCCACCAATAGCCATATTGATACGCCGTCCAAGGACGCGTCCGATCAGTAGCGATAGCAGAACAGCAACAATACTCATGGCCGCGCAGGTAATCTTCAGATAGCCGTTTTCCATGTAGCTCAGCATCTCTGATCCATTGTTCGACAGCTTTGTCGTCACGAAGTAGTAGAACGATCTGTTCATGAAGTTCTCGTCGGGATCGTTGATGTATCCAAGCGTGTATAAGAACGACGTCATGAAACCATGGATGAAGCCACCCATCAGACCAAGCAGAATGACCAGCGACGCTGCCACCTCCGAGCCAGAGCTCAAGGCACGCGAGAAACCACCATTGTACATTGCACGGGTCTGTAGGATACGCATGAACGGCAGCAGGGACAACAGGAACAGAGGAATGACCAGGAACAAACCAACGATCATATCCATGAGGAAACCGAGAGCCATCATGGGGCTCCACATGGCTACTTCCATTCCAAAGACTCCGTTGAACGCCAGAGCATACTGCACGATCGAGTTGAAACCCAAGATCATTGCAATCGAAAATGTAAAGCACTTGAGCACAGACCAGCCTCCTATGCCTCCAAGAATCAGTGGAATCAACATGATACCTCCAATAACGCACACCATGTATAAGATTCCTTGAATCGTGAGCGAGTTCAGTTTGCGGTGCTTCGATACACAGTGGTGTACACGGTTTCCGAACCACAGCAGCACCCACGTCGCACCCATCGCGCCGAACAGGAGAGCAAACCACGCAAGCTTAAATTCCGTCAGGAAGACATAATACATCGCCAACGGGTGACGCAGCTCACGAATGCAATATGTGATGCGGCCCATTGGGCCCAGAGGTGCCATCAAGTCAACATCGGACTTCCACCAGTCGTCCCATCCATCCTTTGGCTGCAGTAGAGCAGCATCCTTACCAGTTTCTTGGTCATCATCCTTGTGGTGCGCGCGCATCATCCAAGCAAACCAGTTTGCGATATCCACCTTGGACTTTTGGAGAACCAAGCCGTCCGTGTTGAAAACGAAAGGAGCCATCAACCAACAAGCACCCAGGAACAGCACAGCAAATGAAGCAATACCGTAGCTCTGGGATTTCTCGCTGTAAGCAGCAAGTGACGTGATGTTGGCGGGAATTTGGTCCGGATCCTTGTCACAGTCAAAGTCTGCAGTCGCACAATACTCTTCCAGTGCTCCAGAGCCAATATCGAATGAGCCATAGATACCAAAGAGAATCATCACTCCGATCAACTCAACAGCCTTGCGGAAGTGCGAAACACCGTATTCCTTGAAAAAGTTTACCATCGGATCACGCGTGATTGAAAAACCACGACCAGTGCCTCGGTATTTGGATCCACCACGAATCAGTGCCACATCGTAGAAGTGTGCTTTCGTACCCGTCAAGAATACGTAAAACACAATACCAAGTGTCGCGATCAGTTCAATCACCTTCAGCGAAGCCTGCTTGAATCCAAATTCCACGAACAGTGTCGCGAACAGAGGGAGGGTAGTCAGCATACCGAACTGGAGGAGATACTGCGTTGTCATCACACTTGCAAGCGAGTTGAGACTGTCAGTTGTCATGATAGCAGTAACCTCCACCTCCGAGTGTGTCGCAACGTACAGCTTACAGTATGCGTACACGTACACACAGAATACCGTGAGAGCATTGCAAATGTAGAAGCCAAAGTGGCCGTAGAACATTGAGTTCAGGCGCGAGAAATCCAATGAATTGGTCAGGCGGTGCCCCTCACGACTCAGGCAACTCTCAGCACAACCATTGGACAGCTTCGCTTCGAAGGCATTGATTTGGCTTAGTGTCACATCACGACCCTTACCGCACTGCATGAACTCGACATGCGTCACCAGACCACCGCGAAGAGTGACATTGTAGCCACTGAAGACATCTTCCGATAGGTTGATACCCTTACTCGCTTTAGACACACCACCGCTGGTAACAACAAAAGACTTTTCGAAAACATCGGGGTGACCGTAGTGCATTCGCGAGCGCAGCGGCTTGGCTAGCACTCGCTGGGTCAACGTCACAAATACCAGCTCTTGGAGCGTCATGAAACGAGCCAGTGATGATGCACGACCCGTGAACACGTGCTCCTTCATACCGATTACAGTCACTTCCTCACCAGTACTCGTTCCGGTGGCCAGGAAGTTAGGCATCTTGAGGCATTCCTCAAGGTAGTGCTCCTGGTTCATATCAATTGTCTGCAGGTACTCGCCGCGCGTGAAGGGCAGCGCCACATTCTGATTTTCAGGCTTACCCTCGCCAAGAATCGGGTTACCAGGCAGTTCATAACGGTAAACTTCGACAATTTCGCTGCCTTCAGCCTTCACGAGCACGCAGTCAAAGCGACTGGTTTCCTTTTCGCCGTTCTTTTCCGTGATCGTGTCTACGAAGCTGACACGCCAGCTCGGGAATTTCTTCATCAGGTAGTCAATATCCGCTGCGCGAGGATCGCCATTTGCAACCTGCTTGGAGTAAATCTGACAGCCGGTGATGTAGGAGAACTTCAGAGCCGAAATGCGGTTCATTTCGTCCAGTTTTTCTTGAATACTCATGTCACGAAGAGAATACAGCTCCAGCCAACGAAGAAGACGGATGGCGTCCTCGTACAGCATCATACCGTGCACCGTGCGAGCAAGTGTCTGGCCTCTCATAGAAGCCCACAGACGCACCTCTTGCGAATTGATTTCCAGTGCCTCATCTAGCGACGTAGCACCCATTCTTTCCAGGAAGTTGCTCCATTCTTCAGCATGGAATGTAATCAAATACTTCATGATCGTCAGCTCCGTCCAGCCCTTAGCTTTCTGCTTCTTTTCAAGCTCAGCAAAGAGTGGATTGGAGTGAACCGGGTTATTCAGCTCATCCAGCGTGAACAGCACTGTTTCAGAATAATAAGGAGTCATTACCGAGAATGACGGCATGGCCTCCATCGAATCTACACGTGGCATCTCCATCGACAATGAGTGTAGGAAGAAACCCATACGGCGCTTGGCGTCCTCGCAACGAGGAAGTGAGCTCGCAACATCCAAGCGAAGCAAAAAGAACAAACGTGTGCAGCTGGAAATGAAATCTTCCGGAGCAAAGCGAGGCGGTGGGATAGCAGGCCCTTCACGCGGGTGAACAGCAATCAGCCCCGTTTCAGCCATAGCATCGGCCTTGTACAGGTAAATCAACTGCTGGGTCTGGAATTCCAGGTCAGCCGTGGTTTGCAAGAAGCGGCAGTTGTGAAGCTTACGCGAAACAGCGTCATCGTTCAGCATCAACTCCAGTGTCAAGGAGATAGCACGTAGGCGATCAACAACTTGGGCGACTTGCACGTGCAGTTCCATGCGTAATTCCTCCGGAGCAGTGTCCAGGGTGTCAATCGCAGCAATATCTTCAGGCATATCTAAGATCACAGCGAGCAGCTCAACCATATTGTCCGCAAGCTGGGGTAAGTAGGTCAAGTCAAGCAGATTCACAACGTCCGGCGATGAGTAGATGTACTCTAAAACGCTCAGAGCGCCCTTCTCTTCCTCCTCACCGAGCAGCAAGTAGAAGATGTCGCGGACCAGCTCCAGACCGTTCTTCATACCTTCAAGCGCATCAGCAGTAGCAATATTCTTGACCAACGTAGCGATATCCCATTTGTTAGTACGTGATTTCGCTGCTACTTCGATGGCCTTCGATAACTTGCCGGCCAACAGGAAAATCGGTTCTTGGATACGCTCACCCTTGTTCAAAATGCGGTACTGTAGGATAACAGTCTCACGATCATCTAGCAGATCGTTTAGGCGAAAATTGTCGACCACTTGGTTCCAGATAATTGCAAAACGAAGACGCACCACATCGCGGTGACGGAGTTCACCAGAGTCACCGCCACCAGGAACAGGCGTCACCGCATCCGGGTTCGGTTTCTTGGTCTTGAGTGACACGACTTTCTCGTCAAACAACTTCGGCGCTCCCGCCATTCCAACCTTCAGTTGGGCGAGACCAACATAGTGACCAATGTGCATTCGCTTACCCATAATGAGACCGATGATCGACTGGTACAAAATAAACCAAATCTGCGCGTCATACATATAGACAACGAAGATTGGAGCCCATAGCGCGAGGATAAACATGATGTTGTGGCCCGACTGGAAGACACCATCGTCGTCAACGACAATATCGTAATCTCAATCGATGGTGCCATCAATGGACGGATCATAAACTGCAACGCAAAAAGGAACTTGCAAAAGAAGATGACGTACCACGACATGGCATATCTTGTGTAGTCCTTCCACGGCTGCGCAGTGTTGCGTCCCACATATTGTCGACTCGTACCGTCCAATGCATTCACCATGCGAATTCCCCAAATAACATTAGGAAAGAACGCACGAATCGATGCAGCCGTGAGCACCGGAATGCAGTAAATCACAATGTACATGAGTCCCATGGACAAGTACGATCCTTCAGTGCCTCCACCAGGTAAAATACTACTCAAAGATCCAAACAGTGCTGATTCATCTGGTGAAAAATGGACAGCCATGAACAACGCGAAAAACAGTGTGTGCCAAAATAATCGGCAAAAGACTCCCACTGCCATCCACATATCCTTGTAAAGTCTCAGTCCAAAGAGCCAAATTTGCATCACCACCTTCATCGCCAACAGTCCCGTGACTGTAGTGAAAATGGAGTAGAACGCATGTGCTCGAATCTTATTCTGTCCGCTATCAAAGATACGAAAGAAGAATCCCAATCCTCCACTGTCTTCTCCTTCTGCCATGTAGGCAACATAGCTAATGACCACTAAAATGTGGAAAACCACGACTAAAAAGTACCACACACGAAAGAATGCCAACACGGGGTTAAACACACTGCGTTTCTCCTTGAACGTCTTGTGATCGTGCACTTCCAACATCTTGGCGACATTCATTTCGTCACATTCGAGACATTTTTGCATCCAGAAAAATTCATTCACATCGTCATAATTGGTGGTATCTTGATGATCGAAAGGTCGTTGTCCTTTGGGTGCAGTTGCCAGTCGCATCTGGGCAATCACGTGGTACACTGGTCGTACAATTTCATTGAGGTAAAATCCCTCTTCCACATCTGGCAACGTATCTAGAAACTCGAGTTTTGCAGCCATATTATGGTATAGAAAGCAAATGCACTCTGGCATGAAACGTAAGTTGCCTGCTTCGCCCCATAATAAGAGGAAAAGGGCCAATTCTTTCTCCATCTTGGACGTATTTTCCTTTTCAGGGTCTGATGAACGGGGTGGAGTACGCAAAAATTTGCACCACATGACGTAATTTTTAAAGAATTTCTTGTGCACTTTGGCAAGTGCCGTGCGGGTGACAAAGTCGGGACTTTCTGCGGCACCATTGGGGGCTTCGGAACGGACGCGCATTTGATAATTGGTAATCCAACAGCCCAAATTCTCCTTTTGATTGGCCACACTGCTCGTTTGGAACCCAAATTTCGTCTCTAAGAGCTCAAATGGGCCACGCGCAGATGCATGGAAACTCTCGAGACGATTGAGCGCCTTCTCGCGGCTCACGTCCAGGTAATTGCTCTCGGCCTGACGCCGCACGGGACGCGCGTCGGGCGCCATAAGATTTGCCACTTGCTGCTCTTGGACGACAAAAGATGAATGAGGAGGCGGAGGATGGCAAATCCGTTGGCAACTGATTTCTTGGTGTACCTATCAAGGGGATTGGCCAATGGGATGGGAGGACACAGACTCTTGTAAGAAGGACAGGACGGTAAATACCAGAGCAACTGGGTGTTGCTGAAAATCCAAAAGTGAGGTGTCTAACGGGTTTTGCTAATCGTTCGGTGTTGCAGTGGCCTCCAAAGCCCGAATGGCAGTATTTGCTGTTTGACACTGGCAAGCTCGCCTATCCTTGCGTGGAATGTCCCAAATAAACCTATTTGCCACTGTTGCAGATTGATCGAGGACAGAGCTTAGTACTACCAGGTCACCTTCACTCGCGTTGCCGAGATTTGCTCACACAAAATCTTGTGTTACATCAGATGGTTGCGAATTTTGGAAATCCTTTTTGCGTTGACGCAGCAATGTCGCAAAGTTTGTATGCAAAACACTCGACTGCAGTTGCCTCAATGTCCAGGAATATCCACAAAAAAGTGTTGGTTCATTGTGAATAGCAACATTCTTTTTGCGGTGCTCTAGATTGAGACGATCAAGACGAATAAGTCATTATGATGCGTTATTGATAGAGGATAGGAAAAATATGTATTGACATCCAAGGGATCGACGTATTGTCGATGATACGCAGTAGTCTACTAGCAGCCGTCACCACCAGCAATTTTTAAGCAGGAGGTGCTAGGGAAGATCGACATGATGTTGGTCATGATAGTCCACACGTACGTGAAGATCGTGATGAGCACCACAATAATACCCACGATTTTGCTCTTGCCACCATTACGACGCATCTCCTGCGTCTCGGCCTTTTGACGCGGAATGAGCAGCACAAACACCGTCGAGAAGATTTTGCATGCGTAAGAGCAGAGATAAGCATAAGTGACCTGTTCGCGTACAGTCGTGTCGTCACGCTGGAGATCGGCCGTGGCGATGTCGAAGTTGGCGTCAATGTTCTTGGTGATGACTGTGGCGAATGGTGAAGCCAAACTCGAGACAGCTACGACGAGACCATAGAAAGCAGCTTCATTGCCTTCTTCCATGATCTCGACCATGCAATATGTTGACACGATGAAACCAATGTTGGTCGGTACTTGTTCCAGAAGCGGTACTCCCAACCAGAACCATTGACTACGGACAACGTCCCAAATAGTTAAGAAGGTAGGGATACAGTCAACGGCGACGACAGCAAATTGGGTGATGACAATCATCCAGCGCCAGTTCCAATTCAATCCCCATTGACGAACTGCTAACAGTGTTACCATGGAGATGAGGGTCGAAATGATCGTGGCCACACTGCTGTTTACGGGTGAAATGGTGAGCCACACGCTCTGAAGTGGAGTTGCTGCGGTGACGCTAACGTATGAGAACATGTTGCCGAAAAACTGGTAGGCCAACACTTGATACACAACACGGTACTGAATCAAGTCGAAGAGTTTGCTAACTTCGACCCTCATCGAACGACGCTCTGCTCGTTCCTCCTCAATGCAGTACCAAGCCACAGCACCAGTGATGAACGAAGTAACTGCACAAATCCCCATAAGACCTCCCACACGGATCGATCCTGCAAATGTACCACCATAGTCTTCCGAGTTGAGACCGAAACCAACAAGAGCCGAAGCGAAGACACCACCAGCATCACGAGCGACCCAAATCATCGTCTGCAAGTCACCACGTCGCTTTTCACCTTCACGTTGTGAGAGTTCTACGAGTGTACCACCACAAGCCGTGAAGGATAAGACCATCCCCAAATTGGCGACAATCATGAGCAGAACGAACTTGATACCCGCATCCGGAGCGTTGTAGTTGATCTGTGCAATTTGGTCAGCAGTAAGCTCCGATTCCGTGAGAGACGCCCATGCATTATCTGGGTAGTACGGATCTCCTTCAGGCATAACAGCCATCACGAACGAACAGATTGTGCATACAACCCATCCAATGACCATGTACGGACGACGACGGTAGCCGTAGATTGGGTAGCAATCCGTGATGATGCCGAAAAACGTCTTGAGTGACCAAGGTAGTGCAATTAGCACATAGGCTGAAGCCGTTGCAATGCCCGACATACGTAGGTAGTTGTTCAGGAACGGGTAGACCAAGCTGTACAAGACACTGTAGATCAACCAGCCCCGGCATATTGGAAGAGGAAGCCAAAGTAGTTTTTGCTCTTGGTATCAGGAGGTGGACCCTCACGTAGAGCACCCTCTTCAATCTTGGCCATTGGGTTGGGCGACTTGACCTCGAGATAGTCGCTTCCGTCCTCAACTTGTAGCTTTTGCTGAGCCGAGGTGTCGATAGATTCGACTCACGTTGGGACATCTTGTCTTCACTTGCCTTTTTGGTGGTGCTGTGTCTTCGAATGCGAATTTGGAAATGGTCTCTGGAGCTAACCAAGCAGTCGAGTTTACTTGGAGAGAGGCACCAGTGACCACCCCGCAGCCAGCCATTGATGGAGTTACCAGCGGAAGAAGTGTCTGAGGTCTCTAGTACTCCTCCTCTCAAACTCCTCGGCATCAAAACGCATGCCTCTCGCCAATCACTGGTCGATCGGGCAAGTCGCTGCGATGAACCGTCACAGCAAAGCTTAGCAACGACACGAGCAGATCGACATAGAACACAAAGTTGCATGGAGATGGTGTCACGTCATGGTATATCGCGACTTGACCGAAAACTCAACACGAAAGCGATGACTGAACGAAGACACTTGGCGTCGCAACGCAAATCGGGATCGGTCTTGCAGCGAGCGTTGATGTGGTGATGCGGGGCATGGTGCCCTAGGCCAATCACGAATTCAAACATGGAGTGGCATGTGCGGGGCGCCAATCATGAGGACAACAACATTGCGACTGATGATTGAGTCGCCACGAGTTTGCGCAAGTCGACGTGAAAATGGCATGAAAGTTGAATGCGAGGCGAGGTGTTGTTGCGTGAGCTATCCCATTTTGCGCAACGCGAAGACTGCTGAAGTTGGTACATGGTGCTAACGGAGACTTTGCAACTTGCACGGAGCTCTGATATCTCGGATTTCATAGAACTAACTAATATCATTATTGTGACCAGGTTTTTGCAAACCCGTTCGCGGCGAACTTCGCCATGTTGAAGGCGTACATCGACTGGGGTGATAGTGTCAGACACAACCTTGTCCATATCCGTTCCTCTTCCGTCTTGAACTACATGCACTATTGACTTTGTTATCTCCATCGATGAAAGTCGCCTTGTTTCATGGCGATCACGTATTAGGCACATTGACACGAAGCGTGTCTGTCAGGTTGAATGAGCCACTTTTTCAGTACCGCCACCTGATCAAGGCTTCGTACCCGTTGTACTTCTGAACTATGTCCAAGTTGCATCAAATAATGCAACGTCAAGTTGATGAAAACTATCGCAACCATTTTAGTCGATAGGACGCCATTAAAATAATCCGAGTCTTGTAGTATTATGGGTAACACATGGAGTTCAAGCAGCTTCATGACATCTTCGTCACCTACGCCCACCTACCTCCACATCAAAGACGTGTTAGCACTCTGTGAAGACGGCGACTTGTTACTCGCCCGCGAAAAACTTGCAGACTCTGCGTTGCGAGTGGGGGTGGAATTTGTTGTGGCTCGAGACATTCAACGCATGCAGCGAGGTCAATTCCCACTTCAACGGCTAACATCCTTGCCCCGTACGTGATTTGAGTTGTACATGCAGATATGAGAAGTGGTAGCACTAATTCATTGAGGCTAACTTGTTCTGCCAGTCTGGACCAGGTGGAGTCAGGTAGTTCAACTGGTATCAATTGTGACTGGTTTTCACTTGCTGTGCTTGTCTACAATGCAAAGTTGCGAGTTGCTGCTACGATACGAAGGTATTCTGTACGTCGTATCGGTTGGAGCGAACGGACTGCAGTTTGTACCTTTTCAAGAGCGAGTTGCAACCAAGTTACCTCATCTTCACGACCAAGTAAGATAGTCGAGGTTCAATATCCGTTTGCTAACATTACGATGTAGTATGCCATTCGTCGGCTTCGACATGACATCCGTAGTGATGTCCTCTCGTCGGACTTGCGAGAGTTGGCAATTCAAATTGCGTCGAAAGCTCCTGTTTCATGGTGCACACTACTGCCCACCACTGGTTTGAAAATCTCACCGATATCGCCACTACAACATTCTGTAGACCGCGAAGAAGTCTTAAGCGCGTTCAAAGAGTTGCCACCACTTTTCCAACGCTTGTTGAAGCGCATGTTAGAGGTAGGCTACTCATGCGCTACCCTAAAGTATTGCTATGCTAACTTCTTTCAATTGTAGCTCTTTTGTCAGGGCGTGAAGTTAGAAGCGATATCTCTTTTGAGTGACAAAAAACAAAGTACTACAGAAAACGCTGAGGCTTTGAGCACCAACTCTCCTCAATTGGACCCCATGAACTCGAAAAGAGAGGATGACACCTCCACTGCATTGCATGTTGCCTTGGAGACGCTAGGTGACGCTGAAGTAACAGCTCGTCTGAGTGCTGCATTCGTGGCTGCTGTGTACGAACACATCTTCCTTTTGGACCCAATACCTGCTGACAGTGGCTCACTACTGCCAGAAGCATTCAAGTCAAGCAACAATGAGAACAACCCTCCCATCTGTAAACTCGCTGCAGCTCTAGGCTGTGAGCTCCGTATCAAATTAACTTGAAGATAACACGTATTGATTAGCAAAATGAGTGACGAGCTACGCCACACCTATCCTAGATTTCTATACCTACCTACTTGCCATCGACGTCAGCAAATGCTTCTCATTCATGACGTTCGCGATGGTGTGTTTCACATACAACTTATCCACGACACACACCGATCCTCCACTTGTCTACGAGGCCTCATTCTTCGTCTCCTCGGCGGCAGCAACGGTAGCGCTGTCAGCAACAGTGGAAGCGGTAGCTGTAGCAGCAGCATCGGGGTTGGCTGCTTGTTGAGCCTGTCGAGCACGCTTAAGCTGCTGCTGGCGCGCCTGAACCTGCGCCAGAAAGTGACGGCGGATGTCAGCACACCGTGGCACCTTGCACGACGAGTAGTCCTTCGTGCATTGGCGAGCATGCGCAGACAGAAGCCCGATGATACGCTTGCACAACACGCACGGACCAGCAAGTCGCTGCTCACAAATCGCGCCGTGCTTGAGCATGGCTTGCATGCGGTTGCAGTTGAAGAACGTACAGTTGGGCACCGTACAACTACTCGCGTGCTCCAATTGGAGCAGGAGCTGGGGATCGATGTTGTGAATCCGCCGCTTCTTGGCTGCATCTCCATCGCTAGTGTTGCCATTTGAACCACTTGCTGCACCTGCGGCGGTCGGAGTCGTAACAGCGCTACCTTCAGCAACTGCTGGGAAGGTGTCTCAGACTTCACGCCTGGTGAAGCCACTGGAGTCGCGACTGGAGAACTCTGGGGTAGTTTACGCTTGCGATCACTGGTTGCCTTCTTCTCCGCCGCATGTTTTGCATGCTTCGTGCGCTTCAGGTCAGAGCTACCTGACTCACGTTTAATGGCACGGCCTGCCGCTCCTCCAGCCTTGGATACGACACCTTTGACCTTCGTACTAACAGTCTCATTAGACACCTCGTTGCCTGGCCTTGGGATGGGCACCACCTTGAATAAGTGAAGCTGGTGTTCGTGTTTGGTCTTCGCATGGCATGTATCGCAAAGATTAAACACCGGACAGATCGAGCAGTTCCAGCGGTTTCCACTAAGCAACGTGGTCTTGCAGTTAGAACAGCTGAACGTGAAACCAGTCGTACCCTGGTTGAACAAGTGGTACAGCACCATCATCGATGAGTGCTTTGCACGCCGAATTTGATCAAATTGGCAATGGTTGTTTTGGCAATACAGCAGAAAGGCCTCACGCGTGTCAAAAATTTCACACGGCATGATCACATCGTCCAGATCGTCACCGATAAATCGCTTTATCTTCTTCTTCACCACACCTGTCTCTTTCTTCGTCTCACCGGTCTGCAGAGTATTGTCATCACTGTCTCCGGACTTCCCTTTAGTGTCCTCCGCCAAAGAAGTTGGTTCCTCTACAACAGGCCCTGCCACACTAGACGCCTCGGCAATTTTACTATCGGTTTTGTTGTCAGTATCGTCACCAGCGACCTCATCACCTGTAGTTGGAGCCTTCGTATCAACGTCATTGTCCTTCTCCTTCTCCTTCGCACCAGATGCTTCAGTCTTCATCTCCTCAGTTGGTTTCAATTCAGGTTTTAATTTGTCTTCCACTTTGACCTCAGTTTCCACATCGTCGTCCTGGGTTGGGTCGACAAACTTAAGAACCGCCTCGAACTTAATTTCCTGTAGATCCAACTCCGCCAGCTCAGCGGCAGCGGCCTTTTCGTTTAGCGGGAGAATACGGTCACTCAAATCCTTGGCGCGCTTTGCACAATTACCAGACACCTCCACACGATGTAGTAGCTGGGTCTTGTTTATCTCGTAGCAAGAATTGCAGTAGAAATAATGGTAGTGCCGTGGCGGTGAGTTCCGGGAGCTTGACGACGATGATCGCGTCTTCTTGGCAGCTTCCAACAAATTGTTAACAGATGCAGGAGGAGGTACTGTTTTCAACTCCCAGTAAGCATCTTGTACAATCGGCACCGCACACTTGTGGCACTTCGGATACAGGTCCACCACGAAGAAGTCCTCTTTCTGAGGCTCTAATATACCCTTCAGTTTCTGCATAAGCGGGTCGTTATTGATCACGTTCTTCGAGCTGCTCGCAGAACGCGCCGGATTTCCGCCTTTCTTCGAACGAGCTTTTGAGGCACTGCTCCGAGTTACTGATGGTTCCGTTGAGAAACTACCCTTCTTACTGCGCTTGCTCTTGTTCTGGGAGCTCGAATTAGGTGTCATCACCCCTTTCTTTGACAATGAAGCCTTTGATTCAGCAGTTCCATCAATCGCTACGCCATTTTCATTGCTTGTCTCAATCGGGGACGGAGATCGAGAAATAGGCGTTTGAGAGCCATTAGCTGGTGTGCTTGCACCGCTGATACTAGCCCCGTTGGTAGAACTTTCACCGGTGCCGGCAGCACCTGATTTCGCGCGGTTGCCATTGTCTTTTTCTTCCAGTTGCTTAATGAGGTCCTCAGCGAGTCGTGGCCAGTAATCTCCTTCGAAGTAGGGTAGCTCATGAGCTGCTTTCTTTTTCATGTAGTACTCAGCGTACAAATTGGACATATTAACAACGAGCCCGTCGTGTTTCGCTTGTACCAACAGTTTCTGGTACCATTGGCGAAGCCGCGCCGACTTTGGGATTTTCTGGTTTTCAGGTTTGCAGAAAAAAATATAGTCATCACCCTTCAGCGGTGGACAAGACCAAATATGGCACGTATGGAAGCCACGATTCTTGCAGTCCTCGAGGAAGCCTAACATCACCTGCTGGTGCATCAAAGTGCGGAGCTTCTTGGGTTGAAAGTAATTGACCGAGTCCAGATACGACACGTATACACGTCCAGCATTTGGGGCAAGTGAGTCTGGACCATATTCTTGCACGTACAGCGTGAAGATTAATACATCCACACCATCCAGTTCTTGAAAGACGCAAATACATCGCGATCGATAAGTCAGTTGTAACGACAAGGACGTCGAGGCTGACGCAGCCGCAGCAGCTTTCTTGTCAGCAACAGACGAGGCCGACCGTGGACGCTTCAATGACTTTGTTTGGCCAGCCGCTCCAGCACTTGCACCATGTTCGCCTTTTTTAGACTTCTCGTACTTCGCTGTCAGTAGCTTGCCCATACGTGGCTTCACCTGCACTTGTTTATCAATACTCAGCACTTCCCGAATAGTGATTCCAAACTGGGTGTCAGATGTAGATTCCTTGGCGCCGTTTGAGAAACCAATACTATCGGAATTGCCCATGCTACCCATACGCATAGCCTCATCCTTGCCTGCCTTTTCAATGGCCTCCATCACACGCGTCTCAATCAGTTTTGCCATTCGTGTAATTGGAAGTCGCTTGGCCTTAAGACCATTATCTAACGACGGTTTAACACCTGCAGCGCGTTGTTTCTTCACGCAGATGGGGCACACGAATGGTTCTTGCTCACCAGAGATCGCATGATTCCGTTCATTGAACAGAGCACAAATCTGGTGATACCACAATTTGCAAGAATCACACTCAACCCACGGTTCTTCAGCGACCTCGCTATTCTTCCGCTTTACAGCGACGATTTCTTCAGCACTCCATCGAACGGAATACCAGTACCTGGTGGAGGAGCCACTTCCGTAGCTGCACTTGATAATTGGGGTAAAAGTGACATGTCGATAGGACCATCCTTCATCTGCTTGTAGCAACTTGAGCACCAATGGTGCTCTCCCCGAGGATCACTGTAGTAGTGCGTATGTCTTCGAATTCGACCAGCACATGGACCACTGCAGAACAGCATGCATGGCGCAAACTTGAACGAGTCTCCTCCACATAACTGACACATCTCCTCACGACGCTGCTCGCAGCGCTTGAAAAGCTGCTTCTCCAGCTGATTTTTAAGTGTCGCTAATGACTTGTTAAACGAAGCCAGCAACTGCTTCGCTGCAATATTGAACTTGTTCGTGCTGCTATTATAGGCAATGCAGTTTTCGAAAACCAAGCGCACATCACCTGCAAACGCCTCAACACTGTTATAATGTTCATTTTCCAGCCTCTTCTTGATCGTGCCGAGATCCATTGGGCACTTAATAATGTCAAAATAGTCCGGGATATTCCACTGCACTGGATCAACGGGATTATTGAACGTCCATCCGTACTCACTGTCCATAAGTTTCGTAAGCAACGGCATCAATCGACTTTTCAGCTCCCCAATCGTAATATGCCCACAAAAGTTAAACCTGAGCGATCGGATGTGCTCATCCAGTTGACCTTCCGTCATGGAGTCTAGGAATGAAATATCTTGGTGTGAAACATGATGGTCACCGCGTAGTTCCGCCTGAGTGCCACGAACCACAAGACCATTGTGCAGAATAGGCTGTACAGCTCCTGACGCCGTTAAAGCAGACACAGGTCCAGTAAGCGCTGCCGCTGCCGCAGCAGCAGCCTTTGCCTGAGCCCGAGCCTTCGCGATTTTTGCTTGTTCTTTCCGACGCAGTTTCTTCTCTTTCTCAGTTTGAAGTTTCAGAGGTTTCTTTTTCATTTCTTCCAGTAAACTCGGCTCCTTGGTATTTGTCGAGCCAGATCCACCTGCGGCAGTCTTGCTCACGTTAGCTGCACCAGTAACTGATGTGCCCTCATTCTTCACGTCCGCTTGCTGTACATTACTTCCATCGCCTGCTTGCTTAGCAGTAGTCGGAGCACCAGGAACCGCTGCTGTCGTAGTGTTCATAATCTTGATTAACCCACGCACACCTTCTGGACACTGACTTGCCGCCAATTGAAGTTGACTAGGGTTTCCCCGACAGGAATCAACAACTTTAATGGCCTTCCGGACAGGGCCGCACACTTCACAAATCATCTTGTTACATTGCTTGAAGTGTGACAGCACATAGCGCGATGAGATACAATGGTCCGTACGGCACTGTCGTTGGTGGCATTCGCAAATGTGTTTCCACAACACTTTCATTCCAGCACAATATGGGAGAATACACTGCTGTGCCGTACATGTACTAGCATGACGTAACATGCAGAGTCGCTCTTGTTGCCGTCGAAGAACCAATTGCTGTTCATTCTCGTTCATCGGAGGTCGGATTGCGCTACATACATCACACTGTAAATTACGACATTTGCGAAAATGCGATAGCAACTGCCGCGTTGATTTGCATCCAAGTGTTGTGCACTGGGCATTCGCACATCGCGACACGTGTGACAACAGAGCTTTCGTACGGCTGCAATAGTCGATCGCGCATTCGCCGGTGGTACATGTTCGCGCATGCTTCAGCTGAATTAATCGCCGTTTAAGTTCTTCTCGTTTTTGAGCGATCGACGCTTCGTTCATCTGAATCATTCCAGGGGCAGCTCCGTTTCCAGCTCCAGCTGCAGTTGGAGTAGTCGATGTACCACTGGTTGGTACTGTAGCACCAGCTTGTAACTGGGCAGCACTGACCTTTCCGTTTAACTGCTGCTGTTGAAGCTGTTGGAGCTGCTGCATCCGCCTGAGTTGCTGCATTTGCTGGATTTGTTGGATTTGCTGAATCTGCGGTCCCGTCAAATTCATTCCGTGATACATATTCGCCCCAGTCGTGGCAGCTGTAGGGGCAGCGCTAACCATAGCAGGAGTTGGCTGAACAAGATCTCCAGATGACCCTGCAGAAGAAGTCACACTAGCGCTTATTTCCGGTGGCATGCTCAGCGGAACTGGATTGAACGAACCAGTTCCGGCACCACCAATTACAGTCGGAGAAACAGCAGATGGCGTCACGTTAACGAAATTGTTTCCACTTGCAGGATTCAATGCACCTCCAGTTGGCGTTGTAGCAGCTTGCAATTCAGACTCTGGCATTGATAATGGCTGGTCGTTCACTCCATTGGCCATTTCGTCTGCCTCGCGCTCCAATTCATCCAGAATCGAGTTGCTCGCCGCTGCACCATTGCTAGCGGTCGAAGCCGCAGTAGCTGGAGTCGTACTCGCTGCAGCAACAGATCCTGGCGTTTTCACCGGCATTTGTGACATATTCACCGGCATCTGAAGTGGCTGATTAATGGACGCCTGCGTCATGGCAGCAGATGCTCCGGGGAATGGAACAGCCTGGAAGTTAGTCCGTTGATTGTGGAGAGCGGCAGCCATTTGCTGCTGTTGCTGTCTTTGAAGCAGTGCCATTTGTCGCTGCTGTAGCAACTGAGCTTGGGTTTGATGCTGAATAGTATCCCCTGATGCTCCTGGCACCTGAAGCTGCTGTTGCTGTATCCTTGCCTGTTGCTGTTGCATCTGCCGCCGTCTAGAATTGTCCAGCGCTTGTTGGAGTCGTGCCTTCAAAGTCTGCACATTACTGTATTCCTGCTTTGACGGTGCTCCCATGTATAGTGTGTGTTCCAATCTCCTTGCGATTTCTCGTGGATTATAATTCGCGGAAGTCGGTCTGTTGGCACTCTTCATTATCAACGTCAAGCTACATGATCACAACCAACTCACCAACATTTAGTCGATCAACTCCCACCATCCACGCAGACAAAAATTCCTTTAGGTACGCACATGATCCGTGCAATTTGCTGACTTGCGCCTCGATCAGCGTCTTTATCCCTCCAATCTGCTGTGGTCGCAACAGTTGCGCTAGGAGCTGCTCCACCTGGATTCGGAGCTGTGGTAGCAGCGGTAGTAGTAGCAGTACTGGTATTCGTTGCAGTCATGGCGGTGCTTGAACTTGGAGTAGATGTTGATGTAGAAACTGGAGCTCCTGAAGTACTTGGGTTCATGGCCTGCACACATCAAAACGAGTTCACACACGCCGCAGAATTTAGACTATAGTTTTCGTAGTAGTCGTGAACACCGCAACGTACGTTACTAGCCGGAGTCGTAGAAGTAAGAGTGGAATCAGAATGACCAGCTACTGTCGGCTTTGGTGCATACTGAGAAACAGGGGAAATAGATTGCTGGGGAACGGACATGAGCTAGTAAAACCTGTCTCGTGAGTCTGCTCCCAGTACCCTCGTGCTCTCTCCTTCAGCGGCTACAGCTACTGAAAGTTCCTGAGCTTTTTCCCGAGCGTGAAAGCTCTTGTGGACGTTAAACACTGGATCTGTCTCCGAGGCTTTGACACGAGTGCGAATTCCTGCATCATATTATAAAGGAAGGACATAATTAGTAACTTAACCAACTCAGCAACATATATTCTCTACTAGGAGGTTGCTCCATTTTCAACATGACGCTCTCGGCCCATTTCAAAATAAATTACCATGATCACGGTAATTTATTTTGATGGGCCAACTGAACCACTTGTAGAAGCCCCAAAAAGCAGCCACAAGAACCCCCCTGATCTCAATTAGGAAGATTAACACATTCCAAGGACTTTTGGATGTGTAGGGGCTCTGGAGTCATGGTGATAGGAACACCCCCCTCGATAAATTACGAGTTTCTTACCTTCGTCTTGTAGCGACCAGAGACGAGAACGAGATGCGGGAACCGGCTGGGACGGAGATGAAAGCACGTAGATGATAGTTTTCCAGGTCACGGTGAAATCCGCTGGCTGCAAGTCGCAGGCCGAGGGAGGCCGCTGAGCGACTGTTGCTAAGGGCTGTCGAGTGTTCCACCCCGCGAGAATGGAGAACAAGAGTGATGGTCACTCGGTCGGGGGGAAATAAGAATAGGGCGAACATTACAACTGGTGTGTTTTACAGATTACACTAGCGGTTTGTATGAGTATCATTAAGTCCGTTTCGTACTTAACACTGCACTATCGGGCCTTTCTGTCCAAGGTTGCGCCAATTGAATGGTCTTCAAGCAACCTTGAAGCGACATCACCACTTGCCAATCAAGATGCGGATCGTAAGCGACCATATTGTGGACGCTGAGGACGTCTCGGGAGACCGCGGAAGGCGCGTCGAGACGGAGATTGATCTGGCTGCTGGTGACCTGGTGCTGCGTGCTTCTGCGAGTGCGGCTGTGCTGCTGCCGGAGCTCTGGCGTTCGCACTGCCACAAATGTTTTGGCTCGGGGACGCGTCTCAGTCGCTGTGGTCGCTGTCATACGGCCTTCTACTGTGAGTCTTTGCTGCCGCTGATTGGCCAGCTATTGTGATATTGTACTGAGGCATTCGTGACGTGCAGGCTCGAAGACGTGTCAACAAGCGGACTGGAAGGACCATCGCAAGGAGTGCAAGAGTCTGGCGCAATTGGCGCAGCTTGGACTACGGAGTGACCAGGTGGTGGATGTGCTGCTGCTGGGGCGTATCTTGAGACGTGAAGATGGCGAGGGACTGCAGCCGATGGAACTGGTGTGGCATGAGGAGGACGTGGAGGACCAGGAGCTCCTGCTGCTGGCGGCGTTAGCCCAGAAAATCAACTTGGTGGATGGTGAGTGGAATATCGTGTGTGGCTGCAGCTATAGCTGATGTGGCTGTGATGGATGCAGAGTCGTACTCGATGGACGAGATGGTGCGCATGCTGAGTCGCTTCCGCAACAACAACTTCTCCATTTGTGACGAACTGCTGCTGGAGTTGGGTGCGGGCTGCTTTCCGCTAGGTGCAATGATTAATCATAGCTGCGATCCGAACTGCGCGGTCACGTACGTGAGCTAAAAGTGGTGTTGATGAATTGAAGTGCTGACGATGAACTTTGACTGGATAGGTTTGCTCCCAAGACCCTTGATATGGAATTCCGAGCAATGAAGCCCATCAAGTCTGGCGAGGAGATCACGCAAACCTACGGTGGGTTCGTTATAACGTAAGTTCGCTGTGCTTGGACTGACCAAGCTTGCCGTGTTTGTTCCAGTTGATATTGCGCTACCACGCCGCGAGAGACAACAACGACTTCAACGCAAGTATCACTTTAGCTGCAATTGTGCTCGTTGCACACAGCCTCTTCAGGAGTCTGGAAGCCTGGACGCTTTTCTCGATGCTGATATTGATGGTGTTCCGCAAGAGCAGTGGACGCAGGAGCGCAAGCAAGAGGTTGAGCAAGCACTCAAGGAAGTCAGTGATGCCACGAGCAGTGTTGCCAGCGAGTCTGACCTTGGTGCACAGCAACAACTATGCATTGATGCACTACAGAAATTGGCAGAGCGGCAGGACACTATTCTCCACCATGATAGCATTGCGCGACTGCAGACATTGTCTACCCTTTTTAGTGCTGAGATGGAGCGTGGGAGCGTAGAGGAAGCGATCGGATACGGAGAGCGCATGTTGGAGTTCTACCGACGCGTTTACAATGGCAACCACCCGATGACGGGGCTTCATTTGTTTACCCTGGGCGATCTCTACAGCCAACAGGCAAAGGCAGGAACAGGAGCTGACCATAGCAAGGCAAAGTCGTCGGAGTACTTGGTCGAGGCACAACGGATTCTTGGGATCACTCACGGCCAAGATCACCGCTTTGTCAAAATGCTTGCAGATAGGCTAGTGCAGGGATCGGCATGATAGTCTGCTGATCAAGTTTTGTAAGCGGTGAGGAGGTTATGGTCAATAAGTACTACGAAGTACAACCTTCTCAGCTAGAATAAACTCTGGACCCAATTTCCCATCATGTATCAAACTCAAACTTGGTTGAGAACCAGCACATTGGTTTGTACAACAAGCTCTGTTGTGCAGTACGAAGAATGGAACGAGTATTATATTTGTGGTCTCCATCCGCTTACTTATGATCATATTGGAGGTAGCATTACAATGAGGCTTGGGGAATGCTTGGTTGTGGTGATTCGACGACACAAAGCCGGCCTTCTTTTGGGGGATAGTCAAGCTGTGGACGCTTTCTAACGAACTGTTCCACCAGGTCACGCACGAGAGGGCCCGATTGTATTTGACGAGCGTCACCAAAGAAATGCCACCCATCCATGCTATTCAGCAAAGGCAATGCGATGGTAACTGTATGATCCATTGCCGTCTCATCACATCTCGCACCAGCGGAATTGTCGTTATCAGCTTCATAGGTCTCTTTGGACAGCCGAATCGAAGAAATTACTGGTTGTGCAGTTTGGCTAACGTCGTAAACAACACGAAGACCGGAAAAGTGTGGTTGTGATGAGCTCATAGCGGGAAATCGACGCAACCAATACGTTAGTGCATCCTTCAGCTTGCACATGGATAATTCTACGAGTATTGTAGGTTTCACAAGTGGTAAATACTTCTCAAGCCACTTCTGAGTGATGATAAGACCCGGATCGTTCAACTTGTCACCTTTGATGTAACCCGCATTCACGAGTCCGACGTCTGCACACAGTCCTTCTCTCAGTGCATCAGCCACGAGGTTGCCCATATTGCTTTCCTGTGTGCGACAGGTAGTACGTCGTCCGTCCAGTGCGGTGAGAACTATTGATAGTGGTTCAAGTTTTCCTTCTGCTAATTCTTCCAGCTCTACGTCATGAATATATTTGTTCAGGATGTTCAGGCATGCTGGATCTGGTTCATATCCCTTGTTCAGCAGCATTTTCCACTGAAAACCCACCTCCACTTTTTCTACTTGGTAATCAACATGCTGGGGTGCGGTCAAAGTCATCTCAATCACCCCCAACCAAAGTGCATCCATGCCAGACTTGTGAATGAGTGTGTCGACACCAGCCCCACAAGTGATTGGAAAATGATCATGGCCTCCCAACATTAGATTGATACCTGGTACCTGCATTGCAAGATGTACATCATCCGCTACTTTGAAATGGGTAAGTGCCACAATAGCATTAGCCCCTTGCTCCTTGAGTCTCTCAACGCACCGACGCGCATGCAATATTTCATCATCAAAGACAACACTAGGTCCAGCGAACGGGTCCTTCCCTGTGACAGTCGTAACCACACCGAATAGTCCGAGTCGAAGTCCATTGTTCAATGGAATCACACATGTATCTACCAGACCAGGATACAGTTCTCCATTGCTGGTGGATCGAACGTTGGACCCGAAGCACGTAAACTTGGCCTCAGCGAGCAAGTCGCGCATATGTTCAGCTCCAAAATCGAATTCGTGGTTGCCCATTACCACGTACTCGATCCCAATAGTGTTCAACATCTCCACCATAAGAGCTCTGCACCAACACGTCAAGGTTAGGCTCTTATTTCAACTCTTCCAGCTTCTGACGCACCCTTTATCCTTTCGGTCCAGCTCCGAGCGCCACAAAAAGTCCCCATTCAGCGTCACGATCACGTGCGTGTCCCGTGGAATTCTCTGCTTGGTAACTTTCAGCATTGTCGCGAGCTCAGCAAGTCCACCGACGCCGTTTGCATCAGGAAACACCTCATACACGTCGTTCACAGTGAGGAACACCACCTTCGTCGTGGGTTTGCGAGTCTCCTGAAAGGATCCAGACGCAACCACATTACCAGGAAATAGTCCATGATCTCCACAATACAAATATCCATCTCCATTCGATGCAGAAGCCTCAGCAGCCGAACTATGGCGCTCCGGAACAATCGCCTCTTTCTCTTCGTCCATATTCGCTATTAATAAAGTTGACACTAACAGGCCAAAATTACATTTTGTAATCTGAAATTCGTATCTGGAATACAAATATTCTGGAATAATGTTATTTTCACTCATACTGGACAATGAACGTCGTGGCGGAGATCCAGCGTCTAAATGAGCGTGAACTGGAGCTGGATGTGCCTCTTTCAGGCTCGTGGCACCAGAAATACAGCGAGTCTGCGTGGGTCTTTATTGGTGGACTGCCCTTTGAACTGTCCGAGGGCGACGTGCTGTGTGTGTTGAGTCAATTCGGCGAGATTGAGGACATTCATCTGGTGCGCGATGGCAAGACGGGCAAGTCCAAGGGCTTCGCGTTCATTAAGTACGAGGACCAACGCAGCACCATCTTGGCAGTGGACAATCTGAACAGCTTTAAACTACTGGACCGCGTGCTTCGAGTGGACCACGTGCTCAAGTACAAGCTACCGAAGGAGCTGCAAGAGGACAGCGACTCGGAGGACGAAGACAAGGAGAGAAAACAGAGGGGATTACCTGGACACGCGTACGAAGGCAAGGAACTGGCTACGGACTTTGATCTGCACAAGGGTGTGGACGTCTTTGCAGCACCTGAAGAGACACGCAAGGAGAAGAAGAAGAGGAAGAGAGACGAGAAGAAGGCTAAGAAGAAAGCCAAGAAGATGAAGAAGATTGAGAAGAAACAACACAAGATCTTTGAACAGGTGCAGAAGAGGAGACAGGAACAGAGGTTGAAGGAGGAGAAGGAGGTTATGCAGAGAGAAGAAGAAGTGCCACTACCAAGTGTTACGGGATGGAGGGGAAGGTTAGAACCTTCAGCGGCTCGACCAAGACGAGATGATGATAGACGAGAGGAGAGAGAGAAGCGGGAAGATAAGAGTTTCGGAGGCATGCGACGCGTACGTTAATAGACGTAGTGTGAATTCGGCGTGATACTCTATTTATCACATGATCAAACTTTGTTTAAGGATGAGCTGCTTGTACAGGAACTACATCTTCTTTGCTATTACTGTCTTCAACCTGAGGTACTTGGAAGTCATACACCTGCAGGACATTGCGCGCTTGCAAATCTGCTGTCGACTTCAAATCCACTATCATCCCGTTAGCAACAACTTCGTCATCCTGCATGTCTTCGGGCAGATCGTAATGCCTTTGACCACTGGAAACCGCTAGCATAGCTCTTGTCGGGTCGGGGAAGAATGAAACACCATTCGCACAATCAGGAAGTTGGATACTTTCGTCCAGGAGCGCACCTGTCAGCACGTCATACAACATCACCCGACCAGTTTGACTACCTGTTGCTAAATACCTCCCACCACAATGCAAGTCGAACTCCACCCGCAGGTTCGTGTCCGCCACTCGGTTGAAAGTGTGCAAAATCTCGTTCGTAGCACGAATATCCCAGCAATGGATCCGTGCGTCACGTCGTGCAGAAGTAAACAGGAACCTCCCACATGGAGAAAATCTCACTTGCGTGATTCCATGACCGTCATGATCTCTCAGTGCCAGCAACTCTTCTCCTTCGTCCTCCGTGTACACACACGTTGTACCTGCATACGACCCCGCCGCATAAATTTTAGAGTGATCTGGATTAAAATGCAGCGTACTGATGAGTCCTCGCTGTCCTTTACGAGATCGTCGAGTTCTACTCAAAGGTCTGGCCTTAAAGTCTCTACTGGGTTGCGAGAGATCAAAGAACCGGATCATCCGGTCGAATCCCGCAAAAAGTTTTGTGCCCGTGGAATTAAACGCCAGACTTTGGGCGCTTGTGAGTTCGTCCATGTGGTCAAAAGCTCGATAGGAAGCTCGGAGTTCGCCCGTGTAGGCGTCCCACAAGTGCACTGGTTGGTCTCGACTGGTACTCACGAAGATGCACGAGTTTGGGTCAGCGGATGTCATGAAGGGATACCACTCATAGTCGTAGATTGCCCCGCCCTCTTTGGCCTGTAATAAACTCGAGCTGTCGGACTCGTTAGTCATTTCGAATAGGCGCAGGATGTGATCGTCACTATTGGTGAGCAGACAGAGACCGTCGGGCGAGACCTTGACGCCTTTCGTGAAGTTGTTGCTGCAGCTTGGAGAGACGACGGAGAACTCCTTCGATGCAGTGAATTGAAGACGTGGACGCATGGAGACATGGTGACTGAAGAGCTGCGGAGTGGACGCATCCGAGGACTCCATGCGGATGAATTGATCGGTGATATTTGAATGTCATTTTTCGGTTATAAGAGAATATTCTGACGAAAATGGGTCTTATTGACGATTTTTTAATGCTCGGTCTACTAGTAAATTCTCGATCATTTCGTTGCTCATTGAGATATTCGCGGACGTCGCGCTGAGTACAAATTCTGTGAGTGAACTAGTCCTAGCATCCGTCCGCAATTTACGGTCTGATAGCTGAGGAGTGATGATGTAACAAGTCATCACACGCGTAGCAGTCTCGTTACTGTCCGTCGTTGATTCTGCAATATGGGGCTTGATCAACACGTAGCCTTTCTCTAAATAGTGGACACCGTTGGCAATCTTCTTCTCGAACTCCAATGGCTTGATGTGCGCGTGCCACACAATGACAATACGGCCGTCTTCCACATGTCGACGTAAGATTTGTTGCACGTAGAAGGTCGCGGTCGTCCTCGTCTTGACATCTTTCATTTCCAGTCCAAACTTCTCCACGATCGTGTTATTAGGACCATTCTCATGAGCACAATGACCCTTGTAGTTATGCCAGCGCCTCCACCACGCATCGCCTGTCGATCTTAAATCGAATGGCATAATCTTGTTGTCGAACAACTCCATATACTTGCCATTCACACTATCTCGAAGTACTGGCTCCCGAGTCGGTAGGTGAGTCCGTTCCGGATCATGAGCTTCAAATACTTCATCTACGTCTTGATACGACTCCTCCACTCCCATCGACAATTCTTCAAAAATTTTCTGATCTGCATCTGTAGTATTACCTTGTGGCACCTCAATCCGACTTGTGTGCTTGCTAATTTCCGAGTACGTCGTGTCTTGCAGTGCCAACCTCTTCTGCAGCAGCCTCTCGATACTTTTAGCAACTTGAACTTGACTCTTGTACATCATTTTCAAGTGAATATTTTCTCTCTCGACTCTCAGTCGTCTCTCCAGTTGGTGGGTACATATCTGCTCCCACACCGCGGACATGCCGCTTCCTGGAGTCAGAGGGTGTCGTAGCGTAGCCACTGGTCTCGGTCTCTTCACACCTGTAGAGATTTTATTCTCGCCCTGCATGCTCTGTAACTGTTCGAGCGTCATCTCCAGGTCCTTCACTTCCTTTCTTAAGCACGCAAGCTCGAACCTGCGTTCATTCCGAGCTTTGTTCGGGTCATAATTAAGTTTCTTCTTCTTCTTGGAGCTCTTCAACTGATTCGAGCTCGAGACTGGGACAAGAATGGTCTCTTGAGCCGGCAAACGCGCTCTCTCTAACTGTAGTTGCTGTGATGTAGTAGCTGCTTGAGTTAAAGGCACTAGGACGGGCAAGTCTACACTGTCAGCATCAAACGCCTCTACGGGCGGCTCTGGGGAGGCTGAGTACGGCGTCGTAAGCGGCAGCGGCGAGATGGACGGAATAGGAGGGACTACAGACGACTGTGATGTCTCTGCAGCGTCCAAGGACTCGTCCAGGAAGGCGAGAGCTGCCGCTAACGAGATGTTGCATTCGTGCTCTAAGAACGACATGCGAATCGCCTGAAGAAAAGCTAAAGTAATTAGTCTGAGGACTATTAATAATTATAACCGAGTTCAAAATTAGCCTGTCAGACTAATTTTATGCAATTAGTCTGAGCTAAAACCTTCAAAATTAGTCCGATGAATGTAGGCTCAATTTGGCGACGTGGTTTGGTTTCTTAGCTGCCGCTAGAGGGCTAATCTTTGAATATCGATGGGGTCTAATCAACTAGTCAATTCTTCTCTCATATACAGGAAATCATCAAAGAGTGTCCTGAGGAAGTGGTGCCGCTATTGGTGCAGGCCAGCAGCACGAAGAAATTGAAAACGAGGAGACTGGAGCGTCGTTTTCAAGTGCCCCACAACGACGGTGGACACAAGATGATAATAACCGACCTCTAGGTCCTCGTCGCAATCTTTTCTTCATCTTACACCTGAACTGGATTGACCTAACCTAATGGACAGTTTTTCCGCTTACCGTATTCCTTCTGTGTTTGGCGACAGTCAAATTCTTGAGGTGAGCTGGGCCAGCTTAGCTCACCTCAGCTCAGCTGGGCTTTTCCACGAGTATAAAAGTTACCTGCATTGAAAAATATGTGACGTGTGCAAAATAAATTAAAGCAAAATGTTATCAGCATCGCTATCTGATTCTACGTCAGAGAAGCTAAGCTCATCATCCGACAAATATCTCTAACAGTGTCATCTATTAAACGCAACTCCAGAACGTTACAAAAACTCACCTCTGGTACTCTCGGAAGCTGTAACGGGGTTACATGAGGGGTACCCTAGAAAGGGTACCGCCTCTAGAAGTAGATATACTTCTGTGAGTATTCGTTTTAGATACTCACTCGTGGGTGGTGTGGACCACACCACTACCACGTAGGTTCGGTGGCCGAGGGCCAACCAATAGTATTTGACCTACTTTTATAAGTGCATATATGAAACAAATTATAGTTAATGAGTAATTTGTATTACAGGCCAAATGACCTAATTAACTATAAATAAATCAGTCTTAAACTTACGCTAAACTAGCTATTGAGTCCCCTCAGACCAGGGACTAGTGAACTGCCGTTCACTAGGAGTTTGTATACTCTTAATAGCACGCTTTCTCTAAACGAGGTGCTCATCTGATCGCGTCACACTTGGTAGCACTTCTAGTCAATCCATCCACGCCTACGCGGGTAGATTGACTATCTGAATCCTCTGTGGTTCCTACAAGGTAAGCCGAGGTGGATAGAGGGGAGTTCCCTCATCTGACCGACACTCATTTTGAGTCCGTCCGGAAGATGGTGGGCATCTTTGGAGGAGATGCCCTGCGAAGGTTGGCGGCTACTACGCCGGCCGAGCAGGTCGAACGCATCGAGGCGTTCGACACTTATGAACGAGGACTCATTGATCACGTGCAGGGACTGCAACCCCCCGCAGCTGAACGAAAGCCAGTCCAACCTTAGCCGTTGAAGCTAAGAAGGGAAGGAGGGAGGGAACCTCCACTTCTGGGTCATAGAAGTAGAGCTTGCTATGGATGCGGCTCTCATCTCGACCGAGCGACTTCGGGTCGCTTTTGCACTGTCCAACCTGGAAGGTCGGGCGAAGACCTGGGCATACGTGGTGTAGCAGGATCAGCAAAATCTGCGAGATCGCTAGATCCAACTTCCCACCAATGCCTGGACACCGACTAACGAAGGGGGTCCTCCGATGATCCGTGATCTGCTGAACTTGCTCACCTTGTGTACCCGTCGGTTGGGCTGGATCTTTCTCTCTTAGTGACTTCTAAGTTGTTCGATCTGCGTTGGTTGAACGTCTTGGCGTGACGTTGGGGTCGTAGAGTAGCGTGGGAGCCTTCACACCACTCGCCAGTAGTAGATCCGGAGTCCAAACGATTAGATCGAGCTTGGATCCGGAGGACTAGATCTGGATCTGGCCTTGTAGTAATTCCTTTGTAGTAGATTTCCATCTTTTTGGGGTCCTTTGATTGCTTGGCGCTTCCTATAGCGCGATCTTGATCGTTGAGAAACCGAAGATCTACCGGCTAAGCAATTAATACCGGGATCTTGGATCTGCACTTAGGGTAAGATACGAGGAGGTTGGATCTAGCCAATATATTATCTAGATATTATCAACCACCATAGATCTATACACCTAAATCGCTATTAATACCGTAGGGCCAATGTAGTTCCCGTTTCCAGGCGTTTAGCGAAGCACTTGTGTCGTACGATGCAAATTCGGTTCTGATTTAATGTTAAGACCTATCCCATCTTGTATCCTATCCTTAACGCCACATCGACTGATTACGCTATCCTGATTCTTGTCCTTTCTTGTCCTCACCATCATAGCAGTCGACATCTTTGCAGATCACCTTGGATCTGAACCATAAACATTAGATCACTAGTCGCAATGTTGTGATCTGGACTTCTTCTTTCTCCAATATCGTAATCATCCCTCATAATATCCAAACCACATGTCTCCCGAGTCAGATCATGCCTTAATAAGCCAGATCATGCTGATCCAATTCCTGATCGGCTAGATCGGGTAGATCTCCTTGATCTGGGGTTTCCATGGTTCATCCAGTGATAATACTTCGTAATAAGCATGATCGTGATATATCCCAGCTTACTCCATGCTGTTAATCCTCCAATCATCGTCCAGCTTTGCCATAATATCTCTAGGTCCTAGATCACCCGGATCCGCCTATAGATCTAGGTCCACAGATCTTGATCCAAGTTCCCTGAATGGAACCTGGTATGCGTACCGATCTAGTCTTCACGGCTATAGATTATAGCTTAGATCTAGGTAACTCGATCTAGATTACCAGTTTCCATAGCGCAAATAGGCGTACTGCCACACCCATCTCATAATCACGCCAGTCCCACATCATCCATATCCTTATGTGATCATTCCAACCCTTCGGATCTGGGTAAATGTATAGATCGTATGTCAATACATCTAACACGTCCCACCCAAGGTGTCACTAATCTCCATCAATCTTATCCATCAGCTGGATCTATAACCGGATCCATCCACATCAGCTCGTCATCTACTCCAATCACATCACTTCAGGTCCGATCACGTCCAAATCGGATCTTTCCTGGATATTCCAATGCTAAATCTTTCCAATCCACTTCACCACACATACACGCGCGAGGCGACAACGCCGGGTTGCTTCACAACCTACGCTTAGCTGTGTCAACAGCTCAAAGCCGCCTTCCTCCCGGCGAATTATGAGTATCCCCAGCACTCGCGCTTCCTTGCCTGTAAACAAGGGAAGCGTGAGCTGCATGAGTACATCCAAGAGATGCGAGTACTCGCTGCATCTCTGGTTGAGAATCCCCTACCTGAACATATCAAGGTGACAGTGTTCATGGATGGCCTGAAGGTGGGCCCATCCCACACACAGTTGTTCCGCGTGCATGCGAACACCATGGAGGAGGCGATCCAGATCGCCCTCCAAGAGGAGTACAGCCACCGACCGGCTCGTACTTCTACGTCGGTGTGGCAAGGCCACAATGCGTCGACAGGCGCAGTGCAAGGAGCTCCAGCAGCTAGAGCTAGCACCCATGGAACTGGGTACCGCCGTACAAAGCTCCGTCCGTTGCTACGGATGTGGGAAGCTCGGGCACATGCAACGTGCCTGCCCTGCGGGAGGGCAAAGGAAGTTCTCTTCCATACCTAAGGGCTCGAAAGGTCAGTGGCAAAAGCCACGACCCAAGGGCCAGGGGAACTGGGGTCAACAGTAGGGGAGGGCGCCCTACTGGGGAAGAGCTAAGTCCCCATATTAGGAGTGCGGATGGCGCACGCCATAGAGGCTTAGCCCCTGAGAGCCTGGGTGCTCTCGAAACGAGAAGGAGCAGTGGTGGACTACTTGCACGCGAGTGTATGAGAATACGGAGATCCCTTCCGAATCCTAATCGATTCTGGGGCGTCGACGAACTTTGCTCGACATCAGACAGTCGCACAAAATAATGAAAAGTTTGCTGACACTGTGCGTGAAAGCGAACGCAGAGGACAGATCTCGCACAAACTACTGTGTCACGAGGCAGCGGCCTCTACCTCACGAGCATTGCGAGGTCATAGATGCTTTATTTTTCGAAAACGTGAAATCAGGCGTGGTGCGGGAATCGAAGTTCCCGCACTCGATCCCTACCTTTTGCGTTCGTAAACCAAAAGGAAGTGGCGTCTGGTTTATGCTTATAACAAGCTGAACAATGCGGCGGTACCGACACAGACGTCAGTCCCTCGCAAGGATGTGTTGCTGAACAACATGTCGGGCTGTACGCTGTACAGCGCCCTGGATCTGGTTGACGGATATTACCAGATCCTGGTGCGGGAGAGCGACAATCCTCTCACCGCAGTGAGTACTCCGAGTGTGATACTTTAGGAGTGGCTAGCGATGCTACAAGGGCTATCTAATGCCCCAGCAACGTTCAATCTCCTGGTCACTCAATTGGTTAGACCATTGCGTACGTTCGCACAGACGTACGTTGACGATATATTCGTCCATAGCCGTGCCAAAGATGACCAGACGGCTATGGAGGAGCATCTGAAGCACCTCCATTGAGTGTTTGAGGTCATGAGAGCTAACCAGCTCTATGCAACATCGGCAAGTGCATCTTTGCAGCTGAGGAGATAAAGGTCCTCGGCTACTTTGTCAGCAGGGTCGGCGTACGCGCCGATCCAGGGAAGGTCAACGCCATAGCGGCTTGGCCGACCCCGAGGTCACAGAAGGACCTCCGGAAGTGGTTGGGATTAGCCAACTATCTTCATAAGTACAGCGCAGGGTACGCTGAACTAGCTCGACCCTTGTCGGATCTCTTAAAGAAAGATGCCGACTGGGTCTGGGAGCAACAGCACCGGGATGCTTTCGACAGCATCAAGGCGAGCTTACAGCAAGCGCCAGTCCTGGCCTTGCCGGACGAAAACAAGTCATTTAGCGTCGTCTGTGACGCTTCTGACTATGCAATAGGCTGTGCGCTGTTGCAGAAGGACGATGAAGGACACGAACGTGTCATCTCCTTCCAGTCCAGGCAGCTGAAGGCTGCCGAACGGAACTATCCCTTTCATGACAAGGAGCTACTTGCGATGAAGTACGCTCTTGTCAAGTTTAGAGTTCATCTCTTGGGCACGAGGCCCTTTGTGATCTATACTGATCACGCGTCCTTGCGGACCGCCACCAACTCGCCGCATCTGTCACAGCGGATGGCGAGGTGGCTGTCATTCTTCGCGGAATACAACTTCCGCGTTGAATACAAGCCGGGCAAGCTCAACGTGCTTGCCGATGCATTGTCGCGTCGATCTGACTATGAGCTAGCTCATGTCAGTCGGGTCACGACAGATCTATACGATCGGATACGCTTGGCGTATCAGGAGGACGAGAACTACACACCACTGGTGCGGTTCTTGTCCGATGGCAAGGACGCCAAAGTCGACAGGCTTTCGCCTCGACAGCGGGCGCAGCTCCATCGTTATGAGCTGACCGATGGGTTACTCAACTATCGAGTAGACCGTGGAGACCCTCCTCGGGATGTCATTCCGAACGACGAGGATCTGAAGTATGACACACTTCTGGAGGCGCGTGATGCGGCGATGAGTGGCCATCTTGGACGGGAGAAGACCTACCAAATGGTCTCTCAGACATTTTGGTGGCCCCGCATGTACAAGTGGGTGGCACACTATGTCAAGCCATGTGAAACATGTCAGAGGGCGAAGCCTTCGGGCCACGCCTCGGCTCCACTGCAGAGCCTACCTGTGCCAGCAGATTGCTGGAAGTCGATGAGTCTCGACTTCGTCTTCGGCCTACCGGCTGATGACAAGAGCAACACCGGCATATTGGTGTTTGTCTGCCGTTTGAGCAAGATGGTGCATCTTGCTCCAGTACGTGACAAGGTCACCGGGAAACAAGCTGCACAGCTGCTCCTAGATAGCGTATTTCGCTATCATGGTCTACCAGAGACCATCGTCTCGGACAGAGACCCGCGTTTCACGGGGGCGTTCTGGGACACCCTGTTCCAGTTGTTGGGAACTAAGTTGACGATGTCAACTGCGGGTCATCCACAGACGGATGGTCAGACGGAGCGCGTCAACCGCATGCTTGAAGATACTCTTCGCAGTATCTGTGCGGAAGCACCTCGGTCCTGGTCGGACCAGTTTCCTATGGTTGAGTTTGCACTCAACAATGCGGTACACGCATCAACGGGGTTTACCCCGTTCTACTTGAATGGGTTACGACACCCCCAGGTGCCGCTAACCTTGCGGGGAGGCACCGTGGCCTCCATCGTAAGTGGGGGAGAGGCTCGGAAAGCCTTTTCCTCTCACGTCTCGGAGATCGAGCCAGAGTCTTTAAGAAGACAGTTGTCGTCATTTATAGACGACATGCTGACGCTAATCAGCCGGGTTAGAGATGCAATGGCATCAGCCCAAGATAAACAAAAGGAGTACTCTGACAGAATACAAGGGGAAACTTAAATATTTTTAACGTGGGTGAATTGGTGTTATTAGACACTAAAAACCTACCGCTAAAGGTGGTTAGCTTTGTTGAGAGCAACAAGTTGAAGCATCGCTTCATCGGACCCTTTGCGGTCCTGGCCAGACATGGCGCGGCGTATACCATCGACCTCCCAAAGTCAATGGCGACGCACCCGACGTTCTACGTGGGGCGCCTTAAGCGGTATCATGATCCGCTGGGTCTTCCTTCTCGGACGGAGAAAGACCAAGGTGAGAACTCACCTCCTCGAAACGAGGCTGAGCTCTCTGGACAACCGGAGTTGCCGGTGTCGAAGCCTGCGAATGATATACAGGCTGGTACCCACGCGAGTCATACGAAGGGTATGACGGTACCGAATGGGAAGAGCTTGGGTAAGGGCTATACCCATAAGCCGAGTGGTACGAGTACCCCTGCGGCTCATAAGAGGGCATCCGACCATGCACCTCATGGCTTAGAGCGTCTAAGTCCCGACGGAGTTCCTTCAGGGCGGAAGCCGGAACTCGGCGGCCAACGTGCCCATGGAGCTCTCGGGTCTCACGACCAAGAGCGTCCAAATCCTGACGAAGGACCTCAAGGACCCCCGGCTTGCCAGCCTGACCACCAGGTCCAAGTCCAAGGGCTATCTCGATCGCGTAAACACGATCTCGAAACCGACGGACTTCGTCGCTTAACAGGGACCCCACAGAGTCCCGACCCGAAGTTGATGGTCCAGAAGGATACGGCTGAGAAGGAGCCTCGTACTCAAATGCGTGCGAGAGCTCCTCCTGCCCTCCTTGATCGGAACGGCGAGCTCCACTACCATGTGGAACGGGTCGTCCGAGAGCGGAGGCGCTCTGGGAAGCGCCAGCTGCTTGTGAAGTGGCGGGGTTACCCCTCGTCACAGAACTCGTGGGAGCCGGAAGACCGGCCCCTGGTTAACTGCCCGAAGGCTGTTGAGATTTGGGATCAACAACAGCCGGGGCGTAAGTAGTCCGCGGTTTCTTAGCCGCCTTACGGTGTACGGTCCCTGGGTTGACGGAACCGTACCCGCGCTCGTCATGAGCGCTGGACTTATTAGGTCGCACTGTCTCAAGACATGGGACAGCATACATATCTCTAGGAGTCAGCTGTGTAAGTCCCTCCATGACGGAGTGGAGCTGCCGCTTAACGATTAAGTGGGCAAACTCAATGCGAAGATAGCGATGGCCCAAGACATAGGACAACAAGCGATCTTCTATGACTTCTTCCAACTCCTGAACTGTGAAGTTCTTTAAGGTTTCACATCTCCAGAACAGGTCTTTTGCCTGGGATTGGGTTGTGGTGTTCTCGGGCTGTACCCAGGGATACCCCCACACGGAGAAGAACCCACCACGGTCTTCCGGTTTCTTCCGGAGACTCGTGAATTCCTAAAGAGGAAGTCGGTGTGGAGCAAGCAGCACACACCTTGCGGCCTCGATGTCGTTGACAAAGAGTGGTTCGTCTTGAACCGAGGCACGCTCATAGGCGCCGCGTGAAGTGCGCCCATGGTTTAAACCACGAGGGGCCTTGAGGTGCTCCAGGAACAACGGAGACCCAGACCCCCATCCGGTGGATAGTATCCGCGAGGATACGCCGACGTGGGAGGCGCAGAGGATGCGACCTCTGAGGCGCCTTGCAGTTGATCAGCTTATAGCGCTCCTGCTGCTCGTCGAGATTATTGAAGATCTCTTGGGGCTCAATAATGGCCCCTCCTCTTCGGCCTCATCCGAAGAGGAATCGAATAGGCTCTGGTAAGCTTTCGATGGACCAGACTCACGAGAAGGAGAGTCAGGGGCTGCGCGCTTCTAAGCAGCAGCACCCTCTTCAGTTCGCTTCTGAGGAGCTGGTTTCGCAGCTTGGGCTCGAGCTTTACCTTCGTCTAGGGTAACGTTATTGACAGGCGAGCTCGTCGAAGCCGCCTTAGCCTCTGATGATTTAGTATCATCAACAGGAACGACCTGCGAAGGAGCATCCTGTGAAGGAGTAGACCCCTTGGTGGATCCCGTGGTGTCCTCATCGGACTCCGACCCCGTGATTATTGGGATGTCGAAACCAGGAGACTCTGGCCCAGTACTGGGGTCCCGATAGGCGAACTGAGGGTTCGACCTGCCATCGGGCGACAAGGACCGGTAGCGACTGCGTCTCGGGCACCCTCCTTGGGCGGCAGCAGCTGTAGGGTTGCTGGCTGCCTTGGAAGCCGCTTTGCAGGCTTCCTTGTGAGGAGTGGCCTTGTCTTTCGACTCCCCTACACCTTGACGACCGACGCCCAAAACAACCACATCACATCCTAAACAACATACAGCGATTAGGGTAGAAACGTAAGAATTATTATTAGGGGACCCTGTTAGTTAACCAAGGGGATTCGCAGTTCGAAGGCTGGCGTCTTATTAGTATCGGTAGATAATGCAATTAACGTATAATACTTCCCCGATCCAACACCCCATCTACAGATGAGGTCCAAAATGCAAAGACGCGTTCAAAGTTCAATTAGCTGTTCATAGCCGTTAGGCTGCCTACTCTGTCAAATTGAGCTCCGACATCAGCCTATCTACAGCATCCTCAAACTCTCCAACGTCTCGGTCTAAAAGTCTAGCGCATCCAGTTCCAAAGCTACTGAAGTTGCCACTGTGACGTCTTCACTAGAGAGCGCCGGCATGTCCGTTGCCGGTATGGCTCATTTCGGAAAATGTAGTTGAAGCCGCTTTTTATCACAGCGCTCGAGAGGTTTAGCCAAGCCTTGTCGATCTACTTAATGACATACTTTCGACCTGGTGTGTCGAGTCGAAACGTTTCATCATCGTTGCGCGGGCGTCAAAGCTGCTCCTGCAGGTCGACCACCCACTTTGAGCGCATGTAGGCTTTTAATGAGCGATTCCAGCTAATATTCGCGGGCTGGCACACACCTATGCAGCCTGTTGGGATTTTAACTAGAATGACGTTGAGCTCCTTGGCAGCGCGCTGTACCTCGTCTGTCCAATGTGCGGACAGGTCATCCTATAGCAGTATCACTGGTTTATCCGTGTCGGCACGACCGCTGAAATGATAGCTAAGAAACGTTAGAGATAGCGTATAATTCCGCCAGCCTTTAGTATTCGTGTAGACGACCACGTCATTGGCAGCTGGAAGCTCAGAAATCTCCTTCCACACATGCTTCCCAAAACCGTGTCTAAGCGCGATGTTCTCACCCGCCGTATCCGGTTTACCCGATGGGATTGACTTCGTTACAAAGATTGGTGTATACTTAACACCCGCTGAATCACCAAGAAGTATGAGAGTCACGCGGGCTTTTCCTTGCCTCCACACCTCACACACACTATTTTCTGGCCGCGCATTGAAACGGTCTGCTTTGGAATGTACTCAAACAAAACCGCGGTTTGAACGGCGTTGTACACACGATCCACGCCGTGATCAGACATTAGCACTAGCACTTGTATACGAAATTAGGCAGCCACTTGAAGCGCATCTTGCGGCGACCGTTGCCCCTGGCGGGTTCGACTGCGACAAAGCGTGACGCAATAAAAACATGTGCCAAAATGTCCATGTTGCCTTAAACAGAGCTAAATCAATCCCGCTGGCCTCCGCGACTTCTAGCGCCTTTTCCTGCAGCGTGAACGCGGGCACCGGCACGCCCTCGTTGCGCAGCGCTTGGATCCACAGCACCAGCTCATCTTCGACACCCATTGAAAGCGTGGTGCCGGTACCAGCGGCACGACAAGACGGTGCTGAGCTGTTTCCCGGTGCTCGCACTGCGCCTCAATCTCTGCTTTCTCCCAAAAAAATGCACAGACCTTCGCTTAGTTTCACGTGCCTTCTCTTCGATTCCCAGGTAAAACTTGGCCAGCGTGCGCTTCATGTCTTTATACAGCGCGTAGTGGTTGATAATAGCTAACTTCGTCTCGTAAGTTTCTCTAGTGCGGCTGAATGTCTGCTTGCGCTGCCCGGTCCCATTAGGCCCGTGTTTGCGACCAGGGCGATGGCGACGGACTGGCGCCATTTCGAGAAGTGCGCACGGGGTCAGGAAAAAAGTCGAAATGAGTGGCCGTTCTGTGTTGGTTGTGGGAATGTCGGATCGGACAAGTAGTTGCAGGCTACAGGCCAGCTTTGAAAAAGGCTTTGCCTGATTGGCAAAAGTCGAGGTGTCGGATCGGACAAGTAGTCGGGTTGGACAAGTATTATTCAGTATTAACATCTATAATAAATATGTATTGCTATTACATACGTAATAAGTGAGCTGGCCAAGAAGCTGCACGGTGAAGATCACGCGATTCAACCACCAATCAGCACCTGCGATGATTAAGGTATTCGTGAGTATGTTCATTAAAAAGCAGTTCGCTGTCTTCATATCCGCGTTACAGAGCGTATTATTGTCTGTTTAAGTCTTGATGACCGTCACGACGCTTCCCAGAGAGTCTACCGTGTATACTTACCCTGGTTCATTTCATTGTCATTTGAGACTGCGGCAGACCAAATGATACTAATCAACCATTTTGCGTTTTCGAGATAAACGGCCCTGAAGTTGACCAACAGTTTTTCGTACCTATACGAATTGCTTCGCCAACGGCCCTTTTCACTTTTCAAAAATTTGAGCGAGGTGTATCACCTGACAACGGACCATGGAGGATCTAGCTGTGTACGCGTCTGGAGATGCTGCTGCTGCCTGTAGCGGTGTTCACCCTCACCCTGTAGACGCTCACGTTCCTGCAGACGCTGGGAGTGTGGAGGCAGAGGAGACTAGCGACCGCGGCAGAGACAACGTCGATGCAAGCGACAGCGACAACTTTGATGACAGCGGCGACGAGGACTGGACCCCCAGCTCCCAGGCATCTAGTGAGGACGAAGATCCCAAATATTGACGGCATCCTCACCACTAAAGAGAATGTGATCAAAATGATGAGCGACTACGTGGAGATACTAGCCCCACCTCCGCCTAACGTAGAAAAAAGTGAGAGCATGTACCACAACATCAGACCGTATATCCCGGAGGAGTTCCGCGACGACCCGCTGTACGCCAAACCAAGCGTGCAGGAAAATCTGGACGCAAAAGCGGCCAAACAAGCGCGTCGAGCGCACCGTGCAGCTATGGCAGTGGCGGCGAAGAAAAACCTGGATCGTCGCGGACGTCAGAAGACGGGGTCAAGCGCGAGTGAAGGCCCTGCAAAGAAGCAGAAGACGTCCTCCTCGTAAGCTGCTGCAGTGTGCATGATGTTGAATTAAGAAGTAATCATTAAATCGAAATGATACTTACATCCTCCTTTGACTGACTTTCTAAATTTTTGAAAAAAATTCAAAAACTACACTTGGCTACACGGGAGTAGCCACAAAAATACGGCAAAACGGGGCATTTAGAGCTCGAATTAGCTAAAACCGAGACTACCACTGGATTCCTCGGACATTTTCGGGCTAATCTCACCAACAAAAAAAAAAAATCGACATTGCCTTCTCGGCCCGAGATACTTTTTTCGTCGGCCGATTTCTCAGAAACGGCTGAATGGATTTCTCTGTTTGAGGGAAAGCCAAGATAAAGGGCTGTAAAACGGTGTGCTCAAATCGCGATTTAATTATTGGTTGATTAGTATCTTTTTGTTTGACGCCGTCACATTTGAGCTAGTTGCTTGTGAAGCGGGATCTGGTCGTCCTTGATGACTATAATCGGCTACCCTCGCATTCGTCATGAACCCGCAAGCTCTACGAAGCAGCGCGTAAAAACGTTCCCACGAGTTGGTAAAAAGAAAGCGACTTCGCTTCACACGTTGGAATGCGTTGTAACGTGATCATTGCCAACACTGGACACATGAACTTCATTTGTAGCCGCAATATCCATAGCTCACACCGTGCAACCCTCGGTATGTTTGAAATGCAACCAACAGACTGCACATGTGTCTGGCAAACCATCAGCAATCTATTATTCGTTTCTACGAATATTAGAGAACATAGCTACAATTAAGTAAAATTCTTCAATCACAAACCATCCAGAACGCGCATGACGTGATATGTAGCTTGAATGTCGTTCCATGACATCCACTGGCAGATCATTAGTAAATGTAGCGGGAATGTCGTTCCTTTCGCATATGTGACGCGAATGTCGTTCGATGACATCCAAAAGCAGCTGAATGAAATACATCGTAACTTTCTCTCCCCAAACGACAGTTCCATAAAGTCGACATCCGTACTTACTTTGCAACGCAACTTGCTGTCCAGTGCGCAATCATATATCGGTTTTCGTGATTGGTGGAAATGTATTTTTTGCAAAATGGTAATCACTGATTGCGAGACGAAATTACAGACTGATTCGGTACTAAATCAGTCGTAATCTGTAACTGCCCGCCGTCAAGTTGACATGGATTTCGATAAATCTGGTGCCATGTACTGTAGCCTATCCAGAAGTCTATCAATTTCTAATCCAGTTGCATGGTTATCTACGAATTACTGGGTTATCGAAGTGATAAATCCATTGTAAACCTACACCTTGACAATTTACGACCAACTGCATCAACACTCCGGTACTATCGAGCGCGTAATCATATAACAGTTTTCGTGATTGTGATGGAATGTACTTTTGGTGCAAACCATATCGTTGCTAAAGGAGGAATTTCCATATCTCAACCTTAACCACTGAGGTTTGTTTTTGGGATTGTGATAATAGCAAAAATGGTTGTCGAATCAGTAGACAGATATGAATAGTATTATCTGCCAAAAAATATTGGTAAATGCATTTATTCTTCTAGAATGCATTTGATTTTCATGGTTTCGTCTCCACTGTCCTTCTCTTCTCCCTCCTCCCGGCATCCGTCCTTTTCGACCCGCTTCTTGTGGCACTACACCTTGCTCGACAGTAGGCTGGCCACTTTCTTTTTTGCGGCGTGGTTAACAATAGCCTTCGACCTGCAACCGCTCTTATGCTGGGGGTGCACATTCAACATAGTACAAGGGCTAAGTGTAGCATGACACCACCAGCACGTATTAGTTTTGCATCCATTGAGCCTCCCAGGCTTTCGCTTCCAAGGGGACAGACGCCATAAGGAAATGTAGAGTGATATGAACACATATTGTAAGATTGAAATAGTAGCTACCTGTATGTGGAGGGACGGCTCTGAGCACACAAGATTTGAAATACAGCACCGTAATTTTGGACTTAAACACCGAATCCACAAAGGTCATAAACACCGTTTATTCAGAACTCAACACCGCAAATATAACCTACAACACCGCAAATATAATCTACAGCACCGTACGTATTGACCATATCACCGCACAAATGGCGTTTGGGAGCTACAGCCCGCTACTCCAAAGATGCAACGATATCCAAAATAGATTACTCCTGCCGCTCAAAACTCACACCTTTCTTAGCACTTGCGAGGTGGCAGCTGTGAATACCACGCAGACTAGGACAAGGAACGCTTAATAATGGATGAAAGTGCTTTGGTAACGTGACTATGTAGCACAGCATCACTGTTCCGACGCGTTCTAATCACCTTTTAAGTGACTGGACCGAGTTTGGAGGAAGTTACTTCTGAGAGGATGGCGCGACCACGACCTAAATTGGAGCGTTTGTGGCGTACTTCAGCAGGAACAACTCTATCACTTGACAGTTATACAAGTACTTTGCCTCTTCACGTCAAGCGCACAAGCAATATATATCGGTTTGTAAACTCCAAGATGACCACGTAACACGAGGTGAATTGAACATTGCATCGCAGAAACACACAATGCGGACTATTTACACAGAGTGCACATCTTCGCGATGTTTAAAAAGCTTGAGAAAGTCTCGTTGCAGGTACAAATGTGTCTTTTGCGACTTAAATGGAATCGCATCAGTATTCGTCGAAGGTATTCGCACCATGGAAAAACCCTGCTGTTGATTCCCCGCGAAATGCGTCTTTGTCTGTGGAAATGAATCAATACTTGGAAACAAACCTTTCTGAGAATTCTACTATCTTTCCGTACATTTTGTTTTCTTTTGTGTGTGAAAAGATTAAAGATGGCGTTTTGCGGGGACCTCCGCCTACACAAGAACAGGTGCAGACTTACGTAAAGCGATGGCGAACTAAACATCGTGACGACACCGTGAAGCCTGTCATAGACTTCTGTCGCGCGAACTTTTATAACGGTCAGTCATCTGAAACACGGTCCTCCACAGACGTATTGGTATTTTGCGATATCGAAGAGGATGTTGATAATAATGGCAACTATTCTCCTTCTATTGAAGATGGATCTGATTATCAGTCTTTGCGAGTTAGGCTTACTAGCTATGGTCTACTTGAAGCTTTCCTCGCTGTTCAGTGTGATCCCCGCGCAACAACTATGTTACATGTGGATAGTACCCATAACACTGTGAACACACGTTACTTAGTGTTCATTCTTGGGATTTCAGATCCTTCAGGCAGATATTGTCCCATGGTCTACTACTGTTCATCTCAAAGACGCACACAAGATACTGTTTGGTGTTTGGCCTTCATCAAACGGGTTCTGCGAGAACGATTTGCCGCTACTTTCTCACCAAACTTTGTTATGACGGACGCTAGTGATACCCAATACAATGCAAATGTTGATCAACTACCTACATCCTGTATTCTTTTGTGCTGGTTCCACGTTTTCCAGAATAGAAAGGATAAAACGCAAAGACTTCCGACAATTACTAGAAAGATGGTATCCCGAGACTTTAACACTTTCCATTTATTCACGTCAATGCAAGAATACGGAACGTAGAGGGACATCATTCTCTCTTGCTGGAGTTCGTACTATAACGATTTTCCTCGTTTTAAAAAAATTGCGAAGCAGTTGATTACTCAGTGGATTCAATGCATTAACCCTGTCACACGACATCTTGAAGACTCGAGATTTTCGAAATGGCAAATTTTTCACTCACCACCGGGATATGCTGTTACAAATAACCCTTTGGAACAGTACCACAAAACTTGAAGATAATTACACTGTCCGTGCTACTCCTATTGAGCTACTCCGACGTTTGGATAGATGCCGAGTTGCTTTCGAGTCACGAAATCTCAGGTTTAATAGCATCACTCACATATCGGCACGCCTAAGAGCACTTTACAACCTAATGGATAGGAACGGTGCAATAGTTGCAGATCGTATACCTCCTGTTGGAGATTTGCAATTAGCTCGAGTGACCTCAACTCTTTGGATAAGTATTTCCAGAAACAGGTCACAAGTTGTGGGCAGTGATGACTCGGAGTCGTGTGTGACAGTGAAGAAGGCAATGGATATGAAGCAGACGAAGGTTCAACAGATGAATTGTTTTTGAATGAAACAATAGATCAAAGTCGGAATATCTGTGAAAATGTTACATCTGGTACGAACTTGACAAGTGAAGAGCAAAACGTTAATTCAAGTTCCGAGGACGAGAAAATTTTGAAATTCCATAATGCAGATCGCATTTTGCCTTTCAAGTCGCCACACACGCTTCTCATGCTCCAATATGGAATGCCTGCAAAGGGATGGCTGGTTAACCCTGCTGGAAAGTCTTGTCAATGCCGGTTCAATTTTAAATTCGGAATCTGCATTCACGTCATTAAAGCTGCTCAATTGTTCGGTATTCCTTGCCCTGGTATGCAGATGCCAGTTCGTAGTTTTTTTAATCGCGGAAGCAAAACACGAAGAAGAAGACGACAAAACAATTGAGAACAAGTGGATCTCAATATCACCATTAGTGCCGACCGTGCGCTGGAAGGTATAGACTTCGGACCACAACGTCGACCTCGAAGGCGCAGTGCTACGTCAGTTCAAGATGATTTTTTTCTATTAACCGAGTACTTCCTATTACCAATGATGACAACAGTCAGCAAGATCATCACCATCATACCCTGCGCTCATGATACTGCTGGTGGAAACGCACCAATGACCGGTCACCACACTGTCCCTACTTCCATTCATAACCACTCTGTGCTAGTGATACCGGAATACCAAGGACGTTGTGGTCTACTTTTCGCAGCGACGCAGAAATTGACCTTCCACTGGAAACCGGTACTTCAAACACGACCATTCTGTGTGATAATATTGCTACGTCTCGGCAGTCATGCACGCAAACTAAGCGACGAAGATATTAGCGTTTGTAGTCAATGGATTTATCATAACTAGGATAGGACAAATATTGCTCTGGAAATTAATTTCTTTACTTTCTGCTGTGAGCACTTACAGTGTTTTAGTCTGCTTCATCGGTGTTGCGCGACTATTTTACGGTGTTGTGTGCTATTTGGACGGTGCTTATGTCCAGGGTTGGGTTATGTGCTGACGTCGATTTTACGGTGCTGGTTTCCAAAGTTTGGGTGCTGCAGTCCTCTACTCCCTGTATGTGATGTCCACAATTCTACATCTCATCATTAATTGTTAACGCGATTGTCTACACCAATGCCTGCCGTTATTCAAAAACTCGACATTCAAACTCAAATAGTGCGAAATGAAAATCAAAAACCTGTTGTAATTTATGCCTTCATAAAGTCTAGTGACAGTGACAACTGATATTAAAATTTTATGTGCCTATTTCCATGTCGTAGCGGAGAGCGCGCTGGTGATGTGGCAACGAGTGGCAAAATACCCTGCTACAGAGCTCTGGTGTCACAATTTCAACAAAGAGAGGATCAGCAGCAAGTTTAAGATACTTGGCTCGATGCTCTGTAATCGTAGTTCCATCCAGTACACGCAGTATTGCAGGGCGTTGGCGCGCAAGAAATCGCTTGACGGCACTTTTATAAAAAGAGAAAACGTTCTCAATAGGATTCAGCATTGGGGAGTACGGTCCCAATTTCAGTACCTCAGCATCTTCGAACTCTTCCTCGTCGAAGACATCTTCGGCATCAGTGTGGCACGGTGCAATGTCGAGCACTACCACCACCTCATCCAATGGCATTGTCGTGCTGATGTGGCGCAAGAAGCGCCGAATAAACTCATTCGCAAAGTCGGCTGTGATAGAGCCGAACTGTGACTCTTGATAGGCCAGGCCTGAGCTTGAAATCACAGCAATGACATGAATGTTTTTGCCCTTACTGGCAACACCAGTCTGTACGGCACGGCACCAACGTGCGCTCCAGCCGCACTGTAAAGTTCTGCAATAGCCTTCCAGTCACCACCGTCCTTGGCAACTCTCAACAAGCACGCGCGCACATGGTGGGGGTATGTCTTGTACTTGGTGGTTGGCATCGAGCCAAATTGAGAATGAAAAGTTTTGGCGCCAACACTTCGCGCCACGCGCGAGTACCAACCAATATCTCCTATGAAAACGTATATCTCGATCAGTATTAAATCGTACAGGAAATTTTGATTTTCATTTCGCACTATTTGAGTTTGAATGTCGAGTTTTTGAATAACGACAGGCATTGGTGTAGAAGAAGCTGAATGGATTACCGCTTGCCTTCTCACTTGCTTCATTGCGTGTGTATTCCGACAAAGTTAACACAAGTATCTAGATAGAAGTACTGATCTCAGTGTTTCTAGCATAGATTACTATTTTCTTTTTCGATTAGGGTAATAACGTAACCTTAAACGTAAGAATTATTATTAAAACACTGATGTCAACATCGGTATTTACAATAATATAACGGTTTTCATGATTGTGGTGGAAATGTACTTTTGTTGCAAACCATATCGTTGCTAAAGTCGTTATCGAACCGGCTTTAAAGCGAGTTGGAACTGAACCTTTTCCCATAATGATCTTCAGCAAGCTTTGCTCGTGTCCACCTCAAGTCTCAGTTGGAGTCGCTCACTTTAGAATCCACCATCCAGGAAAGGAGTCAATAAACACGGTGCGCTATCAACCGAACAACTATGCGCCTGCTGGTGTGGGTTTTGTTCGCCACTTTTGTTACATTTCTTTCGTATTGTGAGGCTGATTCATCCAACACAAATAAACGGCTTCAGCGAGCATTGTACTCCAAGATGACAACTCGCGGCCTTACTGCCAACGGCGTTTTCCACAGTCATGAGAGATCTCTGAGGGGTGGAAGCAACAAGATTGCTGATATGGGTGATGGTGAAGAGCGAGCAATCGGGCAGAAAATCATGAATGTACTCAAACAGATCAAAGATAAATACCTCCAATGGGAGCAGAAAATTTTAATCCCGAAGTTCGAGAAGTTGGCGAAGGAGGGGAAATCCGTCTCAACCCTCACGGAGAAGTTTCGGTACCAAACGTATGGATTTGGTTGGTTTGGAACACCGTCTGGGCACAAGAGATTCATCAGGCTTTATAAGACGTGGCTCGAGAAGAATAATCCGGATCTTCTATAATAGGCACGTTGAACCTGGGGGGTAGATTTGGTGAGATTCGAGTGATGGCAAAAAAATGGATGCAACTTGGATTCACCTCGTGCGTCCGAGCGTACCCGAGAGTGAATAACTTCATCGCTAACGTAATTACACTGACGGAAATCGCTTTTCTTCCATCTCTGTGTTCTTCACGGTCGCATCAGTATTGGGAATTCGTGTTTTGTACGAGAACTGGTGGAAGGAACGAAGAACAGCAACAACATGTCCTACAGAAGCAAAACATACTAGCTCAGAACTGAATATGACATGCTCTAGAACGTAAGGATCACGTTGGTTCCGCGGCACGACGGCGACACTAGATGACGGTAGGGAAAACGGCATTGACAATATTTACAACTAATTCACGCTAGTTTAGTAGTTGCCCAATTCAATCAACGCATTCTTGAGCTAGAGAAACTCAAGTTTCATTGAAAGTCTTAGTCCAATATAATATCAACAGTTGTCATAATTTCAACCTCTGCACTCCCCAGTGCGGGGGGGGGGTCTCTTGATGTACACAGTTCCGTAAAATGGTTGGTCAAGGTATTATCTACATGTAGATATCTGTACCTACTTAAAATAAAGTAGGGATTGTTTAGTGTAGATAGATGTGTTCACTTGTAAAACATCGTCACGTTACCGCTAAACATGACCTCTGGGTTCTTATTATTACCACTCATTTTCGTTTTCACGGCTAACGAATAGTGCATTTAGACATATTCACTCGAGCATCGACCTCGAAAAAAATAGTTGAACGACCAAAACAATTAACGCTACCAAAGCTTCTTGGAGCTTTTGGAGGCCGTCTTCTCGTCCACCCATGTCTGCCGCGACTGGAGATGGTCGTCCTGGTGCGAAGCGGACTCGCTGTCGTCCTCTCATCAGACCACTCTCATCACCATTGACGCCCTCCGAGCCATCATCGTACAGGCTATCGAGGGTGCTGAATTCACCATCCGTCTTCGTGGACTGCTCTGTCCTAAGTAGCAGGGGATTTGTCGCCTCCTTTCACTAAGTTAGCGTCGTCCTCGTCACTGCCACTGTCTGTGGGACACACCAGCCGACACGTAAATCAATGCAACCAATGAGGTGCGACTAGATTTGATATGAGAGAAAGTATAAATAACTATACCCTATTCTAGCTATTAAGTTCTCAAGGAGTTTGTATATTCCTGATAGCATCACTTCCTCTAGGCAAGATGCTTGTGTGACCCCGTCACACTGTTATTCCTCTACCGAGAATTCGACACAATAGAAAAAGAAGAAATGGATTAACCAGTTATAGGATGAATCGTTTTGATAGCTACATACTTTAAACTCGACACAACAGATGCACATTGTACATATATATAAAACAGTATTGCAGTGCAGATGAAGCGTGAGAATACACAACATTTATATCTAAATCTTGTTTATGCTATATTGAGATATGTAACGGCGTTACACGTGAGATTACCCTTTTGGTCTCTATGACGTAAGGGTTACCTCTGTTATGAAGTACGGCCTCAGGACAACTCATTGAGCTAGTATCTAGCTTTAGCTATTGTTGCACCGCAATATCTGTGAATTTGTATGACGCAAACTGAAATGAAGGTGTTAGGCTAATACGTAATAGGAAGATGTTTCGATTGGCTGTAAAAGCCGTGGTCGTTCACCACTGTGGTAAAGTGGATCTGAAAGATTTGGCATCGGAATATCCAGGAAAGATCCGATTTGGACGTGATCGGACCTGACGTGATGTGATTGGAGTAGATGACGAGCTGATGTGGATGTATCTGGTGGTGGATCCAGTTGATGGATAAGATTGATGGAGACTAGTGACACCTTGGGTGGGACGTGATAGATGTATTGACATACGATCTATACATATACCCAGATCCGAAGGGTTGGGAGGATTACATAAGGATATGGATGATGTGGGACTGGCCTGATTACGAGATGGGTGTGGCAGTATGTCTATATACACTGTGAAAACTGGTGATCTAAGTCTGGATGTCTGGATCTAGACTACAATCTGCATCCGCGAGGACTAGATCGGCTCGCATATCAGGTTCTATTTAGGGAACTTGGATCAAGGCTTGTGGACCTAGATCCATAGGCGGATCCGAGTAATCCAGGATCGAGATATATTACGGTAAAGCTGGATGATTATTGGGGATTAACAATCATGGATTAAGCATGGGTACGGTATGATTACGATTATCACGAAGTATTATCACTGGATCATGCGTGGAAACCCCAGATCAAGGCGATCAAGGAGATCTAGCCGATCTGGAAATTGGATCAGCATGATCTAGCCTTATTAAGGCATGATCTGACTCGGGAGACGTGTGATCTGGATATTACGGGGGGCGATTACGATACTGGAGAAAGGAGAAGGCCAGATCACAACATTGCGACTAGTGATCTAATGTTTATGGTTCAGATCCAAGGTGATCTGCAAAGATGTCGACTGCTATGATGGTGAGGACAAGAAAGGACAAGAATCAGGATAGCGTAATCAGTCGATGTGTCGTTAAGGATAGGATACAAGATGGGATAGGTCTTAACATTAAATCAGAACCAAATTTGCATCGTACGACACAAGTGCTTCGCTACGCGCCTGGAATCGGGAACTACATTGGCCCTACGGTATTAATAGCGATTTAGGTGTATAGATCTAGGGTGGTTGATAATATCTAGATAATATATTGGCTAGATCCAACCTCCTCGTATCTTACCCTAAGTGCAGATCCAAGATCCCGGTATTAATTGCTTAGCCGGTAGATCTTCGGTTTCTCAACGATCAAGATCGCGCTATAGGAAGCGCCAAGCAATCAAAGGACCCCAAAAAGATGGAAATCTACTACAAAGGAATTACTACAAGGCCAGATCCAGATCTAGACCTCCGGATCCAAGCTCGATCTAATCGTTTGGACTCCGGATCTACTACTGGCGAGTGGTGTGAAGGCTCCCACGCTACTCTACGACCCCAACGTCACGCCAAGACGTTCAACCAACGCAGATCGAACAACTTAGAAGTCACTAAGAGAGAAAGATCCAGCCCAACCGACGGGTACACAAGGTGAGCAAGTTCAGCAGATCACGGATCATCGGAGGGCCCCCTTCGTTAGTCGGTGTCCAGGCATTGGTGGGAAGTTGGATCTAGCGATCTCGCAGATTTTGCTGATCCTGCTACACCACAATGGTGCGCGTGCCCGGATTCGAACCAGGGATTTCACCGTGAGTCTCAAGAAGATGTTCAAGTGAAGGTTGAACAAGGGGAACAAGCGTCATCGGACCTCGGATCGACGATGATGCCGCTGAATGAATCAAGATCCGCTAATCAGCAGAGCGCTAGGAGGAACTCTGCTGATGGAAGAGAGGGTGATCTGGATCCAGATCCAAATCTAGAAGAAAAACCTCTACCTCCACAGGTCCCCGCAGGGACCCCGGCGGATCTCGACGCAAGTCGAGATCCGTCAACAAAACAAGGGAATGCGAAAGTGGAACCGTACAGATTGGTCGGATCCCCGGTCGAGCCTCCACCATATCCACCCAAGGATCCTTCAATCTCCAGATCCGATAAGAAGAAGCCCAAAAAGAAGTCAACACGGAAGAAGATGAAGGCTCCAGAGATGGATGATGAAGATCAAATCGGATCTAAACCTAGATCCAGATCGGGACAAGGTTGGTCCGGCGAAGATCTAGAGAACTTGTTCTATCACAAGGAACTTCGTGAGTTCTTAGATCGAGATCCCGTGATGCGGATCCTGAGGCTGAAGCAGGTCGGGGATCCAAGGGAACCTGTATCAGCTCCGATCAAGACTGCCAACAAATTAGAAGCAGTCAAGGATTTGTTGCGACTGCTGAGGGAAGCAGGGATGACCACTGAAGCTTTCGATGCGGATGATGTTTTTAATCTGGATCTGAAGGCGATCCAGACTGCCACCAAGGATTTATTCTCCAAGCTTAAGATCCTTGTCGGCGAGATCCCGCAGATCACAGATTCAGTGCCATCACCTCCGGCAAGTATTACGGACCGCCAAACGTCCTCATCACATTACGCATCGGCTGCCAAGGACGAATCAGATCTCTCATCGGAGCCGAAGCGAATGTCACTGGGACCGCCTGGTACTTCAATGCTGGAGGCGCGATCCAAGATCCAACGTCGGAATCAGCCGAGATCCGGCTGCTCAAGGACGATCCCGGCCTCCGAAGACCAGATCACAACAGCCACAACGTCAGATACCTCATCAGGCACCTTGCAGAAGTATTTCGAAGCAGCCATGAGTAGATACCTGGCGGAACAGCGAGGGCCGATCATCGATCAAGGAGCGGTGAAGGTACAGGATCCAGGATCGTAAGATGTAGACATGGAATCTGTAAGATCTGAACACAGCGCATCTCGATGGGAGTATGATCCAGACGATATCGACTTCCCCATGGCCGCTCGAGCAACGGTAGCGACAGCCACGACCGGATCAGCCGGATCAACCATGATCCAGAGAGTCCGGATCTCCGCGATCTCAGACCTCAAGGAATTCACGGGGAAGGATCAAGACGAAGATCGGGCCAGAGCGTGGATTGGCAAAGTGAAATCGGCGTTCATGCGAGATCAAGCCTCCGACGAGGAGAAATGCCCGACCTTCGCGGATCTATTGGCCGGATTCGCCAAGAACTGGTACCGTCAATTAAGCAGATCTACCCGTAACAAATGGCCGGATCTGCTCAGAGCTTTCCAAATCCAGTACTGCGGATTGGGGGTATCAGTGACCAGGCAATACTATCATGCCCGACGCCGACCGGAAGAATCTCCCCTCGATTATCTTTATCGACTAAATTTCGCCGGATTACGCGCAAAGTTGAAGATCAAGGATGGTAATGCGATGGATCGACGCGAACATGTGGATCATTACATAGAAACTCTGGAAGATCAAGATCTAGCTGACAGGCTGACTCTGCTACGACTATCCGACGCGGACGATCTGGAAGAAGTACTACGAGCCCGTGAACGTGCAAAGAGCAGGCAGAAGAAGGCCGCATTCGGATCCAGCAAGTACCGGCAGAAAGCGACTAATCCAGCACCTGCAGCTACGACGAAACATGTCCGCGCGGTACAGATCCGGAGCGTAGAGTCTGAATCTGAGTCTGAATCCGACGGATCGGATGGATCTGACTCGGACGGAGACAATCATCGGCGGATCTACCTGGCAGCTGAGCAGGAGGTTATTCCAAAGACAGAATCCGGTATGGAGAAGGTTGAGCAAGTACCAATCACCCACAAGTCGACGGATCAGACCCCACCAGATCATAGATCCCGGATCCAGAGCAGTGGATCCGATTGGAACCGCTGCTCACACAGTGGATCCAAGAAGCATTCAGATCTAGGATGCTGGAGACGCCTCACTTGCCACAAGTGTGGCAAGCGAGGACATCCGGCAGATCACTGCCTCTTTGTGTGCCGGGGATGCGGGGAATTACATGATATGGGAAAATGTCCTATGGAAGAGTTCTACAACCAGATCCGCCAATGGTTCAACCCAGCCAAACATGCAGGTATGCTCCCGGAATCTGCAGAAAAGATGTTAAACTAGGACGCTCGCCGGGTTGGAATCCGGTACGAGCCGAGCGTTCTAGATATTGCATCTATGCATTTGTGAACAAGAAATCGGTAGATCAGGGTAGCAAGATCCCAGATCCACGCGGTAATACATGTGATCTGAATGGAAACCGTGCTGTCGCACTTTCGAGTATCCGCCAGGAGGATGATTATTCCAGATCTGAAGTGACCATGATGGTGGACCTCCATCCAGGAGAGATAAGGGGTTATTGGAAGCAACAGGATCCAGATCTGTGGTTCAAGCCCACAGATCAAGAGGATATGCCAGTGATCCAGAAGCCAAGTCAGATCAAGGAGATCCGAAGATCCGAAGTTATGGATCTTTTGCCAGGGGATTCTCGGGGATATTGGAAACATTATGCCCCGGGGAAATGGTTCCGACAAGCCAAGATCACCGGTAAGATCAACAATGAGAGAGGGATCTTGCTCTTAGATACAGGCGCCGAAGTGTCCATAATGGATACGGCCTTTGCTCGTAAGGTTGGGTGCTATATATCGATACGAGCCAGATCCAAAATTGCGTTGGGATTGGTGAAAGTGTTTACAGGACAGAAGGGAGAACCCGGATCAAGATCACTATGGCCGGATCGCTGGTTTACTTTTCGATATTTGGGTTGAAGATCTAGCAGGTCAAGATGCCATCCTGGGTATGGATTTCATGGTACCGGCGGGGATCCGACTGGATCTAGCCTATGGATCTATAAGCTTACCGGATGAGGTGCGGATCCAGCTTAGTGGGCGTCGACAGCTATATAGCGACAAGGCCCGGCTGGTAACCGTTGGAGAACATATCCAGATCGAGATCGGGCAATCAGGGGAGCTTCAACTACATCTCCGGATGTCAGATCACGAGAAGTTCTGGGTCACCCGGGGGGATCGTTGGGTACCTACGGTGGTGAAAGGCCTCGGAAGGAGACGGTTCTTGCAGATCACCAACGTAAGTGATAAGGCAATCATATTGCAAGAAGATGTAAGGGTTGGGATCTGGCTAGCGGGTGATCACATTCCCCGAATGCCAGGATTTGTCTCAGTGGGATCACGTCGGTACATGGAATGACAAAATCTAGCTCTAGAAGCTACGGTGGAAGGAGAATCTGAGCATGATGAGATCTTGGTGGAATCCACAGAGCCGATGGTGGATCAACCTTCCTACCCTGCACCTCGTGCTATCCTGAAACGGCCTGAGATCTCGCAGATACAGGTAAAACCAGCGTTGACGACCGAAGATCAACCATCAGCGGGGATGGATCCGCAGGATCGGACCCCGATCCAACCGGCAAAGACCGAGGTGACAAACCAAAATATGGATCAGGTGAAGGCGGATGGTTTGGATCCAGTGATCGGAGGATCAGCTGAAGGAGATCTACCCGGACGGTTATTGGCCCCGATACAGGAGGCGTCGCTGGAGAATCGGAACAATTCCCCGGATCCAGAACCGGATCCGGAGGTACATTACCATGAAGATAACGATCTGTATGCGGAGAATGTAGATCAAGAGATGGCGATCCTCACAGAGATCAACTCTACCACGGATGAAGTGAAGATTGAGGATATCCAAGTTGGAGATCCGGGGATCCAGACCACTGCGGAGATCGAACGATTACGTCAGAAGATCTGGAAATATCGACATCTTCTCATCGGGAAGGGGAACGCTTTGCCACCAGCCGCAAGAGGTGTGGTCTGTGATATCGATGTGGGAGATGCTAGACCAGTCGCCCAAAGAGTGAGGAAGATCGCCCCTCGATTTCGCGAGAAATTATCGGAACTGATTAAGGGATTATTATCAGCTAAGATGATCAGCTATTCCAGATCAGCCTGGGCCTCTCCGATCGTGGTGATCGTGAAGAAGAACGGAGTGGACATCAGGCTGTGTATTGATTACCGCCTGGTCAATAGCCTCACTCAACTGATGGTCTACCCTATGCCCCTGATCTACGATCTTCTGGAAGATCTGGATAAAGTCTTGTGGTATTGCTCCTTAGATATGGCCAGTGGATTCTGGGTGGTAACTATGACAGATCGAGCTCGAGCTTTCATTACCCCATTTGGGCTATTCGAATGGAATCGTATGCCGTTCGGTTTGAAGAATGCGCCGCAGATCTACCAACGTCTGGTCGATAACGCCCTGTATGGGTTTACCCGGATCCCGCCTCCCGGATCGGATCCAAGATCTACGGATGTGTTTGAAGTGGGAGAAGCCGATGATCCGGACAAGCCATCAGTGATCGGACGCAGATCATATATCGATGACATCCTTATACCAGCGGATAGTTGGGATCAGCTATGTGATCGAGTGGACGCCCTACTGGAGGCGTGCGATAGATGGAATCTGTCGATCAGTGTGGTGAAGAGTTTCTGGGGTATGAATAAAGTGGAATATCTGGGTCATCGCGTTTCGAAAGATGGACTGGAGGCGAATCCCAGGATCTAGAGGCATTAACGGATCTAGCGTTTCCTGGATCGTTGAGATCGATGCAGTCTTTTCTGGGAAGTCTGAATTATTACAGTCGGTTTATAGAAGACTACGCTATCTACGCAGCCGTGTTGTACGAGTTGAGGGAGGTCGATTTCGCCGCAATGTCCAAGGATGATGTGCAGATTCGGATCAAGCGAAGTATGAGCCTAAAGAACTAGATCAGCGAGATCTGAAGGAAGATCCAGGATTGGATTTGACATTAAGGCCCACGGAAACGTCGGATCTAGGAAGACCGGATGGAGAACAGGTTGATCCGCGATGGATCCGTGCTCATCGGGCCTTCGAGACACTCAAATCAAAGATCGCATCCACTCCTATCCTACGTCATTTTGATATAGACCGGGAGGCTGTGGTGATCGTATATGCAAGTGATTGGGCGATCTCGGCAGCTCTCGTGCAAGAGTATGACCAGATCTACTATCCGGTCACTTTCGTGAGCCGGACGTTGAAGTCGAACGAGTTGAATTACAGCCCAGTGGAGAAAGAAGTGTTGGCGCTGCTAAGGATCCTGGATCTCGGACATAACATGTTGGTGGGACGTCGGATCCGGGTGCTGACTAGATACTCCACGTTGGCCTGGTTATTTAGATCGACCGGATTGCAAGGGCGATTGGGCCAATGGGCGGCACTGCTATCACCGTGGACGTTAGAGATTGTGAAATGTGTTAAAGGAGAAGAAGAGATCCTAGGGGTGATCGCGGCTAGTATCACGCCCAGATCCGTGGTGGACGAAGCGTTGATCCAGATCTCGCCTAGGAAGGAGCCACGACGGAAGATCCAAACTCCAATCCCTGCGATCCAAGCAGACGAGGAGCTGTATGTAGTCAGTTTCGATGGATCAGCCCGTGTGAAGCGTGGAGGTGGCGCATATAGCGCGATCTTGTGGAAGTTGCCTGAATGGACAGTGATCCAGGTTAGATCAGCCTACGCGGAAGATCTTACCGTCAACGAGGCTGAATATCATGGGCTGTTGCTATGTCTGGATCTGTTAAGTACAGTGGATCGCAAACGAGTGGTGTTCTGTGGTGACTCTAAACTGGTGATCCGACAGTTCAGGGGTGAGATCGAGTGTAAGGCACCCAATCTGACTCTACTCAAGCAAAGGGGTTTAGATCGTCTGAGAGACTGGCCAGATCACGAACTGGTGCATGTGAAAAGAGATTGGAACGGCAGCGCGGACAGTTTGGCTAGTGCAGCGCTGCAACGACAAGGTGGAGTGAAGATCGAGTCGGATGAGGATAAGCAGGATCTGATCACGTTGAACAGATTGGATGAGGTATTGGTAGTCCAGAGGACGGATCAGGCAGCCCAGATCACGGCAGTAGTGACACGATCAGGCTCCCGATCTACGACACGAACGACTTCAGATCCCTGATCATTGCGGGAGGAAATAGTTCGGGATCTCAGGATTGATCGGATCCGACAAGCCTAAGACGAGGAGGTGTGGATCTCGGGATTGAAGAGATATCTGAATGGTGATTTACAAGATCTGACTCAGCAAGAAGCCAAATCATATGCTAATCTAGCGGCCGATTATGACCTGGATCACCACGATCTACTGTTCTATTGCCCTTCTACGAGACCGACGGATGCAGATCGAGATAAGTTGATGCGACTATTGATCCCGGAAACTCTACGCCAGGACGTACTACATCAATACCATGTGAGCCTGGAAGGTGGGCATCAAGGGATCGGTCGAACTTATCAGCGGATCCGAGATCATTTTCATTGGAGAGGTCTGTATAAGAGCGTCCAAAGATACGTGGGTGAATGTGTGGATTGTGAGACTGGTAAGAGTAAACCTCGGATCCAAGGAGAATCGCCAGGCAACCTTCAGACAACATATCCTTTCCAGATCATTGCTATGGATCACATCCCGTCCTTACCTAGATCGCATAAAGGGAATACGGAATTGTTGATCTTCGAAGATCTATTCTCTGAATACGTGATCGCGAAAGCCAGCTCATCAAGAACTGCTCAGACCGTCGAATCATATGAGGAATGTGTCTTCCGACGATTTGGGGCCAGCAAAGCGATTAGGCATGATCGGGAACCAGGATTCATGTCAGATTTTTTCCGAGCATTTAATAAGATCTTGGGCCAGCGTCAACGTGCAACGATGGCATATCGGCCCCAAGCCAACGGATCTGCAGAACGTACGGTCCAAACCACAACGCGGGCAATTAAGATGTATGTGCAGGATCTAGATCAACGAGATTGGGACGAGTATGCCGAGAAGATTACTTTTGCGATCAACATCGCACATGATCGGATCCGAGGAGAAACACCTTTTTATATGGTACAAGGGTGGGATCCTAGATCCACTTCGGAAGCGGTGATCCCGGTGGGAAGTACGCGAAGACATGACCAGGATCCACGGCGATGGAGGTATCAGATCCAGCGGTACTATCAACAGGTTCGGGAACAGGTCAATCAACGGCTGCGAGAGGCGATGTCCGATCGAGCGGATCTACACAACCAGGAGATCCGCCCACATCAGATCGAGGTCGGATCACGAGTGTGGCTGTATCTGGATCGAGTAAAAGAGGGATACGCTAAGAAGTTAGCCCACTTGTGGCATGGACCGTTCCGGATTGTGGAGAAAGTGGGCGAACATGCGGTGAGGTTGGAGATCGCCGGATCCGGATATCACATTTTCCCTATGGTACACGTGAACAAGTTGAAGCTCGTGAAGGAGTATCCAGATCGACCACTAATGCGACTCAATGTGGAAAGTCAAGACCGTCTTGATTTTGACGAAGATCTATTACCAGGGGACAGCTGGATCCAAGATCGCGATCCTGATGAATATGAAGTGAAGAAGATAACAGATATGAGATCAGGGAGAAGAACGAGATATGGACGGATCTACCGAGAATTCCTCGTACACTGGCGAGGATATGAGGATCCAACTTGGGTGGACGAAGCGGATCTCAACTGTGGCGCTCTGCTACATGAGTTTCTGCGAGATCGCACGAATCATAATCGATTCGGTGTGATGCAATCTCACGAGGAGTCGTGAGGTCGCAATCAACGACAACAAGCTGGTTGTTGTCGTGGTGAAATAGGTTGAAGGATCTACATGAGGGAAGTAGATCGGTGGAATGGGTATGCATATATACATTGAATACGATGAGAACGGAAGATCAAGTCTTGAGATCTAGGGATCCTAGTTGATCGAGGTCGGCCATGACCCCAGGAGAATGGATCGAGGTAAATGGGAAGCATACAAGTCAAGATCACCGGACATATATTGAAGGACGTTATGAAAGGAGACAAATCATTTACGAGAGCTAGTCACTACGATCTAGCTACTGGTCGGTGGTTGAGCCACTTGAAGACCGAAGAATTTGCGATCCAAACGAGGGAGATGGCGCGCAGGTTGATCTGCAGTGTGATCCCGATAGTGGTTGCGCCAGGGATCTGCTGTGTCGGCCTCCGCTAACGCCTCCAGCAGATCAGTGGACTACCGGTGATTAAGCTGCGGATCGGCCAGATTTGCACGTCTGGCTTCGATCCCGGGATACCAAGCCACTTCGTCAGTCCGTTTGGGGAAGTGGAGGAAGAATGGATCTAGGAGCAGATCCAGATCACATCAACCTTCGATCATGGCTTGGATCAGCGTGAGCAGCATGCGTTTCCACCTATTGCCCGCGTGGGATCTCCGATTGTTACGCTGTTTAGCGAAAGATCCCAGCCACGGCGATTGCGCGATCATGGCCGCAGTGATCGGGAACTTGTGGGTCGATTCCCAGTACGCGATCAGCTCCGACACTTCGAAATCGCGATATTGGCGGACAAAGATCCCAAGTCGGCCACCAACATCAGCCTCGAAGGAAATCGGAGGCAGAATGTTCCGGATCACCCACCACGGCTCCGCCGCTTGTAGTGCCTTCACGTTGGCTTCTGTGATCAAATGACCACAGAAGGCTGGGGCCGTCGGAGATGTGCAGATCGTCGGCCGATGAGGGAAGGTCCAGTCGGGCCGAAATGACAGGATTGGGAACAGGAAGTTCACGGCCATGACAATCAAGGTTTGATTTGCCAACCGGGACTCGATCCACGGATCTATGTCGGCGGCAGCCATGACCTGGACAATCCGCCGACAGGGTATGCAACGACCTTCAGGGAATGGAACCTGGGGGACAGAAGTGATCCGAGGAGGCTGGCGTCCAGGAGGCGGATTGGCCGGACCAGATCCACCTGTGGGGCCAGATCCATTACCCTGACCTATCGGAGTCTGATCCGTCGGATCCACCTGAGGGTCCGCCGGATCCGCTGCAAGACCGACGCTGAGGTGATGCATGATCTCGATGACGAGCCTCGGATCGAGATTGGGAAATGGCCATCAATGTTTGAGCCTCATAGAGGTCATCGGCCACTTCCGCGTTCTTCTCTTCCTCCTCCCCCTCCTCATCGGATCCGGATCCGACCTCAATCACTTCGCCTGATGATCGACTAGGTTCGACATCTTCGGAAGGCAGGGGTGATGCTTGATCTGGGGAAGGCGACCTGTCCCCGGTAGATCCCCCACCTAGATCGAACTCAGATTCACCCTACTCTTCCATGGACTCATCCTCCGCCTCGACGGGAACAGATCGTTTCTTCTGAGGCCGTGAAGGGGAAGGAGAGCTGGATCTGCTACGAGATCGTTTGGATCCAAACGCGTTAGCACCCTGATCATCGCTGCCCGAAGTCTCCGCAGAAGGAGAACGGGGAATCCCTCCCGCGGGCTGATCGGTGTCAGATCCAGGATTTAGACGCAGCTGGGTCTGGGGAGGTGGCGCTCCGATCGTGGCCGAGAGTGATGTGAGGCGCTGAAAGGCAGCCGTATACTCGTGGCGGAGGGCATCGCGCTCACGAACCACTTTACCCAGATCCCGAGAAAGCGTGCGGATCTGGGCTTGATTCTCGGTGATGGTACGCTCCCGATCGGCGTAAGCTTTCTGGGCCACCTCCACATCATGACGGGCACGGGTCATATCACCTTCCAGCGTCCGCAGCCGAGCCTTATCAGAGGCCGGTCTAGCCCGATGAGCTGCCAGATCCGACTGCAATAACCCTAAGGTCCGCTGTGCCGCTAGGATCTCAGCGTCCCGCGCGCGGATCTGACTTTGCAAGGAGTCGCGCTCCTGAATGATCTGGTCTAGATCAGCTTGGGTAGGTCCCGTGTGTGGGAGGTCTGCCTGCCGAGACTGGGGATCAGGACCTGAAGATCCACGATCTGTGCGATCGGATCGAGACAGCAATAGCTCCGCTTCAACCCGATCCAGTTAGGATCGGGTCCTGCGCAGACTCTCCTCCGTCACGGATAGGGTGGATTCGGCATCCTCCCGCTCTCGATCTAGATCACGGTTGGCCTGTTGGAGATCCAGGATCTCACCACCCGCCTAAGCCATCTCAGAGGCGAGATGGTGGACGGTAGATTCCAGATTGCCGCGATCCCGAGCCAGATCGTCGATGTGAGCCTCTAGGTGGCGAATCTCATCGATCCGTTGATCGAGACCATGATTGAGGTCGGCGATCTGGGCTTCCAAGGCTGAGATCTCGGGCGCCGCGGATGATGGCTCCATGCTGACAACGCGATCAGACTCCACCGAAGCTTGAAGGTTGTCACGCTCCTCTCGGAGGCGACTAACCTCGGTCCGATAGTGCCCGATCTCTCGGCCCTGATTGGCACACATCATCTCGAGAGACTCGAGGGAGCAGATATGCTCACGGTTCAGATCCGTGGCTTCATCCGCTCGACGAGTGGCCTGCCGGAGCTCATTGCTTAAGTGCAACACTCGACGGCGTAGGGTGGCGATGGATCGACGGTGATCCTCGGCCGTGTCTCCGGCTGGGCCACCGATCTCCGATCGAGGCGAAGGAGGATCGTGAGGGCCAGATCCGTGTTGCGATCCATCGTGGCCGTGATCCGACATAGTTGAAGCAGGGGTGAAGGAGTGGAGAGACTTGAGCTGGGCAAGGTGATTTTAAGAATGGACGCAGTGAAGTTGATATGCAACTACAACTGACGACCAGTAGGCGGCTGTGGTGAAGTGGATCTGAAAGATTTGGCATCGGAATATCCAGGAAAGATCCGATTTAGACGTGATCGGACCTGACGTGATGTGATTGGAGTAGATGACGAGCTGATGTGGATGTATCTGGTGGTGGATCCAGTTGATGGATAAGATTGATGGAGACTAGTGACACCTTGGGTGGGACGTGATAGATGTATTGACATACGATCTATACATATACCCAGATCCGAAGGGTTGGGAGGATTACATAAGGATATGGATGATGTGGGACTGGCCTGATTACGAGATGGGTGTGGCAGTATGTCTATATACACTGTGAAAACTGGTGATCTAAGTCTGGATGTCTGGATCTAGACTACAATCTGCATCCGCGAGGACTAGATCGGCTCGCATATCAGGTTCTATTTAGGGAACTTGTATCAAGGCTTGTGGACCTAGATCCATAGGCGGATCCGAGTAATCCAGGATCGAGATATATTACGGTAAAGCTGGATGATTATTGGGGATTAACAATCATGGATTAAGCATGGGTACGGTATGATTACGATTATCACGAAGTATTATCACTGGATCATGTGTGGAAACCCCAGATCAAGGCGATCAAGGAGATCTAGCCGATCTGGAAATTGGATCAGCATGATCTAGCCTTATTAAGGCATGATCTGACTCGGGAGACGTGTGATCTGGATATTACGGGGGGCGATTACGATACTGGAGAAAGGAGAAGGCCAGATCACAACATTGCGACTAGTGATCTAATGTTTATGGTTCAGATCCAAGGTGATCTGCAAAGATGTCGACTGCTATGATGGTGAGGAACGAGAAAGGACAAGAATCAGGATAGCGTAATCAGTCGATGTGTCGTTAAGGATAGGATACAAGATGGGATAGGTCTTAACATTAAATCAGAACCAAATTTGCATCGTACGACACAAGTGCTTCGCTACGCGCCTGGAATCGGGAACTACATTGGCCCTACGGTATTAATAGCGATTTAGGTGTATAAATCTAGGGTGGTTGATAACATCTAGATAATATATTGGCTAGATCCAACCTCCTAGTAACTTACCCTAAATGTAGATCCAGGATCCCGGTATTAATTGCTTTGTGACACGAGGCGGTTTCCAGAAAATTGCCGACGATGTGCCGTCACCTCTGTGACTTAGATTCTGTATTGGACTGTGATTGGTGGATGACTTGGATGCGGTGCGGCTGTACCCGTGTGACACGGATGGCGTTTGTGGGAAGAAAGTGATGCTATGGGATGAATCCAGTGCTTGACCGCAGATGGGCCCAACTGGTTGGAAGTGTGATTCCTGGGAGTGCACACCCAGGGGTGCAAAGAACACTCAGTCCAGCCGCGGACTTTCCCATACGATGAGTGTCTAAAGTCTGGCGGAAAGTGTCTCTGGCGAATGTATCCCAGAGTACACCTCATCTTGCTGTGGACCAAAGTAACAACAAAGGATCATATTACCCTGGGAAATCAACCCATTACCCCCGTGATCATGCGCAGGTGGCCACTAGACCCGCTAAGCGCTTGGTTTTATGGAGATATATGTGAGTCTGTGACGCAGCAGTCCTAATATCCAGAGTACCGTATGATTACCCAGAGTTCACCCCCCTGAGTACGGGTGACCCAGAGTTCAAGATGAACCTCTGGGTTTGGATCACGAATCCAGACTCTAAATACCAAAATCAAGTGTCTCCCAAGCCATATCCAAAGATTATTACAAACCCCCAATGACCCCCAGAGTTTCACAGGAATTTCAGAGATGACCCTGAGTATCACGTGGTTCTCTGGAATTCGAGTCAGTCCGAAGCCAGTCCGCAATCAAGCGATGTGTGACCTTGAAGAATCATTACAGATGTGCAGATTGGACACTTTCAAGGAATCGAGAGGGAGTCTCGTGCCTACTAGACCAAGACCAAGGACCCGCATTTGGCACTTTCGAAGCCTGACAACAATGGAATCGCAAGTCGATCGCAAGTTTGGACCGCTGAACCCAAGGTATACTCAGGACAAGATATTTGACCTCAAGCATAGTGAACAGAAGATATTTGTCCAAAGAATGCAGAAGAGATAGAGAAAGAGAAGTAGCTGATAAAAGACAAACAGAGTTCAATTTTCCCTGTACTGCGCAAGTGACTTCGGCCATGCCTGCCGACGGAATTCCGGAGGACCCGAGACTACGACCGCGGGACGCTAAGGGCACATCAACGGTGAAGGACGACCGTCTGTGTGGACTCCATCAAACTCAAGTCCTGTTAGGTGGGGACCAGCGAAGACCTTGAGCTTCCTGGAGTGATCCATCTATTCCATATCCCAGTTGGGTCACTTGCTGTGTTCGTGGTAGCCCATTTCATATTATCGGAGGGTATTCTGGAGTGCTAGGTAGTCGCCTCCAGGATTTTGTATTGACTACTTGTGTGATGGGAAGGTTATTGATAGTGATTGTATTTTTCCTCCTGTATTGGAGGTGGTGCGCGTTTGTGTGGGTCTCAGGGGAGCTAGGCCCCTGAATTTAGGACTCGACTGAGCCTAGTGTAGGAGTGACCCACCGTCCGAGGGTCCAAAAGAATAAGTGACGGCTAGTTGTAGTGTTTGTATACTCTGTATTTGTTGATTTTATCAAGCTAAGAGGGCATTAAGGTAAGGTGTCTTCTAAGTTCCAAGTCCCGGAGTTGACTGAAATCCTGGACCCTAAATCTGTGATATTCTGGGTTCAGGTGATCTGATTCTCTGGGTTTGCCTTATGGTGTGGAGGTGCGTTCTGGATTAGGCGTGCACTCCTGCACTTCTTCAAGGATACACTTACAATCGGTGGAGTGCCGTTCCGTCAAAGACAAACGAGTCGACAGGGATTACACAAGGTATCCACGCCAACCAAGGGGAGTGATTCTCAAGATTTAAAGCTTCGCAGCTGCGAACCACTGGATCTATCTCCTTGCTGTTGACTCTCAAGTCGTTTCGCTGGGTCTACGCCCTGAGAACATCTTGGGCTGCGCTATACAAACCCCCTGGGCGATGTAGGTTTCATCGGCCTCCCCACATTAGCCGGTAGATCCTCGGTATCTCAACTATCAAGGTTGTGCTATAGGAAGCGCCAAGCAATCAAAGGACCCCAAAAAGATGGAAATCTACTACAAAGGAATTACTACAAGGCCAGATCCAGATCTAGTTCTCCGGATCCAAGCTCGATCTAATCGTTTGGACTCCGGATCTACTACTGGCGAGTGGTGTGAAGACTCCCACGCTACTCTGCGACCCCAAATCACGCCAAGACTTTCAACCAACGCAGATCGAACAACTTAGAAGTCACTAGGAGAGGAAGATCCAGCCCAACCGACGGGTACACAAGGCAAACAAGTTCAGCAGATCACAGATCATCGGAGGACTCCCTTCGTTAGTCGGTGTCCGGGCATTGGTGGGAAGTCGGATCTAGCAACCTCGCAAATTTTGCTGACCCCGCTACACTACATAACTACCTACTAGGTGGATCCACAATTAACGTTACACTATGAGCCGATAGAGCAATCCATCAAAACTGGGTGAGCCCACCCAATTAGTCGGTTAGGCTTCCCTTTGGACTTTTGTCTGGTGTCACCAGGTGAAATTGGAAGAATGATAATTTGGTGTTCGGAACCATTGACAACGGAGGCACGTCAACAACACCATGAGGATCACCACCGTGGTATTTACTCTTAATCCTGAAAACCCACGAGACGACCTGTTCTTCTGTCAAGTCTTCGGCAATTTGATCGCAGTTGGTTGAATAAAATGTCAGGCAAACTTGTTCCCAGATGTCATTAGCCGACATATCAATCTGAGTAGTTGATAGTCTGTCGACCATCGCCTTCATAGCTGAAACCATGTTGACAGGGTGGTCACTAGTACCGCTTGGAGGTGGGAATGTGTGAGAATTCACGCACACTAATTCATGCGCCGACATTTGTATTTCCAGCTTAGCAGAAAATTTTGTATTACCATAGACACTGCACCTGTAAACAATTTTCCGGTTGGAAGCCCAATTCTTCGTGTACTTGTAGCCGCAATGATAGCAAACAGTTCGCGAGCCTCGAGGTTTCTTAGTTGGAAGTGAAGTAGCATCGGGGGTCACTCCGGTATCTGCTATGGTATCCGGGTCAATGATCAGACTAGATGTTACCCCGTGCACTGAATCATCCTTGTTGCGCAGACGATTGGCTTCATGACGAGGTCGGCCAAGTCTTCCTCTTGCCTTCGGGGACCACCTCCCTATCCAATATGACAGCTAGCACAAATTGGGTCTGTGGAGAGTACTGTATGGAACGCGGTTGTGCTGAATCAAGCGAAAACGATAGTGAGATCAACATTCTACCGCGTCGCCATCGCGATAGTGCCGTCGATGGCGTGCTAGAGTGAGGAAGTGTTACAATACCCCGGCAGAAAATCCGGTCATCGTTGAATTGTTGGCTCACAAATCATCAGATTATCTTCCATGCCATGCCAAAATAAGACCTTCAAAAAAGCTAACCTCAGTGTACCAGTGGAGGGGGTTGTCGCTTCGAAGATACAAGACAAAGATCACAGGGGCAAGCACGGAGCGGCTACTTACCAGTCATTGTAACTTAGCTCACAATTGTGAGCTAAGTTACATTGGTGTACTGGACGATCACGGTTAACGGCTTTCCAATACGGGAGGACGACCTTATCCGATCTTTAGGGACAAGTGACCCAGGTACTAGTAGGTGTGTTTTTGCCGAACATATCAACCGCATACGTTGAGGTACAACACTGCATATCGATCTAGCAATCTATGGTTCATTAGAAGAAGGTGTTCAGCAGTTGGAGTCGCTGCTGCTGATGTGGAAGACCAAGAACCCTGCCAGTCATGTTGTTTGTGATTTTAATGAAGATGGCGACTTTGTTAATGCTTTTGTTTCGTACCCGCATACCCCTCCCTACGAAATGTCGATGACTGTTTCAACGTTGGTGGCTACTCTGCTCTGTACGGAGCTGAGACTTGCTCAGGGATCCAGTTAGTGATGCCCTACGTGCTAATCGTGATCTAGAGGTTGGCATGAATAGCATGCTGGATATTTGAAAATACACGTTTGCTCGTCTGAAGTCAGTATGTGTTGTTGACTCCATTAGTGTGCAGGCTGGCGAAGGCCTCTCCCTTGGAACTCCGCGTTTTGCAACAAAGATTCCAGGAACTCCGCATTTTGCAACAAAGAGTTGTAAATGCAAAAAGTGTTTAGGATAACTCCGCTTTTTGAAAATACCCATCATTTACTGAATGTTTGATCTAACAAGACGTTTAGACCTGATAAAACACCCAGCTACATGTATAAAGTCCTGTCAACGTAAAATACGGGCATTAAAAAGTCTTCGGCGAATTGATGCAAAAGGTACGGTGACTAAATTACATGAAGTGCTCATTCTGCAGAAATATCTGTACGCACGCATGCATGAGTTATACGATGCTGGAAAATGAAAGGCTCATAATGAACATAATGTATTGCGGGTACATGTTGTGCTGAGGGTAGCCAGCGACATTAACCAAAGATCCCAAGCTTTGCATCCCCAGCTATCTATGGCTCTTGAGCAAATCTGAATGTCTAAAATTGCAAAAGCCTGTTGGGGTAGATACTTCGTCATACTATATTATGTATCTCCCTCCCTAAGTAGATAACTATGGATTCCTCTATAGTGATGGTATTTACTAGTACCGTTATGGCAGAACCAACTGTTCTGCCAGCAGGGGTGCACCCACCAGGAACGCGAACTGTTAAATCTACCACCTTGTCTTTTGACACTTCCTCAACAAGAAAGTTTTCTTCTAATCTCTTGCAGTGGAGCTGCCGTTGGTTCAGCGTCAGAGGAAGACGTGACAACCCTCGTGAGTCATGAACAGGGTTCAATCCGGGGACCCTCAACATAGTCCGTATGACTCAAAATGTAAACGGAATGCATTGATCTTGCGGCTGTGTCCCTTACGGCGCAATTGCCTACACCCCAATACAACCTATAGCGGTAGCGTGCACTAGATAGTGTAGGTAGTTGTGTGTTGGCCGTCAGTTTCGGAAGTGAGATGATCACATGCCATCTCTCCGTCGCATCCCTCCGCTTTCCTTTGATGGGCACGCTGACCTATTTCACTTTCAGTGGTGGTGAACGACCACGGCTTTTACAGCCAATCGAAACATCTTCCTATTGCGTATTAGCCTATCACCTTCATTTCAGTTTGCGTCATACAAATTCACAGATATTGCGGTGCAACAATAGCTAAAGCTAGATACTAGCTCAATGTGTGATGGGGTCACACGAGCACCTTGCTTAAAGGAAGCGTGCTATTAAGAGTATGCAAACTCTAAGTGAACGGCAGTTCACTAGTCCCTGGTCTGAGGGGACTTAATAGCCAGTTTAGAGTAGATTTTAGACTGATTTATTTATAGTTAATTAAGTCATTTGGCCTGTAATATAAATTACTAATTAACTTTAATTTATCGTTAATATGCATATAAAAGGTAGGTCAAATGCTATTGGTTGGCCCTCAGCCAACCGACCTATGTGGCAGTAGTGTGGTCCACACCACCCTAAACAGAGTATCCACAAAACGGATACTCACAGAAGTATATCTACTTCTAGAGGCGGTACCCTTTCTGGGGTACCCCTCATGGAACCCCGTTACATCCTCCCCCACTTAGATTAGGAACACCCCAACCAATGAGGAGCTAGGAAGACAACTCCGCTCTCTTTCCTGTCCTTTGTCGATACCCATCGACGAGCCACAGTTGTGGCTTGCGGCTTTCATTAACCATTTTGCGCAAGTAACAGGCGCCCGAAGTTTCCACGTCAGCCTCCCAAGATGCCTAAGAAGGCAAGCACCCGCGGCGCTTCGGCGCCTTCCAAGTCTAAGACCGCGAGGTCGAAGACTTCTAAGGCCAAGTCGAAAGACAAGGCCGCTCCGCGCAAGGAAGTCCGCAAGGCGGCTTCCGAGGCAGGCAGCAAGCGCACCGCTGCTGCTGCCAGCCAAGAAGGGAGTTCGCGACGCAGTCGCTCGCGCTCCCTGGCACCCGACGATAGGCCGAACCCTCGGTTCGCCTATCGGGACCACAGTCTTGGGTCTGAGTCCTCTGAGTTTAACATCCCTATGATCACGGGATCAGAGTCTGACGGGGACTTTCCTGGATCCGCAAAGGATCCACCTTCTTTTCAGGATGCTCCTTCACAGGACGCTCCTGTTGATGATGCTGAATCATCTGAGGCAAAGGCAGCTTCGACGAGCTCGCCTGCCAAGAACATTACCTTAACCGAAGGTAAGGCTCGAGCCCAAGCTGCGAAAGCAGCTTCTCCAAAACGGGCTGGTGAGGATGCTGCTGCTGCTAAAAAGCGCGCAGCCCCTGGCCCTCCTACGTCAGAGCCTTCAATCGCAAAGGGATTCCGATCCCTGTTCGATTCCTCAGACGAAGGCGGAGAGGAGGGGGCTGTCTCCGAGCCCCGAGAGATCTCCAATGATCTCGATGAGCAGCAGGAGCGCTATCAAGCTGCTCAACTGCAAGGCACTCCTGTGCCTCCCACGCCGGTGTATCCCCATGGATACTACCCACCGGATGAGGGGTCTGGGTCTCCCATGTTCCTGGAGTACCTTAAGGCCCCTTGTGGTCTAAACCATGGGCGCACTTCACGTGACGCCTACGAGCGTGCCTTTGTTCAGTACGAACCACTCTTTGTCAATGACATTGAGGCCGCTAGGTGTGTGCTACTTGCGCCACACCGAATTCCAGTAAAGGAATTTACGAGTCTCCGGAAGAAACCGGAAGACCGTGGTGGGCTCTCCTCCGTGTGGGGGTACCCTTGGGCACAGCCCGAGAACACCACGACCCAATCCCAGGCAGAAAACCTGTTCTGGAGATGGGTATTCTTAAAGAACTTTACAGTTCAGGAGTTAAAAGAACTCCGAGAAGATCGCCTGCTGTCCTTTGTCTTGGGCCAGCGCGATCTTCGCATTGGGTTTGCCCACTTAATCGCTAAGCGGCAACTCCACTCCGTCATGGAGGGACTTAGACAGCAGTCTAAGTCCAGCGCTCAAGACGAGCGCGGGTACGGTTCCGCCAACCCAGGGATCGTACACCGTAAGGCGGCTAAGAAGCCGCGGACTACTTACGCCCCGGCTGTTGATCCCAAATCTCAACAGCCTTCGGGCAGTCAACCCGGAGCCGGTCTTCCGGCTCCCACGAGTTCTGTGACGAGGGGTAACCCCGCCACTTCACTAGCAGCTGGCGCTTCCCAGAGCGCCGCCGCTCCTGGACGACCCGCTCCACATGATAGTGGAGATCGCCGTTCCGGTCAAGGAGGGCAGGAGGAGCTCTCGCACGCGTTTGAGTACGAGGCTCCTTCTCAGCCGTATCCTTCTGGACCCTCATCTTCGGGTCGGGACTCTGTGGGGTCCCTATTAAGTGACGAGGTCCGTCAACTTCGAGATCGCGTCTATGCGATCGAGATAGCCCTTGGGCTTGGACCTGGTGGTCAGGCTGCCTCTCAGGCTGGCAAGCCGGGGACCCTTGAGGTCCTTCGCCAAGACTTGGACGCTCTTGGTCGTGAGACCCATGAGCTCCATGGGCGCGTTGACCGCCGAGTTCCAGCTGCTGCCTTGAAGGAGCTCCGTCGAGGCTTAGAGACTCCAAGCCATGAGGTGCATGGTCGGATGCTCTCTTATGAGCCGCAGGGGTATTCATACCACTCGGCTTATGGGTATAGTTCTTACCCAAGTTTTTCCCACTCGGTGCCGTCATACCCTTCGTATGACTCGCGTGGGTACCAGCCTGTATATCATTCGCAGACGCCGACACCGGCAACTCCGGTTGTCCAGAGGACTCAGCCTCGTTTCGAGGAGGTGAGCTCTCACCTTGGTCTTCCTCCATCCGAGAAAGAAGACCCAGCGGATCGTGATACCGCTTAAAACGCCCCACGTAGAACGTCGGGTGCGTCGCCATTGACTTTGGGAGGTCAATGGTATACGCCGCGCCATGTCTGGCCAGGACCGCAAAGGGTCCAATGAAGCGGTGCTTCAACTTGTTGCTCCCTACGGAGCTAACCAAGTTTATAGGTAGATTTTTAGTGTCTAACAACACCAATTCACCTTGTTTAAACACACTTAAGTTTCCTCTTGCATGTTTATCTGAGTATTCCTTTTGTCTGTCTTGGGCTGATGCCATTGCATCTCTAACCCGGCTGATTAGCGTCAGCCTGTTTTCTAAACGACGACAACTGTCTCCTTAGAGACTCGGGCTCTATTGCTGAGACCTGGGAGGAAAAGGCTTTCCGAGCCTCTCCCCCACTTACGATGGAGGTCACGGTGCCTCCCCGCAAGGTTAGCGGCACCTGGGGGTGTCGTAACCCATTCAAGTAGAACGGGGTAACCCCCGTTGATGCGTGTACCGCATTGTTGAGTGCAAACTCAACCATAGGAAGCTGATCCGACCAGGATCGAGGTGCTTCCGCACAGATACTACGCAGAGTATCTTCGAGCACGCGGTTGACGCGCTCCGTCTGACCATCCGTCTGCGGATGGTCCGCAGTTGACATCGTCAACTTAGTTCCCAACAATTGGAACAGGGTGTCCCAGAACGCGCCCGTGAAACGCGGGTCTCTATCCGAGACTATGGTCTCTGGTAGACCATGATAGCGAAACACGCTATCTAGGAACAGCTGTGCAGCCTGTTTCCCGGTGACCTTGTCACGTACCGGAGCAAGATGCACCATTTTGCTCAAACGGCAGACAAACACCAATATGCCGGTGTTGCCCTTGTCATCGGCCGGCAGGCCGAAGACGAAGTCGAGACTCATCGACTTCCAGCAGTCCGCTGGTACTGGTAGGCTCTGCAGTGGAGCCGAGGCGTGGCCCGAAGGCTTCGCCCTCTGACATGTTTCACATGTCTTGACATAGTGTGCCACCCACTTGTACATGCGGGGCCACCAAAATGTCTGAGAGACCATTTGGTAGGTCTTCTCCCGGCCAAGATGGCCACTCATCGGCGCATCATGCGCCTCCAGAAGTATGTCATACTTCAGATCCTTCGTTTGGAACGACAACCCGAGGAGGATCTCCAGGGTCTACTCGATAGTGGAGTAACCCATCAGCCAGCTCGTAGCGATGGAGCTGTGGCCACTGTCGAGGCGAAAGCCTGTCGACTTTAGCATCCTTGCCCTTGGACATGAACCGCACCAATGGTGTGTAGTTCTCGTCCGCCTGATACGCTGAGCGTATCCGATCGTATAGATCAGTCGTGACCCGACCGACATGAGCTAGCTCATAGTCGGGGCGTCACGACAGTGCATCGGCAAGCACGTTGAGCTGGCCCGGCTTGTGTTCAACGCGGAAGTTGTATTCCGGGAAGAATGACAGCCACCTCTCCATCCGTTGCGATAGATTCGGCGAGTTGGTGGCAGTCCGCAAGGACGCGTGATCAGTATAGATCACAAAGGGCCTTGTGCCCAAGAGATGAACTCTAAACGTGACAAAAGCGTACTTCATTGCAAGTAGCTCCTTGTCATGAACGGGATAGTTCCGTTCGGCAGCCTTCAGCTGCCTGGACTGGAAGGAGATGACACGTTCGTGTCCTTCATCGTCCTTCTGCAACAGCGCACAGCCTATTGCATAGTCAGAAGCGTCACAGACGACGCTGAATGACTTGTTTTCGTCCGGCAAGGCCAGGACTGGCGCTTGCTGTAAGCTCGCCTTGATGCTGTCGAAAGCATCCTGGTGCTGCTCCCAGACCCAGTCGGCATCCTTCTTTAAGAGATCCGACAAGGGTCGAGCTAGTTCAACGTACCCCGCACTGTACTTATGAAGATAGTTGGGTAAGCTCAACCACTTCCGGAGGTCCTTCAGTGGCGTCGGGGTCGGCCAAGCCTGAATAGCTTTGACCTTCCCTGGATCGGCGCGTACGCCGACCCTGCTGACAAGTAGCCGAGGACCTTTATCTCCTCAGCTGCAAAGACGCACTTGTCGATGTTGGCATAGAGCTTGTTAGCTCTCATAACCTCAAGCACTCGACGGAGGTGCTTCTGATGCACCTCCATAGCACGGCTATGAACAAATATATCGTCAAAGTACGTCTGTGCGAACGTACGCAATGGTCTAAACAATTGAGTGACCAAGCGATTGAACGTCGCTGGGGCATTTGATAGCCCCTGTGGCATCACTAGCCACTCCCAGAGCATCCCACTCGGGGTGCTCACTGCGGTGAGAGGAATGTCACTCTCCCGCACCAGGATCTGGTAATATCCGTCTACCAGGTCCAGGGCACTGTACAGCGTACAGCCCGACATGTTGTTCAGCAACACATCCTTGCGAGGGATCGGCGTCTGTGCCGGTACCGTCGCATTGTTCAGCTTGTTGTAAGCGTGAACCAAACGCCACTTCCCGTTCGGTTTACGAACGCTGAAGGTTGGCGTCGAGTGCGGGGACTTCGATTCCCGCACCATGCCCGACTTCGCCTACTCGGCGAAGAAGGCATCTATGACCTCGCACCGCTCGCGAGATTGAGACCACTGCCTCGTGACACAATACTTTGTGCCAGGCACGAGATCAATCTCGTGCCGAACTCCCCGATCCGGCGGGAGTTATGATGGTGGGTGCTTCGACACCACATCCGAGTGCTCTTTCACAAGAGGATACACGGGATCCTCTGGGTTCTTGAGGATCTCAGAACCCAAGCGCGTAGCACGCTGCTTCGTGAACTCCTCCAGGACATCCTCGTCCATTGCGGAGGAAAAGATCAAATCGTCAGGAGAGGTCTCCGGCTTCAGGGGCACTTTCTCCGCAATCTCTCCGGACTTCAACTCGGCCAGGAAGTCCTTCATGGACAATCCCTCGAGGTTCAGCAGTGCTGACACCTCAGGCAGTGCCTCCAGACGGACGGCACCTGCCCTCACTTGACGACCGGACACGCCGTCGAAGACATGATACTGGTCTTCGACCTGCCGTGCTGATTGAGTCTCAGACTCCGAGTATGGTACTTTGTTATCCACACGGGAGGTGTTCAACGACACCTCCGCCCTCGTACTGGTCTTCTTGACCCCGCATGGAACTCGGTTACCCACGCTGGAGACGCACACTGCGCTCTCAATCTTCTCGGTCTCTTTGACCTTGCGTGTAACTATGTTACCCACACCGGAGGCGCCCTCAGCGTCCTCCCCAGCAGCCTCAGCTGCTTGCAGACCTATGTTACCCGCTTGGGGAACTACGTTACCCGCCTGTGGACCTATGTTACCCACTTGTGGACCTATGTTACCTACACAGGAGACGCCTACAGTGCTCTCCTCAGCAGCCTCCGCTGCTTGCGGACCTATGTTACCCGCCTGGTCAGTGCCGTCCGGCACTGCCACAGTCGTAGCCCATACGGCGCGACGACTCTCAACGTTGGGACTTGCCGTCGTGGCAATCCCACACGCTTGGCAATGAGCCTTGGTCTCATGACCGGTTGCGAGACTCATCGCAACATCTTCATTGGAGTCCGTGACTCCCAGTACTTCTTCGGGCGCATAAGCGCCTTGGCGACCATCTCTGGCGCCCCAGTCCCGGACAGAGGTGGGAACATTACTCACCAAAGCTGTGTCGGAGACTGCAGGCCGGCTAGCCCCAATGGCTTTGCCGCGCCAATCGATCCAGGGCTCGTGCTTTTCGAGCCACGGCATGCCCAGGATCAAGTCGTACTTGTCCATGTCTAGGACAAGGAACGACTCTGTGCTGTCAAAGTCTTCAAACTTTACAGCCAGGTCCATACGGACCCCAGGTACGTTAACCACCGTACCATCGGCCAGTCTCACCGAGACCTGGCCCCTGCCTTCGCTTTCACGCAGCGTCGGCATACTTGTCGCCATCTCGTGCGACCGTCTGGCGTCGAGCAAAGTTCGTCGACGCCCCAGAGTCAATCAGGACTCTGAAGGGATCTCCGTATCCCCGTACACTTGCGTGTACCACGAGCAGTCCGCCGCTGCTCTTTCTCGTCTCGAGAGCACTCGGGCTCTCAGGGGCTAAGCCTCCATGGCGTGCGCCGTCCGCACTCCTACCATGGGGACTTAGATCTTCCCCAGTAGGGCGCCCCGCCCCTACTGGTGACCCCAGTTCCCCTGTCTCTTGGGTCGCGGCTTCTGCCACGGGCCCCTCGAGCCCCTAGGTTTGGAAGGAAACTTCCTTTGCCCTCTCGCAGGGCAGGCACGTTGCATGTGCCCGAGCTACCCACATCCGTAGCAACGGATGGAGCTCTGTACGGCCGTACCCAGTTCCATGGGTACCGGCCCTGTGCTAGCTCCAGCTGCTGGAGCTCCTTGCACTGCGCCTGACGACGCATTGTGGCCTTGCCACACTGACGTAGGAGTACGAGCCTGTCGGTGGCTGTACTCCTCTTGGAGGGCGATCTGGATCGCCTCCTCCATGGTGTTCGCATGCACGCGGAACAACTGTGTGCGGGATGGGCCCACCTTCAGGCCATCCATGAACACTGTCACCTTGATGTGTTCAGGTAGGGGGTTCCCCACCAGAGATGCAGCGAGTACTCGCATCTCCTGGATGTACTCATGCAGCTCACGCTTCCCTTGTTTACAGGCAAGGAAGCGCGAGCGCTGGCGATACTCATAGTTCGCCGGGAGGAAGGTGGCTCTGAGCTGTTGACACAGCTGAGCCCAGGTTGTGAAGCAACCCGGCGTTGTCGCCTCGCGCGTGTATGCCCAGGTCTTCGCCCGACCTCCTAGGTTGGACAGGGCGAAAGCGACCCGAAGTCGCTCGGTCGGGATGAGAGCCGCGTCCATCGCGAGCTCGACCTCTCTGACCCAGAAGTGGAGGTTCTCTCCCTCCTTCCCCTCATAGGGATTAACCTTAAGCCTCAACGGCTTAGGTTGGGCTGGCTTCATCTCAGCCACGGAGGCCTGCAGCCCCTGTACGTGGGCGATAAGTCCCTCTCGTACGTGTTGAACGACTCGATGCGTTCGACCTGCTCAGCCGGCGAAGCAGCCGCCAAGCTTCGGAGGGTATCTCCTCCAAAGATGCCCACCATCTTCCAGACCGACTCAAACTGAGTGTCGGTCAGATGAGGAATTCCCCTCTATCCATCTTGGCTTACCTTGTAGGAGCCACTGAGGATTCAGGTACTCAATCTACCCGCGTAGGCGTGGATTGACAACAAGTGCTACCAAGTGTGACGGGGTCACACGAGCACCTTGCTTGAGGAAGCGTGCTATTAAGAGTATACAAACTCTAAGTGAACAGCAGTTCACTAGTCCCTGGTCTGAGGGGACTTAATAGACAGTTTAGCGTAAGTTTTAGACTGATTTATATTTATAGTTAATTAAGTCATTTGGCCTGTAATATAAATTACTAATTAACTTTAATTTATCGTTAATATGCATATAAAAGGTAGGTCAAATGCTATTGGTTGGCCCTCAGCCAACCGACCTATGTGGCAGTATTGTGGTCCACACTACCCAAAACAGAGTATCCACAAAACAGATACTCACAGAAGTATATCTACTTCTAGAGGCGGTACCCTTTCTGGGGTACCCCTTCATGTAACCCCGTTACAGGTATCGCCATTGAAAATGCATGCCAATCAGCACCATTGATGATGAAAATTTCAGGGATGTGCAAGTAAATTACCAAATACTTTCCTCAGCCTTTCATTTCTACAAACGCGCGGCAAGCAAAGGCCGAAAGCTGGAGAAAGCAGGTCAACTTGAGGGAAGCGGTATGTTTGTTATGTTTATCTATAAAATAGCAGGGCTAACGCTTGTCTCTATTTAAAGGAGGTGTATGATCCACTTGACAATTCCGTGCGAAAACTCGAGACTGTCAACCATTGTCAGTCCCATTAGGGATGTGTTCATCACTGTTTAACGTGAGCGCTGCATCATGACTGATAGCTCAGGCCTCGTAGCAAGCCGCATCCAGGAAATGCTGCGGCAGCAAACAAGTATTTATTTATATTTGCTTTGTCCTACAGTGGATAACTGTACGACGCAAGTATAGAGATAAAAACTGTTCTCCTCGATGAAAAATGCCAGTAATCACAGGACCCGAGCAGCCAGATAGCGTAAGCTGCGGAGTCTTCGTGGCTTCATTGGGTTGGGCGTATATACATGGTGAAACGGGGTGGCTCGCGTTACGAGGTAAACTCCACGACAAGCGTCTTTGACATTTGGTATGAGGATGTTGTACCAGTTGCTGTGTTCTCTGGAAGTGAAAGTTGTCATCCCAGATAGTGAAACCTCTTAGGATATTGTAAAGACAGAAAAACTTCTGGATGAGCTGATCTCAAAGTCGAGTGACGCAGACTTAAGGGTAGAGAAGTGGAAAGTTAACTTTCTCTTGAAATTAAGTGCATAGCTGACACAAGAGCAGGTAACAGTTAGCTGCTTATCCCTCGACAGGGCGCTTCCCACCCCTTGGGGGTGGAAGTAATTGCAAGAATAGTATTCTGAGATAGGCGCCGATTAAAGAGGCAACCAAGAACGGAAATTGCGTGGTTGCTATGGCACATGATGAAGATGATGAAGTCACGACACTAATAGTCCGTCTGGAGGTCGTTTGCGAGGCTGCAGTTGCTTTGAGCGCCTTATGCCTTCGCGCAGACAACGAACAGCAATACGCGGTGACCCATGTTGACGTTGATGCTTTGTTAGTGCCACCTCGCTATGATACATGGTTTCTAGACCATTAAGATGTTCGCAGCACAATTTTCTACGAAAATGTGAACATTTTCGACCCTACGCTACTGAGGCTTAATGAAAGACATAACGCCACAACGGTGGCTCGTCGATGGATGTCGACAAGAGAAGGAAAGAGAGCGGCGCTCTCTTCCTAACTCCTCATTGGTTGGGGGTGTTCCTAATCTAAGTGGAGGAGGATGTAACGGGGTTCCATGAGGGGTACCCCAGAAAGGGTACCGCCTCTAGAAGTAGATATACTTCTGTGAGTATCTGTTTTGTGGATACTCTGTTTTGGGTAGTGTGGACCACAATACTGCCACATAGGTCGGTTGGCTGAGGGCCAACCAATAGCATTTGACCTACCTTTTATATGCATATTAACGATAAATTAAAGTTAATTAGTAATTTATATTACAGGCCAAATGACTTAATTAACTATAAATATAAATCAGTCTAAAACTTACGCTAAACTGTCTATTAAGTCCCCTCAGACCAGGGACTAGTGAACTGCTGTTCACTTAGAGTTTGTATACTCTTAATAGCACGCTTCCTCAAGCAAGGTGCTCGTGTGACCCCGTCACACTTGGTAGCACTTGTTGTCAATCCACGCCTACGCGGGTAGATTGAGTACCTGAATCCTCAGTGGCTCCTACAAGGTAAGCCAAGATGGATAGAGGGGAATTCCTCATCTGACCGACACTCAGTTTGAGTCGGTCTGGAAGATGGTGGGCATCTTTGGAGGAGATACCCTCCGAAGCTTGGCGGCTGCTTCGCCGGCTGAGCAGGTCGAACGCATCGAGTCGTTCAACACGTACGAGAGGGACTTATCGCCCACGTACAGGGGCTGCAGGCCTCCGTGGCTGAGATGAAGCCAGCCCAACCTAAGCCGTTGAGGCTTAAGGTTAATCCCTATGAGGGGAAGGAGGGAGAGAACCTCCACTTCTGGGTCAGAGAGGTCGAGCTCGCGATGGACGCGGCTCTCATCCCGACCGAGCGACTTCGGGTCGCTTTCGCCCTGTCCAACCTAGGAGGTCGGGCGAAGACCTGGGCATACACGCGCGAGGCGACAACGCCGGGTTGCTTCACAACCTGGGCTCAGCTGTGTCAACAGCTCAGAGCCACCTTCCTCCCGGCGAACTATGAGTATCGCCAGCGCTCGCGCTTCCTTGCCTGTAAACAAGGGAAGCGTGAGCTGCATGAGTACATCCAGGAGATGCGAGTACTCGCTGCATCTCTGGTGGGGAACCCCCTACCTGAACACATCAAGGTGACAGTGTTCATGGATGGCCTGAAGGTGGGCCCATCCCGCACACAGTTGTTCCGCGTGCATGCGAACACCATGGAGGAGGCGATCCAGATCGCCCTCCAAGAGGAGTACAGCCACCGACAGGCTCGTACTCCTACGTCAGTGTGGCAAGGCCACAATGCGTCGTCAGGCGCAGTGCAAGGAGCTCCAGCAGCTGGAGCTAGCACAGGGCCGGTACCCATGGAACTGGGTACGGCCGTACAGAGCTCCATCCGTTGCTACGGATGTGGGTAGCTCGGGCACATGCAACGTGCCTGCCCTGCGAGAGGGCAAAGGAAGTTTCCTTCCAAACCTAGGGGCTCGAGGGGCCCGTGGCAGAAGCCGCGACCCAAGAGACAGGGGAACTGGGGTCACCAGTAGGGGCGGGGCGCCCTACTGGGGAAGATCTAAGTCCCCATGGTAGGAGTGCGGACGGCGCACGCCATGGAGGCTTAGCCCCTGAGAGCCCGAGTGCTCTCGAGACGAGAAAGAGCAGCGGCGGACTGCTCGTGGTACACGCAAGTGTACGGGGATACGGAGATCCCTTCAGAGTCCTGATTGACTCTGGGGCGTCGACGAACTTTGCTCGACGCCAGACGGTCGCACGAGATGGCGACAAGTATGCCGACGCTGCGTGAAAGCGAAGGCAGGGGCCAGGTCTCGGTGAGACTGGCCGATGGTACGGTGGTTAACGTACCTGGGGTCCGTATGGACCTGGCTGTAAAGTTTGAAGACTTTGACAGCACAGAGTCGTTCCTTGTCCTAGACATGGACAAGTACGACTTGATCCTGGGCATGCCGTGGCTCGAAAAGCACGAGCCCTGGATCGATTGGCGCGGCAAAGCCATTGGGGCTAGCCGGCCTGCAGTCTCCGACAGAGCTTTGGTGAGTAATGTTCCCACCTCTGTCCGGGACTGGGGCGCCAGAGATGGTCGCCAAGGCGCTTACGCGCCCGAAGAAGTACTGGAAGTCGCTGACTCCAACGAAGGTGTTGCGATGAGTCTCGCAACCGGTCATGAGACCAAGGCTCATTGCCAAGCGTGTGGGATTGCCACGACGGCAAGTCCCAACGCTGAGAGTCGTCGCGCCGTATGGGCTACGACTGTGGCAGTGCCGGACGGCACTGAACAGGCGAGTAAAATTGGTCCGCAAGCAGCGGAGGCTGCTGAGGAGAGCACTGTAGGCGTCTCCTGTGTAGGTAACATAGGTCCACAAGTGGGTAACATAGGTCCACAGGCGGGTAACGTAGTTCCCCAAGCGGGTAACATAGGTCTGCAAGCAGCTGAGGCTGCTGGGGAGGACGCTGAGGGCGCCTCCGGTGTGGGTAACATAGTTACACGCAAGGTCAAAGAGACCGAGAAGATTGAGAGCGCAGTGTGCGTCTCCAGCGTGGGTAACCGAGTTCCATGCGGGGTCAAGAAGACCAGTACGAGGGCGGAGGTGTCGTTGAACACCTCCCGTGTGGATAACAAAGTACCATACTCGGAGTCTGAGACTCAATCAGCACGGCAGGTCGAAGACCAGTATCATGTCTTCGACGGCGTGTCCGGTCGTCAAGTGAGGGCAGGTGCCGTCCGTCTGGAGGCACTGCCTGAGGTGTCAGCACTGCTGAACCTCGAGGGATTGTCCATGAAGGACTTCCTGGCCGAGTTGAAGTCCGGAGAGATTGCGGAGAAAGTGCCCCTGAAGCCGGAGACCTCTCCTGACGATTTGATCTTTTCCTCCGCAATGGACGAGGATGTCCTGGAGGAGTTCACGAAGCAGCGTGCTACGCGCTTGGGTTCTGAGATCCTCAAGAACCCAGAGGATCCCGTGTATCCTCTTGTGAAAGAGCACTCGGATGTGGTGTCGAAGCACCCACCATCATAACTCCCGCCGGATCGGGGAGTTCGGCACGAGATTGATCTCGTGCCTGGCACAAAGTATTGTGTCACGAGGCAGTGGTCTCTACCTCGCGAGCGGTGCGAGGTCATAGATGCCTTCTTCGCCGAGTAGGCGAAGTCGGGCATGGTGCGGGAATCGAAGTCCCCGCACTCGACGCCAACCTTCAGCGTTCGTAAACCGAACGGGAAGTGGCGTCTGGTTCACGCTTACAACAAGCTGAACAATGCGACGGTACCGGCACAGACGCCGATCCCTCGCAAGGATGTGTTGCTGAACAACATGTCGGGCTGTACGCTGTACAGTGCCCTGGACCTGGTAGACGGATATTACCAGATCCTGGTGCGGGAGAGTGACATTCCTCTCACCGCAGTGAGCACCCCGAGTGGGATGCTCTGGGAGTGGCTAGTGATGCCACAGGGGCTATCAAATGCCCCAGCGACGTTCAATCGCTTGGTCACTCAATTGTTTAGACCATTGCGTACGTTCGCACAGACGTACTTTGACGATATATTTGTTCATAGCCGTGCTATGGAGGTGCATCAGAAGCACCTCCGTCGAGTGCTTGAGGTTATGAGAGCTAACAAGCTCTATGCCAACATCGACAAGTGCGTCTTTGCAGCTGAGGAGATAAAGGTCCTCGGCTAATTTGTCAGCAGGGTCGGCGTACGCGCCGATCCAGGGAAGGTCAAAGCTATTCAGGCTTGGCCGACCCCGACGCCACTGAAGGACCTCCGGAAGTGGTTGAGCTTACCCAACTATCTTCATAAGTACAGTGCGGGGTACGTTGAACTAGCTCGACCCTTGTCGGATCTCTTAAAGAAGGATGCCGACTGGGTCTGGGAGCGACAGCACCAGGATGCTTTCGACAGCATCAAGGCGAGCTTACAGCAAGCGCCAGTCCTGGCCTTGCCGGACGAAAACAAGTCATTCAGCGTCGTCTGCGACGCTTCTGACTATGCAATAGGCTGTGCGCTGTTGCAGAAGGACGATGAAGGACGTGAACGCGTCATCTCCTTCCAGTTCAGGCAGCTGAAGGCTGCCGAACGGAACTATCCCGTTCATGACAAGGAGCTACTTGCAATGAAGTACGCTTTTGTCACGTTTAGAGTTCATCTCTTGGGCACAAGGCCCTTTGTGATCTATACTGATCACGCGTCCTTGCGGACTGCCACCAACTCGCCGAATCTATCGCAACGGATGGAGAGGTGGCTGTCATTCTTCCCGGAATACAACTTCCGCGTTGAACACAAGCCGGGCCAGCTCAACGTGCTTGCCGATGCACTGTCGTGACGCCCCGACTATGAGCTAGCTCATGTCGGTCGGGTCACGACTGATCTATACGATCGGATACGCTCAGCGTATCAGGCGGACGAGAACTACACACCATTGGTGCGGTTCATGTCCAAGGGCAAGGATGCTAAAGTCGATAGGCTCTCGCCTCGACAGCGGGCGCAGCTCCATCGTTATGAGGTGACCGATGGGTTACTCCATTACAGAGTAGGCCCTAGAGAACCTCCTCGGGTTGTCGTTCCAAACGACGAGGACCTGAAGTGTGACATACTGCTAAAGGCGCATGATTCGCCGATGAGTGGCCATCTTGGCCGAGCGAAGACCTACCAAGCGGTCTCTCAGACATTTTGGTGGCCCCGCATGTACAAGTGGGTGGCACACTATGTCAAGACATGTGAAACATGTCAGAGGGCGAAGCCTTCGGGCCACGCCTCGGCTCCACTGCAGAGCCTACCAGTACCAGCGGACTGCTGGAAGTCGATGAGTCTCGACTTCGTCTTCGGCCTGCCGGCCGATGACAAGGGCAACACCGGCATATTGGTGTTTGTCTGCCGTTTGAGCAAAATGGTGCATCTTGCTCCGGTACGTGACAAGGTCACCGGGAAACAGGCTGCACAGCTGTTCCTAGATAGCGTGTTTCGCTATCATGGTCTACCAGAGACCATAGTCTCGGATAGAGACCCGCGTTTCACGGGCGCGTTCTGGGACACCCTGTTCCAATTGTTGGGAACTAAGTTGACGATGTCAACTGCGGACCATCCGCAGACGGATGGTCAGACGGAGCGCGTCAACCGCGTGCTCGAAGATACTCTGCGTAGTATCTGTGCGGAAGCACCTCGATCCTGGTCGGATCAGCTTCCTATGGTTGAGTTTGCACTCAACAATGCGGTACACGCATCAACGGGGGTTACCCCGTTCTACTTGAATGGGTTACGACACCCCCAGGTGCCGCTAACCTTGCGGGGAGGCACCGTGACCTCCATCGTAAGTGGGGGAGAGGCTCGGAAAGCCTTTTCCTCCCAGGTCTCAGCAATAGAGCCCGAGTCTCTAAGGAGACAGTTGTCGTCGTTTAGAAAACAGGCTGACGCTAATCAGCCGGGTTAGAGATGCAATGGCATCAGCCCAAGACAGACAAAAGGAATACTCAGATAAACATGCAAGAGGAAACTTAAGTGTGTTTAAACAAGGTGAATTGGTGTTGTTAGACACTAAAAATCTACCTATAAACTTGGTTAGCTCCGTAGGGAGCAACAAGTTGAAGCACCGCTTCATTGGACCCTTTGCGGTCCTGGCCAGACATGGCGCGGCGTATACCATTGACCTCCCAAAGTCAATGGCGACGCACCCGACGTTCTACGTGGGGCGTTTTAAGCGGTATCACGATCCGCTGGGTCTTCTTTCTCGGATGGAGGAAGACCAAGGTGAGAGCTCACCTCCTCGAAACGAGGCTGAGTCCTCTGGACAACCGGAGTTGCCGGTGTCGGCGTCTGTGAATGATAAACAGACTGGTACCCACGCGAGTCATACGAAGGGTATGACGGCACCGAGTGGGAAAAACTTGGGTAAGAACTATACCCATAAGCCGAGTGGTATGAATACCCCTGCGGCTCATAAGAGAGCATCCGACCATGCACCTCATGGCTTGGAGTCTCTAAGCCTCGACGGAGCTCCTTCAAGGCAGCAGCTGGAACTCGGCGGTCAACGCGCCCATGGAGCTCATGGGTCTCACGACCAAGAGCGTCCAAGTCCTGACGAAGGACCTCAAGGGTCCCCGGCTTGCCAGCCTGAGAGGCAGCCTGACCACCAGGTCCAAGCCCAAGGGCTATCTCGATCGCATAGACGCGATCTCGAAGTTGACGGACCTCGTCACTTAATAGGGACCCCACAGAGTCCCGACCCGAAGATGAGGGTCCAGAAGGATACGGCTGAGAAGGAGCCTCGTACTCAAACGCGTGCGAGAGCTCCTCCTGCCCTCCTTGACCGGAACGGCGATCTCCACTATCATGTGGAGCGGGTCGTCCAGGAGCGGCGGCGCTCTGGGAAGCGCCAGCTGCTAGTGAAGTGGCGGGGTTACCCCTCGTCACAGAACTCGTGGGAGCCGGAAGACCGGCTCCGGGTTGACTGCCCGAAGGCTGTTGAGATTTGGGATCAACAGCCGGGGCGTAAGTAGTCCGCGGCTTCTTAGCCGCCTTACGGTGTACGATCCCTGGGTTGGCGGAACCGTACCCGCGCTCGTCTTGAGCGCTGGACTTAGACTGCTGTCTAAGTCCCTCCATGACGGAGTGGAGTTGCCGCTTAGCGATTAAGTGGGCAAACCCAATGCGAAGATCGCGCTGGCCCAAGACAAAGGACAGCAGGCGATCTTCTCGGAGTTCTTTTAACTCCTGAACTGTAAAGTTCTTTAAGAATACCCATCTCCAGAACAGGTTTTCTGCCTGGGATTGGGTCGTGGTGTTCTCGGGCTGTGCCCAAGGGTACCCCCACACGGAGGAGAGCCCACCACGGTCTTCCGGTTTCTTCCGGAGACTCGTAAATTCCTTTACTGGAATTCGGTGTGGCGCAAGTAGCACACACCTAGCGGCCTCAATGTCATTGACAAAGAGTGGTTCGTACTGAACAAAGGCACGCTCGTAGGCGTCACGTGAAGTGCGCCCATGGTTTAGACCACAAGGGGCCTTAAGGTACTCCAGGAACATGGGAGACCCAGACCCCTCATCCGGTGGGTAGTATCCATGGGGATACACCGGCGTGGGAGGCACAGGAGTGCCTTGCAGTTGAGCAGCTTGATAGCGCTCCTGCTGCTCATCGAGATCATTAGAGATCTCTCGGGGCTCGGAGACAGCCCCCTCCTCTCCGCCCTCGTCTGAGGAATCGAACAGGGATCGGAATCCCTTTGTGCTGGGAGGCTCTGAAGTAGGAGAGCCAGGGGCCGCGCGCTTCTTAGCAGCAGCAGCACTCTCATCAGCCTGTTTTGAAGAAGCTGCTTTCGAAGCTTGGGATCGAGCCTTACCTTCGGCTAAGGTAATGTTCTTGGCAGGCAAACTCGTCGAAGCCGCCTTAGCCTCTGATGATTCCGAGACATTAACAGGAGCGTCCTCATCATGCTCTGACCCCGTGATCATTGGGATATCGAAAACAGGGGACTCTGCCCCATGACTGCGGTCCCGATAGGCCTACCGAGGTTTCGGTCTGTCGTCAGGCGACAAGGAGCGCGAGCGACTGCGTCGCGGGCTCCCTCTTTGTTTGGCAGCAACAGCAGTAGGCTTGCTGGCTGCCTTGGAAGCCGCTTTGCGGGCTTCCTTGCACGGAGCGGCCTTTTCTTTCGACTTGGCCTTAGTAGTCTAACGACCGCGAGGTATTAGACTTAGAAGGCGCTGAAGCGCCATGGGTGCTTGCCTTCTTCGGCATCTTGGAAGATGTTGACGTGGGAACCTCGGTGCTCGGTGCTAGTGCAAAAGCTTAGTCAAAGCCGTAAAGTCACAGCGGTGGCTCGTCGATGGAAGTCGACAAGAGAAGGAAAGAGAGCGGCGCTCTCTTCCTAACTCCTCATTGGTTGGGGTGTTCCTAATCTAAGTGGGGGAGGATGTAACGGGGTTCCATGAGGGGTACCCCAGAAAGGGTACCGCCTCTAGAAGTAGATATACTTCTGTGAGTATCCGTTTTGTGGATACTCTGTTTAGGGTGGTGTGGACCACACTACTGCCACATAGGTCGGTTGGCTGAGGGCCAACCAATAGCATTTGACCTACCTTTTATATGCATATTAACGATAAATTAAAGTTAATTAGTAATTTATATTACAGGCCAAATGACTTAATTAACTATAAATATAAATCAGTCTAAAACTTACGCTAAACTGTCTATTAAGTGGCTTTCTTACGCGTATCACGTAACCGTCAGCATCGATTACTGTCGTGTCTTATTCTGCTATACGTGTCGATTGCCACCGTAGCACACTATTGGTGCTTGAGTTCCTCAACGTTCTCAATATGTTTCATAGGCTCACCCACCTCACTCGGGTCTGGCAGGTTGATATCGTCGAGACTGGCCCCAATCATATTCTTGCGCGACCGTAGACGCTGCTCGTAATCCTCCAGGTGCCGTCCATTGGCCTCCCAGTCCCCACGCAGTATGCTGACCTCTGTAATGCATCTGTTCGCACAGATAAGAGCCATGCGCGTCGACTTCCTCAGACGGTAGAGATGGGCCTCCATGCGTCAATCACTTGCTCTCAAAAGCTTCAGGATTCGCGTAGGCGGTGGCGCGCTTATTAGATCGTCCCAGGTGGAACGATTGAGGTTACGCGTTACCTCATTCGCCCGAATACGCCACACGACAGCCGATCCATCGTAACTTGCCCCCCACTGCTCCTGAAGACGCCCCACTACCTCTCGAAGTGTGACCTCCGCTGCTGCACCTGAGCGGTCGGGCGAATACAAGCCTTCAAGAACGCTTGACGGTCGTGCTTCTCCCAATCCCGCTTCCGTACTCGTAGATTAGGAGCGTTACAGTCTTGTCATGCATCAAATGTAGCCAGGTGTTCCAGTCCTCCTCTGACTTAGAGCTCTCGATAATGTGCTTCTTGACCTTGAAAACCATGAATTTTACCCAGCTCTCCCTCGAAGCGGCCTCAATAGTCCACGACTCATTTCCCTTCACTGACCGCCCCTTGACATGAGAGCTGAATTGCTCCCATAGTTTCTCCAGAATGTCCAGAAACAATGCTCCGGCAGCAATGAAGGGGTCCAAAGCTGTACCAGAGGTGTCACGTTCGGTGACGGCTCCTTTTACTATCGGCTGCACGATCAGGCGGTAGATGCATGAGGTTACAGGCGTGTAGACCTCATTTGAAACAGGACTGCGACGGCGCTCCGGGTACGGGGACACTCTCACACGCTCCTGCGATGCTGGGGCTGGTGACGCCATCTTTGAGGACTAACAGCTCTCTTAGAAAACCCTATGATGTTGCATGTGCTGGTTAGTGGTCGGGCGTTTGGTCGCGCGATTGGGCTCGGGTGATTCAATCAATCGCACGAGGAAATTTTGAGTGGAACCTACAATATGTAGTCTAGGTCAGCGTCCCAAGTCTCGTCTTATTCTATCTGATAGGAGGAACATATCTAAATAGCGACCTATAGTTCATCCTCCAAGTCGAGATATGACAAAAAGTATAGGTTTCACAAAGGTTTTGTCGTGGAGTGTAGCAGAGGTATAGTGTTATACGATGTAGTTGACTTACTCTGAGTTTCGACTTAGTTTGTTTGGTTTGACCTTCAAGACATCCTTGGCGCGAATAGCTGAATGACAGAGTGGTTTAGCGCTCTCGTTGACTTTTTACGGGATAAAACTAGACAAAAATTAATAGGGAGGAATTTTATACACCTGTTGCATTGAGCCCGTGGTCTGCGATACTGTAGCTGTATCGACTAAACACGTTACGTACACCACACCATTTTCCTTGCTCTCAATTCAGTTGCAAAATTCACCAGTGAATCGCCTTGCCGTGCGATTCACCATGGCAACCTCAAGCACTTCAACTTCCGCGCTCTGCGACCAAGATGTCGAGATGTCTCTGCAAGCCGCAATTGAAGCGTCCAAAGACGACGACGAGGCGCTGGCACTACTGAATAGCACGGAGCACCAGACGCGCGAGCTCCTGGTCCCATCCGCTAGTTCAGCCACGTCCAATCCACGCGCTCCAACAGCTCCAAAGGCCAAAGCCAACAGCTCTAGCAACGTCTCGGCCGTCTATCGCTGGTATGAAGTGGAAGAGAGCTTCAGTGCCAAGAAGCGCGAGGAATCGTCCATTGCCAAGTGCAAATTGTGTCGACAGCAGGGAAAACTCGAGCGCAAAACTTGCGTGCGATTCAGCAAAAGTGTGACGTCCAATCTGTGGCGACATTTAAAGGAGAACCATCCAGATGTATATGAGAAGCATGCAGGTGAGAAGAAGAGTGTGCAGATGCATCGAGTTATGGGCGTTAAGAAACGAGGGAGGAAGAAGAAGGTCCAAGCTCCTGTTGCAGATGTAGACACTGTGGAACGCGATGCCTCAAGTACTAAATTGCACACAGATACAGAAGATATCAATGCACAGTCGACTGGTGTGCGTCCACCAGCCAAGAAGACCAAGAGAGGAGAACACTTTACTCACGTGGTCTCGGACTATTCTGGTGTGAATAGTGCTGTACACCATCAACATCAGACTGCTAACCGACAGTCAGCAGTGGGGACAAACTCTGTAGGGGTTTGTAATGCGGTGTCATCGGGCGATTTTAATCCGGAAAAGGTCCGCGAAGCAATGGGGTACTTGTGTCTTTATGAGATGTTGCCATTTGAGCTGTGTTCGAGTCAAGCTTTCCGAAAGCTCATGATGGAGTGCTCTGGAGGTGTCGGTGGCTACGTGGATGACTCTAACAGCTTTACGATGTTTGCCAAGGAAATTGCGTTTGGTTATGCTAAGAAGATGGCTGCTGAGGTGAAGGTGCGGACAGTGATGCAGATGAAGATGACGGACTTTTCGCACCTCATGATTTCGGAGTGGCGATCATCAGACTATATTAGAAATGGTTCGGTGACAACATCTTCGCTGCCCATGGGCTACTCTGCACCACCCGGTTTTGATGAGATGGTATTTCTCGCGCTTTTTGCGGTTGGGCTGGACCAGGAGTTTAACCCCTTCCGTAGGTGTTTACACGTTGCTTCGATAGGCAACTGTTACGCAGGGCATGTCAATTCAATCGCAGCGAGGATTGCTGGGGATAAAGAGTTTAAGAGGGCGATGGATCGTGTCGTTCCTTGTAGGTACATGCCGGAAATCCTTGCTGTGGAGCCACCGTGTAGCGAGTACCAGTCTTTTTGCGTGGATCAGAAGCTCCATTTTCTGGAGAGTGTTCCTACAGTGCTGCAAAATATTATGGTCGTCACCATCAACGGGGTCCGCATTTCTGGGAGCTACGGTCTAGACAGTGATGTTTTGACGAATGCAGAGGCTGGATCTATGGGTTTCCCAAACTGGAGGTTGGACAAGAGTGAGTACATTGAAAGCATCTCTGATGTAGTTGCCGTGGGCTCGTCAAATGATGCTTTTAACGGTTCATCAATGGTGGAGGTCGCTTCCAGCATTCTCGAAGAGCTACCAACAAGTCTAACGGGTCATACGTATCTCGATCTCATCAATAAGGTGATGTATCTTCTAGCACACTTTAAGCAATCCCCAAGATCACGAATGGTGCTGCGACGAATTGCAGTTGAACAGTGCAGCATGAGCGAGGATTCGTATGAGCGTTTATTCGTTGATCGCCTTCGAGAGACAGCTGTAGCGGTGGGTGGGATTCACTCCGCACTGTCACTAGTTAAGGACGTGATGCCAGCATTGAAGCAGTACTTCTTGTTGCACAAGGACAGTGCTTCCGACTTCTCTAAGTTGATTCAGTTGTCATCTTTGTCACGCTATGAATGGTCTCGAGTCTGCTTTCTTACGGTGATTTTGAAGCCATTTGCTGAAGCTACCGCAAAGTTGGACGGCGAACAGTACGTGGTATCGTCGTTAATTGTACCTTCGGTGTTTACTTTGATCGAGAAGCTACGCGATGCACATCCAATGAATGTCCGACTTGCTGGTGAATCGTGTGGCAAGAAGAATGATGTCGTGGCGATTGAAGATTTGCCAGAAGATATCGAGGCATTGAGAAATTTAGCATTTTCTAATTTATCGACCTGCTTCGGACACCTCTTCTCCGTTCCAGAAGCTAGCTGGAGCATGGAGAAGCGTCAAACCTTCAATTTATTGTGGTCTGCTACGATATTGGACCCTCGAACACGGTCGTTCATTATTAAGGGTTCTCTTCCACAACACGAGTTCTGGGAAATTATCAAGACTGAAGCAGCGAACATTGCTGGTACCAAAATAAAGGACAAGGAGGAACTCGAAGGGAACTCCATCACTCTGGATGAAGACAATGATCACTTAGGTGAGAATGGAGAAGGCAAGAGCACCGATTTGTGGGACGATCTCCAAGCAAATCTGGCATCTTGTGCTCAAGAAGAAATGCTTCTGAGCTCTACGAAATCTCCAATTGAAATTACCAAATCCAGTAACTTGCTGGAAGTGGAGGTATCGTTCTTTCAGGAAGAAGGTCGAATCATATTGCGCGCCAACCCTTTAGAGTGGTGGCAAACTATGCGCATGAAGTATCCTTTCCTAGCGCGATTAGCTCGGTACGTGCTGTCTATCCCGTGCAACGTGAAGGTAGAGGACAACCCTGTTCTGTGCGATGGCGGTCTTATCAAGCGTGGTCCATCCCAGATGAATATGGTGGACTTGTGCGATCTGCTCGCAGCGTCAATGAACCTCCGCACAGAGAAGAATTCGCACTTCGAGGCTGCTAGCAAACAAATGTGGTCAACGGTGTGATCTAGTCGCGCAAACACAATTTATTATTGCCGCCTTCTTGCTGCCATTTTCGCGCGCAGGCGTTCTTTTTGAGCCAGAAGCAACTGCTTTTTAGCGTCTAGCGGTTTGATCGACTCACCCTTGTTATCCTTACATGGCTCTGGTAGCGATGCATTTGGTACCTCTTGTTGCGCTTTTGATTGAAGAATTGCAGATTCTCGTGGAGGCAACGGTGGTGGCAGCGACTTTGCCTGTAGAGTTATTGATTGTGACACTGGCGCTTGCACTTTTAATGCTGAATGTCGGTCCCACGAAGATTTTGCTTCATTTGCTGCTTTCTTGAACGCCTGCTTCGTTTTAGAGCGAGGCCCCTCCTGCCAGACTCCTCCAAAGTTCGGAAGCCAGTCCGATCCATACTCCGACTTTGACTGTAGCTCCGAGAAGATGTCTCTCCTCTTCTTGTTCTTTACTTCTGTCTTGCTCTGTAACATCAGGGGTGTCCGCTCTCTACGGTTGCATTTCTTGTATTCCTCTTCGGTCTGTACCATCCATGGCGGTATCGCTGCCGTGTGTATATTTCCCACACTAGCACCCCACGACACGGACGCAATGGAGCTCAATCCTTCACCCCGTGCAACCTCAGTCACTCGATGAGCGACGATAGTGTTGTCCACTCCGGTGTGCTTCGTTTCCAGGTGGTCAGTTTGCTCCTCCTTTACGAGTTGATCTATCGCCCACGGTATCCACTCTGTCTTTCGCAGCTTGACAATGCCACCACCCCATACGCGCTTGCCTTCATGTCGTCCAAGAGGGTTCTGCAGCACTCCTTCTACCGATGTCACTGTCTTATAGCGTCTCCCTTCCGTCACCTGTGGACCCAGCAGCATCTCTTGTTCCCCAGTCTTCATCCTCACACGTGTCTCCTTTACAGCACTGCATCTACGAGCTTGTACCTCTTGAAGTCTCGACGCCGCCGAAGACAAGAATACTTCAGTACGCTCATTCGCTGCGTGGTCCACAGTCGCCTCGTGCTTCTCCTCGACATGTGTGCTAGTCAACGCCGCCTCAAGCTGCTCCACGCAAGGCACGAGCCGTGAGATCCACATGATTCACAGTCCACTGCCAGCATACCTCTCGTCTCCGCGCGGCCTGCAGCCACAACTTGCATCTAATCTGGTGCTCCGCATCACAGCGATGCTGGCGGCAGAACGTCTCCACCTGTTTCTTGTGTTTCTCACTGCTGAAATGCACCACTGCGTCCTCTGCGGGCAACGCCGCATCGCAAAAGACACAGCGCCAATAATTCACAGTTGTGGAGTCGGACGTCGCGGCGTCGCACAGCGCCTGGAGCCGGGACGCCTGCAGCAGAAGGAACTGCTGTGCTGCCTGTTGGTGAGCGCGAGAGAAGACGTGCTTGCGCCACTTGACAGCGCTCGAGCGGCGACACACGACGCAATAGGGCGCCTCCACCACGTCGTCCATCTTGAAAGACTCGAGTAATCACATTTGACAGGGTTGTGTGCAGCTGGTGTGCCAGGCGCGACTAGCTTTTCGCGCATACGTTGTGCAAGTGAAAAGGATGGGAAAGACCGTGTCATTTGTGTCGTTGTCTCGGGGTGTCGTCAGCATCATGGCTTCACAGCTGGCTTTGTCTCGTCATGCCGTGTTCCAGAGAGTGTTCCTGTCTTGGTGGGGAGCCACAAGTGGAGGTGGTAGAGCTCGGTCACTTGCAGCCCGGGCTCACTCACGTCAATGTCATCAGCAGTTGGGATGTTTGCCATGCTGCTCATTGTGGTCGTTGCAGTGTCTTGCGTCAAGTCGCATCATCTCGTCTAGCGACTGCTCCGCGCGGCTCATTTTGAGCTCAAGCAGCATGTCAGGTAGAACCGTTCAACCGCGTCATTTTGATGATCCGTTGGCGTCGAGAATATCCAGCGGTTTCGTTCGATCTAACGCCTAGTCGCGGCATCAAAATGCTAGGTCAAATGATTGTTAGGGCAGCTAGTATTGAAGAGCTGTTGAGCACGACCGCGATTGCGCTCGAACGTAGGCGCTATTGGTGTTTGCCATCAACCAAGGAGGGCGTCATGCTACTGTCGGAATTGACTGCTTGTGCTAACATAACTTTGTCTGTCCATAGTGTTGGCTCTGTCCAAGCAGCCTGGCAGGGATTGTGGTATCAAAACGACCGGCTGTTCCTCTCCGTTCCGAATTAATTCTTTTCTCTCCATACATTTCCTACACTAAATCCACTTATTTTGAACCGATGTGCGTCTTCAATCACGCACATCCTCCCCATTTATCTTGATTAAAGTATGTCAAAGTTTCTGAACTCGTCTCTCTCGGTTTCACTATGCTTCACTCGTCTTCGTTAAACCCGTGGCCAGAGAGCGGAACTCATGCGCAGACAGGCCGTTGCTAAGAAATGACACAACGCGCACTGTCAAAGCCAGATCAGCCTTCCCGGCCCAACAAAGGGACAAGACGCTGCAGTCCGCGGCCGTCACTCGCTTGGCCGAGTATTCGCGCCCATTGTGGGGTCCTCAACTTCCTCGGCGATGGACGAGCGGCCGGCGTCCACTTCGTCATACTTTGCCCGTCCACCGCCTCCCAGTCGCCTGCTTCTCCGTGTGTATTCGGCCGAGGGCCTTCAGCACGTGTCCAGCCATGGCACCTACTGCAAACTCTATGTAGGCAGCACCGAGATGGTGCGTGGCAGCGGAGCCTTTGCGCGCCGTACGCAGAAACTGACGTCGTCGGGGTCTACGCACAGTCTCGGGGGACTGCTACATTCCCCCTTCGGTACTAGCAGTCGTGGTAATACGGCGCACCCCCCGAGTACACCGCTACCGCCTACATCGTCGTCTGAAGGAGATCTCAGTGGTTCTGGAAGCAAGATGCGAGTCTTGAAGACACAAGTGCAAAAGGGTAAACGGCCTGACCCAGTCTGGAACGAGAAGTTCGACATCCCCGTGCTAGACCCGAACGAAGATGTGCTGAGCATTCGAGTCAAGTCGGCAAGACTCATGTCGTCCCCTGCCATTGGGGCGTGCTCAATTCCACTGAAATACTTGATGCTACAGGGATCAACGACAGTCGATCGATGGATCGATTTGACTCGAGGTAAAAAGGATGCAGGACGCATCCGACTGCAGTTGAGACTCGTAGATCCGTCCATGGCGAGGTTACAGAGTCAACGACCTGAACAGGACAACGACCCTGCGTCTCCTAGGACCACGCGACAGCGTAACCACCAGAACAGCGACACTTACTTGAGTTTACCAGCCGAGGAATCTCCCGAAGAGATAGCGGCACGTCAATTCAAGAAGGCATCACGACGTGATCACAAGTACCACAGATCGGCAAGGCGCTTTGATGGACGACCTGTTAATTCGACACTCTTGGGTAGCAGCAATGGAAGCAACAAGTCGGGAAGTGACAAAGATGATGACGAGAAACAGACTCGTACGGCGGCACATCGGGATAATAGTGCCAGTGCGACGTCGAACGAGTCGATCGATGATTCGGAACCTGCTAGCGATGTTTCTATCTCTCCAGCGACCTCACCACTACCGAAGCGGGCGTCGAATGAAGACGCCTCCGACTTCAGTGACGCAGAATCATCTACGTCAGCAGCGACTAAGCCTCCCCGAAAGTCGTCGAACAGTTTTGTTGAGACAGCAAAGCCGACACCTGCAGTTGCAAAAGGACTGGACGTATCGTACGCTAACCGTGGCACGATGAGAAGATCAGAGCTGGGTAAGTGACGCGAGTTTATCCACGTCTTTAGTTGATGTAAAGGAGACTGATATGCTGTGGTTGTGATCGTGAATGCAGAGCGCTCGAGGATGAAAATGGCTGAGATTTCGCGAACGTCAAGGATATCAAGGTCGTCGAGGTCGTCGAGGTCGTCGAGGTCGTCAAGAGCATCCTCACAGATTCTTCATGAGGAAGATGATGATGACGACGATGATCTGGACGAGTATGACAACCGGTACAACGAGACCAAGCGCTGGACAGGGAACCATACGAAACTGAGTGTGCTGTCCAGTACTCTGGATCCGCGCGAAAGCTCTCGAATGGATTTCGATGACGAGGAAATTGAGCGAGACTCACTGGACAACAGAAAGCAGTCGTTAAACAATGGGTCGAAATCAATCGCGCTATCAAGCACAGCAACCAGTACACTTGACCCGCGCGACAGCTCGCGGTACAACTTCAGCGACAGTGATAGTGATGGAGAAGATGATGAAGATGATGAAGTTAAATCGGAGAAAGCACGCGAGCAACAGCGACAACAATGGCAGATGGAGCAGCGGAAGATGCAGCTTGCTGGGATTAAAGAGGCATCTCAATCTATGTCAGATGACGATAGTGACGACGACTCGGAAGTGGACGACGATGAATACGACGAGGAGATGGAGCGAGAATCAACACGAATGCAGTTCACTCCGACACTTGCAAAGCTTTTGTGTCGGGAGAGCATGAACGTACTCATTGAAGAGGAAGACGACGAAGACGAAGAAGTGGAAATTCCATCCTATAAGATGAGCGAGGACTTCGTGCCTATTCTCGAAGCTACTTCCCAATGTCTGTCGATTCCGTCGACTGTGCACTGCGCCGATCAAGTTTTGATTGAGGTCGTCCTCATCCCTATTTACTACCAGAGTATGCCCACTCTCATAGCAAGGAGTACTTAATTGGTCAGTGAGCCTGTTGCTATCCCGTGTCAGCAAGTTGTCGAAGTCCGGTGCGTCAATTTTGATGTATATGTGTCGCCTGGCGGACGACGGTGAGCTCGAGAAAAGCCTACGCTTTTCGCCACTTATTATTTCGTAGATAGTATCTAACAGCCACCCCAGCCAGCAAGCAAGGAGCTTGTTTTGCCAGTCGTAGTCGGTCCGAATAATATTACTACTAGTATCATGACCATGCTGTAGCCATGTTCTTTCGTTGTTGAGCGGACGCACCGCTTCAAGGACAAGAGTTCAGTTGGGTTTGCATTGGGATGACCATGTTACCGGATGATGCAGTAACAAGAATTCAGGCTCGATTTCGAGGCTTTCGATGGAGAAAGAAGCAAAGTCGAGGCATCGTGAGAAACTTTTGATCACTTGGAGCTGGCTCATGTACTCACCGAATGTGTCGTAACAGAGAGCAGTAACGAAGCTTCAGGCACTGCAACGAGGACGCTTCACACGTCGTGAGTTTGCGGAACTGCGAGATTTTTCAAGAGAGCAAGTGCGTCTTGAAGTATTTGAGCAACTTGAAGCCTCGTGACCTAATGGAAAATCTTGTAGGAAAGCCTCCAACAAGCAACAAGGCGTCGACAAATTCGTATCTGGCGAAATGAACAAGAGCTGTATTTTTTACAGCATACCAACGCAGCGGACCTTGAGAGAATATGGGATTTTCAGCAGCACCATTCTGCCAGGTTGATCCAGCGAAGTTGGCGTGCCACGACCAAGTCAACACCTCGCTCAAAAGGCGAAAAGGAAGAGATTGTCGCCTCGAGTGACCGCATTTACACATTTGATCCATTTAACTTGGCAACTGCAGATACCAAAGCACGCTTCAGTCGATGGAGTCGTGAGGAGAGTGCTCAGTCGTTCAAGGTTTCTGTTTCGCCCTTTCTTAACGAGGAAGAACTTCGCACTCCTGGTTTAGTGCAACAGCTTCCTGCTGCAATAGCCGATGAAGAAGTATTTGCAGCAAGGAGGAAGACGATTCAGGAACGGTATGTGTATTGATGGTGTATATTGTCGACTTCTCGTTATTAACTGCCTGTTGTGCAGCATAAAACGCAAAGCTGCTCTAGAGAAAACCAAGGTTGGGCCACGAACTTCAGAAGCTTCTGCGGCGACAGATACCGTAGTGTCAGAGGTGAATCGGCGACGCGAATTGTATGATGAAGTGGTAGCTATGAAATATACTACAGCACAACGTGTTCTTCGGTACGAGCGAGATACTCGTGCGTCACGACCCAAGCGAGAATTGTTTTCAAATCAACTCGTCCGAAGTTGCGAGAATCGGCTGAAGTATCTTGAAGCTGAATCGCCTGAGCAGATGACATCTTCGAAGAAGGATAACCAACTAGACCATGATCAAGCAAAGTTGATGGAAACGTGGGATACAGCAAGACGCGTGAAGGCGTGGAATCACCATCGTCGTGCTGTGTGCTCAGTGTTGGATAAACGCCATTGGTGGCAAACGGAACTTGCTGGTGATGAACGAGACATCCGGCAGATAGTAATCGCGAAAAGTCCATGGGAAGATGAAAACAATGTTTGGGTTTGGCCTCGCAGTGAAAGCAACCAGAATGACCACGAAAGTGACCGAAATCGGGTACGCAGTAATTCTACGGGTTTTACATGGCCGTCAATAGAGATCCAACGCTTCTTGATCGGAGACGAGAATGTGAAGGAGAATCAGCCGAAAAACACAATTAGTGATGATGAGGCTTCGGAATGGTGGCGGGCACATTGCACACAGTCACACTTGGCCATCAACGGTGCACTGATGATCGAGAAGCCATACAGTGTAGAATTCAGCAACAATGTCACCAACGAAGGTGATGCTGTTCCCGTTTGCACCTCAGACGTGGTAGCAAATCGTGACCTGTACAATTTACAGCAACGAGCTAAGAGTGCTGCTAGAATGAAAAGTGTTGAACAGGATGTGGATCAGAAAATCAAGAAGCTGACCATTCAAGTCGAGCGACGCGTATATGAGATGGAGACGCAGCTCGAGGCCAACACGCAACTAGCACAAGAAATTGTTCGTCGCAAGCAGGAACAACGGGCACGAATTACTCGGGAACAGCAATCCGCAATGACAATTCAACGCTATGCACGAGGAATGCAAGGGCGAAAGCATGCTCGTGAAGTACGTGCTGAGTTCTTCGTCATGGTGCGTGGACGTGCCATTCGCAGGGGTAAGTGCGAGGAGTGTGGCGACCAGCGTGCAGTACTGGAGTGCCAACAGTGCGAAGAAAGCATACATTTCTGTCCAATCTGCTGGGTGCATGTACACTCAACACGGAGACGAAAGACTCACGTGGCGATACCAATGAAGGTTGTCATAGCCCCCCAGCCGATTAAAAGAGCTGAAAGCAGTAAAACCTCAACAACTGTTCAAGTTACACTCGAAAATGATGTTGGTCTGGATGAGCTACGAGGACCAGCACCAGTAGATTTGGCTGAACAACTGCCAGCAGTAAAACCTTTGAGCTCCGAGTCCGTACCCGACCAAGACGTGTGCTCCAACGACCGTTCAACATCAGCTCAGACCTCGAACATTGATACAGCCACCACGTCCATGACAACTAATGCAGACAATTGATGATCATCAATACAAAAGTGGGTACTTCAGCTATTGTCTCGAAAACCAATGTGGTCTACATAACATTAATGTGTCTAATCTGTGGTCCACACTAGCCAACATGAGCTTGTCAGCAACCAGACTGTCAATATCGGTGGTTGCAGGTCTTGAGCATGTTGCGCGCAGCTCGTCAGCTTTCCAGGGTTGCCAGAGCTTCGTCAACTCGTCTCCAGCTCCACCAGCCATCTCTGCATCTACTCGCAGTCTCAGTAGCGTCACCCCAAGCTCCCACTTCTTTCAGGACACAAAGTTACGTCAATGTAGCTCCTCGTACCTACTCGACCTCTGCCATCGCCAATGAATGCGACGATACGGAGCTTCCAGACGTCAAATGGCCGTCGGATTTGGCCAAGCGCGTCCATCGAAGGATGCGTAACTTCCCGCGTAATTACCAGGCCAAGGAACTGGTGGTGGAGGCCGGAATGAACCCAGCGGAATGGGCTATGGCAGCGTCCAGCTTCCGTAAATCCTTCCTCTCTACGCCCGCCAAGTATTTTGAAAATCAGGCAGAACTACTGGCCTTCGGACGGGTACGTTTTCACCTCAAATTTGTACAAGAACAGTTGTTAAACTTTGTGTTTTGTTTGTTCCAGGATTTGGACGACATCAAGCGACACAATTCCTTCATCTTCTACCCGTACTTTGTGGACTTTGCCAAGGCCAATAACTATCTGCCGACGGATGAAGATGACAATGTGTTGTCGTTGCAGCAACTTACAGACTTAAGACTACCTCATGAAATGTATCCATACGCTACGGCCATGAAGAGGAAGATTATCTACCATGAAGGACCAACGAACAGTGGCAAGACACACCAGGCTCTGGAGAGATTGAAGCAGGCTGGAGAGGACGGAGGGATTTACTGTGGCCCGTTGCGTCTATTGGCGCTTGAGATCTATGAGCGCATGAACTCTGATGGATTGTACACGTCACTGGTGACTGGACAGGAGAAGAAGATTGTGCCGTATTCGACCCACGTGTCGTGCACGGTGGAAATGGCGAACATCAACAGGCCGTGGGATGTGGCTGTGATTGATGAAATCCAACTGATTGGAGACCCTCAACGAGGTTGGGCATGGACTCGTGCATTGTTTGGGCTGCAGGCGAACGAGATCCATGTGTGTGGATCAGGTGAGGCTGTTCACCTTGTCAAGAAGTTTGCCGAGACTACTGGTGATGAATTCGAGTTGCGTTCGTATGAGCGTCGATCACCGTTGGAGATTGCACCCAAGCATCTGGAATCATACAGTCACATTCAACCGGGAGATTGTGTGGTAGCTTTTTCTCGCCGTGATATCTTCCAGATCAAGCGCGACATTGAGATTAAGACTGGTCAAAAGTGCTGTATCATTTACGGCCAGCTCCCACCAGAGACGCGTTCACAGCAGGCTCGCTTATTCAACGATCGGAATAACGACTTTAACATACTAGTGGCTTCTGATGCCGTCGGTATGGGACTGAACCTAAACATCAGACGTGTCGTGTTCGCAACAGTGAAGAAATACTCAGGCAGCAGCGGTGGCATGATTGATATTCCATCTTCTCTAGCTAAGCAGATCGCTGGGCGTGCTGGTCGATACGGCAGCGATTTTGCATCTGGCGTGGCGACGTGTCTGCTCGAAGAAGATCTGGAATACCTGAAGGAGTCATATGACGAAGTCCCAACCGCACTTACCTCTGCAGGCCTGTTCCCATCTTCCGAGCAGATGGAAGAGTTTGCGAAGCAGCTACCAGGAATTACCGATCTTGCTGACCTCGTGGACAAGTATGTGATGCTGGCGCGTCTGGATGGTGACTACTTCATGTGTAATCACCAGGATATGAAAGATGCCGCGACGCTCCTGCGTGATACAGAGCTAACGCTCTCAGATCGTTTCACATTCTGCATGTCTCCTGTAAGTCTACGCAACCCTCTGGCTCGCAAGGTATTTCTTGAGTACGCTCGGGCTCATTCTTTAGGCCAGAGCGTTAAGCTGGATATTTACTTGCCGAAGTATGCTCCGCGTACAGCTGAGGCTTTGGGTGATGTCGAAATCAAGGCCAAGATCATTGACCTGTACTTGTGGTTGTCTTTCCGATTCAAAGACACTTTCGTGGAAAATGACCTCGCTCTGGAATTGAAGAAACGAGTGTTAGAGCTGGTGGAGCAGGGTCTCGTAAATGCAACGTACAACCGAGAGGAGAGGAAGACTCGGTGGTCTAGTGGTGTTGCCAACGGCCGTCGTTTCACTGAGCACACCACTCCACGCTTCAACACCAGGAAGGAACGGCATTCGTGGGAAGGTAATGCTTAACGTGGAATGTCTATGGCTGTTTGGAACATAATTTCTGTGACGCTGGTAGAATAGAGCATTTGATTGACCTAAGCATGAATCCTTTCGGTTAAGTAGGGATGGTTTTCGCCGTCACTACTTCCTCACTGGCACTTTTGAAACATTATTGTGCACATTGTGCAGCGTGAGGTTAAACAACCGCACACTAAAGAAATGTTGACCACTTTGATCCGCATGAGCATAACAGAACCCCCCAAGATGCTAAAACTCATGGAACGTATCTCCGGTTAGCTGCTAAATATCTACGTTAGCCATTGATCACCCCTTCCTGCGTTCTTACAGTCGTCGCCCTAAAGTGCACCGTGTTCGCCTAATCGTAGTTAAGCCATTAAGCGGAAGCCTCTTTGGTCGCCTTGGCGGCCTTTTCCGCATCTTTCTCTTCGAGCACCTTCTTGAAGCGGTTCACCTGCGACGCAAAAGCCTGGTTGCACTTGTCCGTAAAGGGCATGCGCATGTCATAGGCATCCTCTCCGTCAGCGTAGTAGCCCTTCTCAATGTCGTAGACCCTGTGAAGATCAAGCACATAGAAAGTTAGTATCCAACCCCACAATATCAATACATGATAGCACGTACTGATACTTGAGCGTCTTGCGGTACAAGTGAATGGCTGCCACATTGCCCTCACGGACGTGGAGAGACACATACTCAGCTCCAAAGCTTTCCACCATCGCGCGTTCTACACCAAACAAACACTTGTTATTCACAGTACTTGCAATGACAGCAGAAGCAGCTCAACAACATACGGGCAGCCTGCATGAGTTTGGTGGCGAGACCGCACTTGCGGTGAGTGCGCAGTACAGCCAGTGATGTAATGTGGCCGTGGGGTACGGACGCTTCCTCCTCCCTGTAGTATAACATTATAGAGGAATCCATCAGCCTCCAATTGTAAAATAACCCCTCTGTAGTCTAACGACCTACATCTTGGCCAAGACGTAGCCGACGATCTTGCCACCACGCTCCTCGGCCACATAAAGCAGCTGAGGCCACGTCATAATGTGGTAGTAGTAGTACTTCATCTGGTAGTTCTCCGGAAGACACCAGAGGTTTGAGTTCTGCACCTGGAGCAAGTCGTCCGCCTGTGATAGAAGGGAGAGCACAAGATCAATCATCACGTCGAGTTCACGTCAACCACAGAGAGGATCACCGTACGCCATGCTCAACACTGATAGACTCGCGAGTGCTGAATGGAGCGATGCTATCCATATCTCTTTACATGCAGCTTCACTGACGTACCGTTGCGTTCCGGATCGACACCATCTCGCCCCGCGTTTCTTGGTCAATGGATCGATTGTGGATGGCGGTGAAGTGCATTTTCAGTGCGGACAAACACTAAGTACGAATTCCAGATTGTTACAAATTTCAAGTCAAAACATTCACTCCTAATTCCGCACTCGACGGTCTTGCGCGCGCAGCAAGCGGCGCTTTAGTATTGAATTTCCCCTCTACTACGCAAGTCCAAGCCAGTCGCCGTCGTCCAAGACTCCAAGTCGGCTCCCAGCTGCAGGCTCCAGCCCCCTCCACTGACTGTATAGAAGGACACACTGCAGCATGAGCGAGGCAGCAGGTGACGCCATGAAGCTGCGGCTCAAGCTCAAGCTGCCGCGCTCCATGTCCGTGTCTTCCGTGGCTGAGGAGGCGCAGAAGAAGCTGCTGATCGGTGCACGGGGCGGTGCTGCCGTCAAGGAGCTGCTGAGTACGGCGCCTAACATTGAGGTGGCCATCCGGGACTTTCAGGCGGCCCACGGCGTCGCGGAGGCGCATGCTCAGCTTTTTGTCCGCAAGAAAGAGAGCAAGAGGAAGGAGACTCCCACAACTTTCACTCCTGCAGTGCAGCTGTTGGATCTACTGCAAATGCCGCGTTCTAGCATATACCAGTCACTACTGGACCAGATGAAGAAGGAGATGTTGTTGCGTATTGCAGACTTACCGCAGAACGAACTCCCTCGAGTGTTGGAACAAACCTTTCCGTACATTGAGTTTCGAGAGCTTCGAGCCATTCCAATTGCTGTATTGGCTAGACAAGAGGATACTCCGGAACTGTATTTGCGTGAGTTGACGGAAAACCGACGGATTCTTTCAGAATTACCTGTGCATGTGAGGAGGAAAATCTTGCAGGTAGACAGGAGAGAACTTCAGCTCCTTGTAGAGGAGTGCACGCGTGAATACGTGACTGAGCAGCTGGAGTGGTATCTCAATCACCCGACATTGGGATCGGCCACGACTCATCGATCATTGTCGAGGAGAAACAGCAGCAATAGCATACGCACTGGTAATCAAGCCAGGAAGCGCAGTTTGGATGAATCCGCAGGTGGAAGTCTATGGAACGTATCAAGTCACGTTCCGTCGTCAGCTGAAGCAGTTGGCTCGTCGTCGTTAGCATCTGGATTTAGTGGAGAGCGGCGACCCTCATATTCGACGGATGAACGTCGACGAAATAATCCTGCCCTGATGAAACTAGTGGAGATGCTGGGTGACTCAGAGTCGTTATATTTGTCAACATTGGAGATCTGGCGGAGTTATGTGGTGGCTGCGAATATCCCTGGTAGCGCCACAAACAATCATCCGAAAGAGTATGTGGATTATGTATCGCTTCTCGGCGCTATGCGTAGTGATCTGGCAAACCTTCAACGTGATAAGACTACTCCACTTCTACGAACTGATCCACTGCACAAGTTTATATGGTTTTTGGATCGTGCACTGAAGAACCAGACTCTAGAGATCGCGCAGCTTCACGAGCTACTAGGGTTTATTGGTCGACTACGAACATCGGATCTACCACCCAATAAGAAATTCCGAAAGAAAGGTGGGGCTGAGGAGGAAGAGGAAAGTTTTGAAGTCGTATTAGGACCACCGCCTGTGGATGAGCTTCTTACTGTGCTCGACAAGATCGCTAAAATCGATGCTCGTTTAATTTTCGCTGAGCCAGTGCCTGATGATGTGCCGAAGTATCGGGATATTATAAAGGACCCTATGGATTTGTCAACGATGCGGAGGAAGGCCAAGCGCGGCAAGTACAAGACACTGGACGCGTTTGTGGCAGATTTTAACCTTATGATCCGTAACTGCATGACTTTCAACCCGGACACGACTATCTTTTACAAAGAAGGAAAGCGTATTGGCAAGCGAGGTAACGAGCTGATTGAACGAAACGCTGCTGCATTGCGTGGTGAGCCTCAGCGAATTCGCACAAAGAAGCGACGCAAGACCGGTACTGGCCCAACCAGTGAGGCTCTCAGCATGCTTACCAGTTCAGGTGTTGTGACGATTAAGGACTTTGGAGATGTGGATCAATCTGGAATGATTCCTGAGGGTATGTGCGACGAGCTTCTAGCGGATGTAGCGCTAGTTTTGTCGGATCCACCTGTGAAGCAACTTATCTGTGATGCTCTCATGAAAAGTCTAGTGGTGTGCTGGCAGAAAAAAGAGTTGCCTACAGACAACCTGATTTGTCGCGCACTTGTTCAACTTCTTCAAATTGGCAACCCATCCAGTGTGCGTCGCATGATTCGGAAACAAGACTTCGTGTTGCGTGCTCCACAAGTAGTCACTATGCGTGTTGTTCTGCCTCTCCTGTTGCGCACAATGGTCGGTTCTCGTGTGTACTATGCATTTCCCGCTGGATTGCAGAGTGATTTCAAGACGAAAGCGAAGGAAGACGTGTTGGGTGCCATGCTATGGGACAACGTACTGCGTGCAAGCTCAGCTATTCGCGCCATGGCAAAATCGTTTGCCGTACAATGTCTGGTGGACCATCAGATTGATGCAGGTTCGCAACTGCTGCATCATTTGCTGTTAGCTGAGGATGAATCACTATTACGTGATCGTGTCTTACTTCATGCGATAGCAGAAGTTGTATTGGAACAGGTAAAACTGGCTGCTGTAACCACTAACACCAGCAATGGTAGTGACGGTGGGTCCAGTTCTGCGGAAAATGGGGAAGTTACCATGACACTCAGTGAGCAACTACAGGCGGTACCAGTGTGGAAACAAATCTTTGACTGCTTTTTTGTTGAAGTATTGGCGAAGCGAATTCAGACAGCAAAGGAGGTGAATGGATCGGTTGTCCATTTTGCAGATGGTGCTATTGAAGTAGCGGAAGATGAGCACAATCAACAGCTACTGGTTAAGAGCTTTCCAATTCCAGTGTTTCACGAGAAGACAGTGATGCTACTTTCATCGCTTGCTGCTATGGTTGAGAAGGGTGGACCTGTGGCCGGCAGTAACGCGATGATCACTTCATATTTGAAGAAGACGTTGGGCGTGCTGCGTACCAGTTGCTCTTCGTTGAAGGAATTTGAAGCTCTGTGGAATAGTCCTGTATTTGCTGGGTGTCGACAGTTTTACGAGCCTTTGTTGACTAAGTGTCCTGTCATGCACAAAGAGTTATTCACTGTTTTAGCATCGGACGTCAAGACCGAAGATGTCCAAAAGAAAAAAAGTGAGCCTGTAACTGCTGATATGAAGACACAAGATGCAGCCTCAGACGTTCATAGTACCACAGATGACAAGGCAGAGGACGCGGTTATAAAGTCGGACGACGCTGACCTAGCAGCCAAGGTTGAGGTTACAAACGGCTCTGTGATCAATGCAGAAGCCGAAATAGTTGTGAAACCTAACATTGCTGTCAAGACTGAAGATGCGATCCCATCCGCAGGAGCTAATTTCACGAATGCAGACACGAATATTGAAGCCAAACTATCTGATGTTGAAGCAAAGATCGACGTAGAAGCTGAAGTATTGAGCTCAATGGATAACACAGTAGATAGCAGTTCGAACTCGAACGAGGGTGCTGGTGACAATACCAAGGAGGAGGAGACCAACGGCATTCCCGAACATGCCGAGACAGATGCTGAATCGGTGACTACTGCTGTTGAGGCTAATGAGGGTGGAGATATGGATGTTAATATGGAAGCTGTCGAAGAGGAGGTCAAAACCGGTACTGTTGAAGTGGAAAACAATGCAGGTGCTGCAGATTCGAAGTCTCTTGAAAGTATTTCTGCTGACATTCCCCCTGCTACAACAGCAACTGGCGAGAGCAACAGCGAATCTACAAATGCAGCTGTATCCCAAAATGGCGAAGGTGAGGGTGCAGGCAATAAACATGAAGATAGCAGTGAGAAAGAGGCCATCGTGAAGACGATTGTGGAAGAGCAAAAGGTTGGGACAGTGGAAACACAAACGGTTGTAGATGAGGAAAAGGGGGCTGCCTAACCGTAATAAGCGGGCAGACTAGAATAGTAAACATCCGTTTTGATCCTCATTTGTACGAACGCTCAACAGTCAAATTTCTGTACGTACGCTCACTGTTCGCTCGACCTCTCATCGATTGATGCCATACTTGAGTGACAAGATAATACTGGCATAGACGCACTGCTGTCCCTCCTGCTCATTGGCAATCTTTGACGGATGACTGACTGTTGGCTCACTTGAGGTATTCTTTTCAACAAAGCAATACTATCGAATACATGTAGGAGCATGGGTAATTCTTGGTTCAAGACAAGACAGTCGACGCTAAAGTCGTGTCCCACGATCAGTCTCTTCGATTAGCACAAAAGGTTTTTGCGCTTCCATGATGGACACCTCCATTATTTACACGCATCTAGAGAATTTGTGTAACGCGCATAGAGTTGACAAAGTGTCATGCATTTAATGCATTGGTGTTGCAGCTATCGTAGATCGATTAATGTGGCGTAGGAATGCCCAACATTTGGCGAGAATATTGTGGCAGAATGAAACACGGTGAGTCACGACTAATGTACCCAGAAAATCTCGGAGTTTAGGAGACCCCATTTGATCGATAGTTCAGTGGACAGTTGGTCAAAATGTGTGGCGCACCAGCAACAATAGTAGTAGCAGCAGAAACGACGCTGTTCATAAAGTAAGTCCGAGGTATTGCAAAAATGTAGATCAGCTCATCCTAGAGCGTTATCATTGTTGACAAGAAACTAACAAAAGAATAAGGGATACATTATCAACAACTTTTAAACAAGCAAAGGCTGATCTCATTCCTGCCACCTACAAGCTGTACATCTTGATCTTCAAGAAGATGGCGGACACAAAGAAGCCCAGAGCGGACATGACACCGCCAAGGAAAACCGGCAGTTTGTAGCCGAGTGAGGTATTGACGATGGCAGCACCAATAGCATAGTTGAGGAGCTGGCCAAAGCAATTAGCCGAGTTCAATGCACCGACGTACATGCCAATCTCCACGTCCTCGCCCATCACGTGGATGATCACCGGCACAATGCACGAGAACCAGATCGAAGAGGTCATACCCGTAATGGCAACCACGAAGACGTCGAATCCCTTGTTGTCGACCCAAGCCATGATCAGTAGGAACATCTGCGGAATGGTCGAAATCGTAAGCACCCACTTGAGACCAAATTTGCTCACAAGGAACGGGATGCACCACGAGTACACGTAGCCGACAATGTTGTACAGAAGGTCAGCAGTTCCACCGGCAAGGCTGACACCGTCGTTGTAGGCATTTTGTGCGTCCGAGCAGGGGTCACAACTATCAGCATTGGTAGCGCTACCGCCGTACACCTCCAGACCAAAGAACTGTCCCTTGTTGCCGTTGTAGGCCGTGTAGCCATATTGCACGAAGAAAAAGCCAATGCCGTACACCACCAGCACAGCGGGGAGGGTCTTAATACCGAGATACACCGAGTAGAAGGCACCCTTGACCTGAACCCAGGCCGACGACTTGTCCACTTTGTTGGGGTCGAGTGGAGTCTCGTGTGCGAAGAAGCAGGCAACCGCCACGCAAATGATCATAATGACAGATAGCGTACCCATGAACCAGTGCATCGTCTTGTAAGCGGCACCGAACGCGTCAATGTACACAGCAATGACAATGGATCCGAGAGTCGACCAGGCCTGACCAAGAGCTGCACCAGTAGTCTGACGGTCACCGGCAAAATCGGCAACCAGAAGCATAGCAGGAGTCTGTACAATGTTCACGGTGATGTCCATCCAGGCGTAAAAGATGATTGTGAATACTGACGTCCACGTGCGGTCGGTCTCTCCATCGGTTCCGTCTCCCGAGTCACCGAGAGCGTCACCAATTTCACGGGTGTAGCCCATGGCAATCCAGCAGATAACACTGAGGACACCGGCAACGATGAGGTACGGACGACGGCGTCCGAGACGGGAAGTAGTGCGATCACTAAAGACACCAATGCTGGGTCCGACAATAACACCGACGATAGGACCAATAAATTGTGTGAGCTGCACAGCCGAATTGGGCAGCATCGTCGACAGGTAGGGACCAAGAGCGGCCCACTGGGCGGACCAAGCCATCTGAATAGCCATACGAGGCATTGACACGGCAAGCAGTAACCAGATCGACGGGTGTGGTAACGGTTCTTCGTTGCCTGTGGCGGTCGCGGAACCAGGCTTAGGCGAAGCATGGAGCTCGTAACCGGGGGTGCCGGCCTCAATATCCTTCATGATGTTATCGCCGAAAAGCACAGACGATAGAGAGGAAGTAGTAGTTTGCTGTGGAAAGCAAATTGAAGAATGAACAGTGCTTCAGACGCGTCGGTGAAGTTGTAGGCGATAGAACGTCAGGCTAGCAAAAGACAGGGACGGGTGTGCATAGCGCTCGGAATGAACAAGAGACCTCGTTACTTTTTGGTCGCGTCGAGACATCTGGGCGAATACTTTATGGGCAACATCGAATAGGTTCTCGGCAGATGTTGTCTGCGGTGCCGGCAGACAATTATGCACTTTTTGTAAAGATGTCCGCAAATGCAAATAAACTTATGAATGCATGAAACCTTCGAGCTTAAGCTTTCGAGTATTTGAATTTCATATCTTCTGCTTGGGGCACTTGCTTTGAAGAGCTGAGCAGGGCACTCATTTCTGAACCATCTGTGTTGTGCTGCTTGGCGCTCCTGAAGTTCTGTCGCGACGCGAAAAGCTCAGTTTTAAGTTCAACCACGTTGATCTTGGCTCAATCCTGCCAGCTGTGCTCAGCGCCGACTTCCTATTTCGCAGCCCAAATTCTGAGGTGCAAACCACGATGTAACACGAAGATAGGCATCTTTTTTGCTGGCAATCACTTTTGAGTGGAAGCGTTTCAACACTTCAACTTGAAGGGTTTTGGTCTCACAAGCAAATCCGTCTGATTATCCGGTGGGTAATGTGCATGTCAACACAAATCAGACGCGCTTTGTGTCGCCAGTCGCTGTCCGGCGGTCTTTCCCTACACTAAGTCAGTGTAACTAACTGATAAGTCTCAGTGCAGCGTGTGGTATCATCCAGTTGGGCCTTCAAAATGCACATTTCACCTAGTTCTTCAGCAGATTTTAAATATCCGTTGCCGTATCCAATATGGAATCTGTAGCAGTGCTACGGAAGTGTAGGAAAACGTCGAAAACTAAATTCTACGCTGTTGGTACATGTATTGCTATGAAGCAGTACTGTAGAGCAATACAGCGAACTGCCTGGTGTATTACCCAGTATTACACTGGGATAGGCGCGGTGAGTGCTCGACAGATTTAACAATCATCACTTCGCCTCACGCTACAATGCACCCTGCATGTATCGCCTGATGAGCAGCGAACGTCGAACTAATACAGCACATAGTGCTCCACCCACTCCGCATATCTGCATTACTTTCAGTAAGGTCAGTGGGTCAGTGAGAGGAATCCTCTCAGAGGCCATTGAGACTCGGTTTGAGTTGATCAATCAGCCACTGAGTACGGCTAATGTACACGTGATTGCGCGTGTCAAGCAGACAAATTCATGTAGTAAACCGCATCACTGGAGGCTGGGTCTCCAATAGCGTTGGAGTCCAATTGGGTCAATTGAATTGACCCAGTCCAAGTTGAACTCGGTCAATTGTCCTTTTTGTGTAGTCGACCACCAAGACCACCGTCACTGAATGCCAGACAAAAAGCCAATCTGAAGACTGGAGAACAGACATCGCGGACACTAGCGCTTTCGTCGATCTTCACGTGGTGTTGTGGTGTTGGTATTGCCAAAGACCCTCATGAAACAAAACAATTTCTTGTTTGCAAAAGCTGTGTCTTCGTTGACAGGACACGGTTATCAGCGATGATAACTTACCATAACCTGGACAGCAGGATATAAAACGAGTCTAAAATACACCAACTTCAAGGGCGCGGTACTCTCCGTACACGCAGAGCGCGTCGGCATTCATCATTGTATAAGCTTTTTGCACAGCGTGCGTGCTGTGCGGCTGCAAAATTGGCGCACTGAAGTACACGTTAATTTTGCTATGTAGCAAGAGAAACGCTTCCGATGCACGCTCCTTCGTGGTTGGCCACCGGCATGCGTCCAAGTCTTGGACTCCAAGCTGTGTGTGCTGTAGGGATAAATGTAATGCTCTATGCGGTGTGAATCGCTGTGTGATCCCACAAACGACAAGGATCATTGATGGTTGTGGAACATAATCAATATGTATCCCCCGAATGAAGGTGAACTCTGCGTGGCTTCATCCTGCAACCCGAGACTTTCTGAGCGACTCGCTCAGATAGTATTTGTTGGATCATATCCTAGAGTCTCGGGAGAAAGACGTGTCCATGCATTAGCCATAGTTCATTTAACCCAAGTTGTTCTGGACACTACAACATCGTTTTGATTGCAATCTTGTTAGTGATTGTATTTGAATATTGGCGTGAGCTCGTCCAAGAACGCTACCGTTGTCGAAGAGTACTCTGTTTCGGATACGAATTACAGAGAGCACTTCTACTGGAATGTAAGGTTGCGGTCTGTAGCCTAGTCAGCATTTTCTAAGCACCAAAGTGTCGCGCTAGAGACTCACTAGTAATAGTCGACTCCAGTGTGGGTGCAATGGCTACGCTTAGTGATCACCAGTAGGCTATTAGCAATCTGGCGTAAAGTACGCCTGGAATGCTAGGTTGCGACCTGTTGTCCAGCCTGCACCTTGAAATATTTTAACTCTAACGTTTGGTGTTTGTTATGCTGCGCAGCAGCATAAATGTTCGTCCTCAAAGCACTCTATGCAGCGATCGGTCAACTCGGCAGGAAGTAAATGCCTCTGGCAATCTAATGAGTGTGGGAAAGTTGAAGTTGAAGGCACTTGATTGTTTAACAGTCGACGAAGAGATCGGCTGCCAACTTCAGAGAGCGTGAAAAGTATCCTGATTCCAGGATGGAACTCCGTTGCATCCTTCTTGAGTCTCACATCACGCTGCCATGCTTGAATTGTATCGGTCTCTGTGCATGTATATCTGCTCTGGAGCACCTCTTCGTGTGCGTTGCCTATCCTTTCCGCTAGTCGCCCACCGAAATGAAGGTTCAATACACATGTACCAGCTTGACATTATTGTCGACGATACACAACCGGGACGCCAACTACATGTAGAGACCATCGTTCGAATGTAGTCACTATGCAACTTAGAAAGAGCTGCAAAGGAGCTTGATTGACACCTTGCGTATCGCTCTGCGTCTGCGGCTCTTCATGATCTGTGCCGCGATCTTCGACTCGAAGTTCGATCCGTCAACGAGCATCACACTATCGGACATGTTTATCGGGATTGATGAGTCCCACCGCAGCGTGCTAGAGAGCAGTGCACGGTGCAGCACCGCATTGCGGTCCGGGACAGGTTCAAGCGAAACTGCCTCCACTCAACAGTGATTGCCACCACCGTCTGTCAGTGTGCCATCCCACTTCTAGTTAATCGCTCGCCTCCTTGTGGTGTTTTGGGTCAAAACTTTGACAGCAAAAGAATTTCGTCCATGCACATGTATCACTAGCAACACATTTTGACACACAAAGGGATAAAACGTCAGAATGCCCCATTTAAGAAGCCAAGGTACCAGACCAGCGGCTTCACAAGATTCATTAGCTAGTCTACACGGATGGTGTGCCTATGACCGATGCTGACAAAGTGCTTATATGATGCTCGATTCAGTTTAAAGTGCTTACCGGGTCAGAGTAGACGATCGTTGCAAGTAAATTCGACAAGGAGATAGATTCGGAGGATGAAAAGTGCACGTACGTCGACCCCCAAGAGAGTCAGATGAATATGATGATAGAGAGCTCACAATGAAGCAACAACAAGCTGGGCCATCCAACAACAACTACAGACCAACAAGGTTGTCCACGCTAGCCACTAATTGCTTCGTGCAGGCATGTTACGGCATTGCCACTTGGTAATGCCTGTTTATAGGGCTCCAAACTCCTTTAAGAAGGCATTTCCTGATGAAAGTGCCTTGTTTGTGACGCACGATTAACTCGAATTCGTTCGTTCAAGATTTGCGACCAACATGTTCAAGTAGAATTTGTACTTCAAGTAAACTACCGTAAGCGACTTAGCTGCCTCAGAAATTGCTCACGGTAGTTGGGCTGAACCTGTTGTCTTGTAGTCCTTGACCGATTTGCGATCGGCCGAATCGTTTTCTGCTCAAGTCTCGCTTCATTCCTCAACTTGCTTCCGACGAAGCACCACAACACTTGCTCCATCTGACCAACTTTTACTGAGCTTGGAACAATGAAGGACGTTGAAGCCGGAACTCCGGGCTACGAACTCCATGCCTCCCCGAAACCGGGATCGATCAACGGTGACGAGCAACCATTGGCTCACCCGTCCCTCTGGCTGCTACTTGCAGTGTCGATGCCGCGTATGGCCATCAACATGGCCTGGTCGGCTCAATGGGCCGCTCTGGGTCCCTACCTGTCGACAATGTTACCCAATTCGGCTGTACAAGCCACGCAATTCATCGGTCCCATCGTCGGTGTCATTGTCGGCCCCAGTGTCGGTGTCTTCAGTGACCGCACCACCTCCCGTTTCGGTCGCCGTCGTCCGTACTTGGTTGTCGCTGGTATCCTTAGTGTCATTTGTTGGATTGCTATGGGCTACACCCGTGAAATCGGTGACGCTCTCGGTGACTCTGGTGAAGGTTCGGCTAACCGGAAATGGACATCCGTCTTCACCATTTTCTTCTATGCGTGGATGGACATCACCGTGAACATTGTACAGACTCCTGCTATGCTCCTGGTTGCTGACTTTGCCGGTGACCGTCAAACAACGGGTGCTGCCCTTGGACAAGCGTGGTCGACACTAGGATCGATCGTCGTGGCTGTCTACATTCGATCGTTTGGTGCCGCCTACCTCACCATGCACTGGTTCATGGGCACACTGTCTGTCATCATGATCGTCTGTGTAGCTGTCGCAACGATTTTCGCCCACGAGACCCCACTGGACCCCAGTAAGTTGGAGCAGGTATCTGCTTGGACTCAAGTCAAGGCTGCGTTCTACTCGGTGTGGCTTGGCATCAAGACTCTACCCAAGGTTCTCATTGTCTACTCTATCGGTTTCTTCTTCGTGCAATACGGCTACACGGCCTACAACGGCAACAAGGGACAGTTCTTTGGTTTGGAAGTGTATGGCGGAAGTGCAGACAATGCCGATGCTTGCGACCCCTGCTCGGATGAACAGAACGCCTACAACGATGGTGTCAGTCTGGCTGGTGGTGACGCTGATTTGGCCTACAACATTGTCGGCTACGTCTACTCGTGGTGTCTACCGTTTTTGGTAAGCAAGATCGGTCTCAAGTGGGTGCTCACCCTCTCAACTGTGCCTCAGATGTTCCTGCTGGTCATGGCCTGGGTCACCAACAAGGGATTCGACGTCTTTGTCGTCGCTATCTGTGGTATGACCTCTGCGGTCTGGTTCTCTTTCATCGTACCAGTTATTATCCACATCATGGGAGACGATGTGGAGATTGGCATGTACGTGGGAGCTTTGAACTCGGCCAACTGCTTTGGCCAGCTGCTCAACTTTGCTATTGGCACGGCTATTGTGGACACATCACTGGGCTACAAATTGCCGGTTTTCCTGGGTGGTATCATGACTACTTTGGGTTTCCTCACCGCTGCTATCTTCATGAAGATTAAGATGTACACCATGTAGGCGTCCACAATAACAAACAACGACGTCGAAGATGTGACATTGTAATATAACGTAGTCGAGTGTTCCTCAATTACTCGGAGAAAGATGCACGGCACCAAGTCGGTTTGCATTGCATCACTGCATTTCTTGTTCTATTAAATTAAAAATGTGCTCAAGCAACTAACTTCTCCTTCGAGAAGCGGAGCCGCGGTCGGTTTTTCGTTGGACATCACTGCAAAATCTTCTCCGAAATTGCATCGAGCTCGGGCGGTCGAGATTCTTGAGCCTCAGAGCAAGCGTCACCCAAGGTGATTCTCATATCGTGCGAATTTGATCTATTGCCGACTGATCTTTCCAACATACTGCGTCACGTCGATATCAATTCTCGCTGTGCGGTTCTTCTCGTCCCCATTTTTGTAGGATTGAACAGTAAAACCGTCGTAGATTTCGTTCGAGACGATGAAGAGAAGGATGTTTGGTACGACCATCTCGTGGGACGACAAGCACACCATCAATTGCTGGAAAAGTCTTCGATAGCGGGATATACAGCACCAATTCATTCTGGATTTCGGACGGCGCTTGAATGACCTCGGACGCTGGATTTTCAATGGACCATGTCGCGTGACGGTTCCGACACCGCTTCCTTCGAGTGCTCTCATACAAACTTGCTGGTGGCAAGTTCTTGCAGCGGAAATTTCTCGATTTCTTTGCCTCGCCACGACTGCAAATTCGGGGCTGGAGTCTGCAACAATGCGCGAATTTCATCGGTGGAACCAACTTGATAACGCGCGTTCATGATCGCCTCGACTACCAAAGATGAATACGCCAAGTAAGCACGACTGGGCGCGTTCTCATTGCGATACAAATGAAACACAATGTGCTTCATCCGATCATCGAATACTTTCTGCTGGAAAAGCCGAACCTGGTTCTTCAACTCATCGAGATTATGGGGAATTTCTTCCTTCACTCGTTGTACCAAGTCATCAAACGTTTCGGATGATAATGTTTGGGATGATAACGTTTGCAATGATGGAAACACGAATCGCGGTTTGCCCCCAACAAGATTGAACCTCCGGAACCATTCGTCGTGGTCCTCCAACTTCATCGCATCGGCGAACCTCTGACACTCGTTTTTCGTCCATGGATTCATATACACCTTGAAGCATTTCTCCTTGACAAACTCGTGGTAATTCGTAGTACGTGGGCTGGCGAACAGAAACGCATGTTTGAAGACCCCAGCGTCCAATGCTCCGTAGGCTTCATTCCCGTCAAAAAAGCCCTCGTATGTAATCCCAGCACATGAGGTATCCGAAACCGCGTAGCCGTTCGTGCTGCTCCAAGTGAAATAATGGACCTGTGGATGAGCAAGAGGGCGATAGGCGATATGCTTTTTCTCCATCATGAACAGCAGTAGTAAGAACACCCCGAACACCGACTTTCCGATTCCCGGGCTGCCAACCACAAGGATTCTACGGAGCGATGCATCTGCCGCCAATCGTTTCTGGATGATTTCATGGAGGTCCCAATACTCCTGTCGGATGTACAAGCCGTTGTCGAATGCTGCACCAAAGATTGTTGTGGGAGTGTTTAATACGGTTCCCACTTCGGCACCGTTGAGTTGCTGTGCAATGGCGACCAATTCATTCAATTCATTTAACTGACGAGGATCGACGGCTTCCGTTCGCTGCCTTTTTTCGTCTGGCAGTACTTGAGGAACCTGTGGCACTTCCACGATGAGCGCGTTGTTCTTCGATCCGCCAAGCGAACCGATCAACAAGTCCTCGTCCAAAGGCTCCTTCATGGCGTCATACGCCGCTCTCTTCGCGTAGATTCTCAATTGACCTGCCGCAACGCGGGCGAGAACGTCCGTTCCTGGAGGTTGCGTGTGGTCATACTCTGCGTGGATCTTATTCCGAAGGTCTTCGATATCATTCACAGCGTCAGATGTCACTGAGGTTACTCTGAAACCCAATAACGCGCGGCGACTTTGTTCATCCACCAACTGGAACCAGACTTTCCGCGCCATCGTGGCAACTTGTGTTGGGAGAATCACCTAACGAGTTATTACCGATCACCGTTTTTCCCTTGCTAATACCAGTTATTATCGTTATTATTACCAATTATGTACAGTTGGTGAAACATAAATTCTACCGTCTTGAAGAAGGAAGGCCAGGATACTTTACTACCTAGGTATCGTATTAAGCAAGTACCCGACGCCGTGACGGGTTACACAGGATGCAGTTAGTAGCGTAGTTTGGAGTAAAAGCCCGGAATGACCGTATCGTGCACGTACCTCATAACGACGAGAAAGCAATGCGCCGAGTACACCAAACTATGCTGGCAAACATAATCATCAAATCTGCAGGTATCTGTACAGTGGGTACAAAAAGTCTACGTCCAAGAACTGGATCATGATACGATAGTAAAAATCTCATCTTCAACACTAGCTTGCGGCAACTTTCATACCAAAACGCAATCTTTACTGAAGGCCCTTTCGACTGTAACTTCACTATCTACGAACTTCGTCATGGTTGTGAAGTAATAGAAATGTAAAAAAATGTACCCATGTTTGAGTGCCTAAAAACTCTACGTCCAAAACTTAACAAGTCTCATTCTGTTCGACTTACACTTTCATCTAAATGTGGAAATGAATGCCCACTCCATCAACTTTTTAAGCCAACTCTAAGAATCATTGCTCACCTCCTAATACTTTGTGTGACCACCACAATTGTTCTTGACCTGTTGAAATCGTTTTGGCATTGACTTGTAAAGGTTTTGAACCATTTCCGTGTCGATATCGTACCAAATATTCTCGATTTTCTTCTTCAGGTCCTCGAGACTTGATGCAGGAGACCTGTGAAGCTCGCGCTTCACATACGCCCATAGATTCTCAATAGAATTGAGATTAGGGTTCTGAGCGGGATGTTGAAGTAATTCCACCCTATTTTGTTTTAGGTAATCTTGGACAAGCTTCGAACGATGGGCAGGAGCACCATCATGGACAAATTTGTAGTTGTCTCTGATTCCCATGAATGAAACAGTAGGGCCTAGTTTCGTTTCTAGTATCGACTTGTAGTACACACCAGTAACACTTTCATCCCAAAAGTGAAGGGCACCGACTCCCTCGTATGTAATGCAGCCCCAAACCATTAGTGTTTCTCTCCCAGACGTGAATGTAGGCACCAAACACTCCTCCATAAACTCTTCCCCGGGCTTCAGCCACACATAGGTGCGACCAGCAGAGCCTGTAAGCCACACAGAGGACTCATCGCTAACGACAACTTTTTCCCAGTCCTTATCGGAGTACTTCAACAGGTACTTGCGTAAGCAAGGCGGGCCCTAATGTTTTGCTTGCTCAGATATGGTTTCTTGCGTGCAGCGCGACCATTGTATCCCTCGTCTTTGATGCGGTTGCGCACAGTCTGCTTGGAAATAGTCACTTCATGGTCTTCGTTAACCATGATGGCAAGCTTCTCAGCACTAAGACGCCGATTTGTTTTCGCCTGACGCACGATCTGGCGGTCTTCACGGACGCTAATTTTACGTGGACGACCGGAACGTCGCTTGGAGTGCGTGTGACCGTTGCGTTGTGCATTGGCGACTATTGTTTTCACGCTAGATACATGTAGGTTGAGCTGATCGGCTATCGCTTGGTAGGTAATTCCTTCCCGACGCTTCACCACACAGAGTTCGCGCAATTCGCGCGAATGTTCCGTTCTAAGTCAAGCCATCAAGCGTAGAATGCTGTATTAGTACTTGCAGCACGCGTAGCAGAGCCCATGGCGCCTTACCTGTGTTTCACCATGAGATGATTGGCGGTGGACGTAGACGTTTTTGGCTCAACTTTTGGGTAGCGCGGGATGTTTGGTCAATTAACTCCGCATCAAACCACTATTTCTAATAACGGAAAACTGCTCCTGATTCGTTGAAATCAGAGTTATTTGTCAGTACCAAGCGTTCATTGGTTTGATTAATAGGTCACCTTAATTTTCTAAGATTTGTGACTGTGTACTGCTTAGACGTATACTTTTTGTACCCACTGTACACAACCGCTACATAAAGATATTACCAACGTTAATAGACGTCTAATTTACCGCGCCTGCGCATAAAATGGCATCGAGAGTACTCCTCGATAATGTACGTCTGCTTGACATACGCGCGCAATCTCAGTGGCTGATCGGATCCGGAGTCGTTACTACAACATTATTACAACACGACGACAAGTGACTGAGAGCAACACTGAGGATGCTTGTGTTGCTTGGGTAATTTATTTCTGTTTTCCTTACTGCAAGTTTTTGCAAAAATTTAAAATTTCGCAAGATCTTTTTATTCCAACTAAGTACGATCCCCCCCCCCGCCTCTCATTTTTCGTTTGACAGTGAATGGAGCTGCGAACGATGGCGAGGAAGGAATCCCCGCACATTATCCCAGCTCCGAAGCCCAAGACAGGACCGAAGGGTGGGAAGAAGAAGGCGCAAGTGCAGAAGGAGGCGCAGGACTCGTCTGTGGAAGGCACCGGTAAGTAGAGCTGACAATGAATTAACTCAAAGGGGAATAATGTATTTTAATTGCATTATTGTTGCTGTTATATGCGTATATAGCTCGCCGAAACTCGCTTCGAAAGCATACACACGTTGATTATGTGTTTGCTGCCGGTGGATACACAAAAGACCAAAACAACGATGATGACTATATACCCGAAGGAGAGACGGACGACATGAACGCTGGAGAAGCCGGTAAGGACGTGAACGTGAACGCTGGGAAAGACGGTAAGGACGCGAACGTGAACGCTGGAGAAGTCGATGAGGCGTGGAGTTGAACGCTGGAGAAGATAGTGAGGACCTGAGCGCTGGAGAAGTCGATGAGGACGGTGACAGCAAGAGCGTGTGTGTTACGGATGAAGAGACAAAATCGCATTCTGGGTCATGTACGTCTGCTCTGAGCTAGTTTGTTGCTTGTTATGTTGCTTACCGGTTGTGTTGCTTGTTATGTTGCGTATCGGTTGTGTTGCTTGTTATGTTGCGTATCGGTTGTATTGCTTGTCGCATATTGTATTATTTAGTGACGAAGAAGAGGGCCAGTGATACTGTGGATGACCGGATCGCAAAAAAAGTGTGAATTCCGTTTTAGTGTGCCAGTATCCAAGATGGATGACGCATACCTGCAGCATGTTCATCGTGCTACTCGTCGCACAAAGACTTGGAATGACCGTGAAAAAATGAAGAAGGCCTTCAAGTCAGTCAATAACGACTTACCAAGCTTGCCGAAGAAGTCGTTCAATAACTGGGATGATTTTCATGACACTCTGAAAACCTACGAGTCGAAATACTTCTTGAAGTATCGAGTCCGAAGCTCTGAATCAGCTGAAAAGCACAACAGGTATATTGTACTATGTTGCTTTATTGTGTTGCTTCCGCTATTACGAATGTGAGTGTTTTGTTGCTACGCTAGTCGAAAGGGAGCTGTGTGCCTTCCACAGACTATGGCCTATAGCTTCAAACGGATGTGGTGCACGCATGGAGCAACACAGGCATCGCGTGGAGAAGGTCGACGTAATCATGATTCTCAATTCACCGGTTGTGAGGCTGGATTTCTTGTGCGGACGGAGCGAATTGCAGTGGATGGACAGGGAAAATGGGAAGTTCGCATTGTTGATGGATCTGAGGTAAATATGTCATTCATTCGTTGGTTAACTATGTGATAAACTTACGTAAGGTATAGATTTCATTGCACAACCACAGAACGACCAAGACTATTTATGATTCCTATCGTAGTGCGAAGTCAATGCCAATGTCACCCGAGGTCCGCAGAGAACTCGGTCTCCTGAACGAAATGAATACGAGAACGGCCGATATCAACCGCTATTTGTCGGACAAGCTGGGTGGGTGTTTTTGGTGAAGCTAGGGTCTGAATTCTTAATTCTTGAATTTTAAACTAATTTCGACTTCTCTCGTCTAAACAGATATGGTGCTTACACCTCAGCAAACGCGAAACATACTTCACCAAGTATTGGGCAGCACCGCCTTAGCAAGAACAAAACGTATTTTGGACGCTTTTGCTGAAGCGGACAGCGGTAACGATGTTCTCCTTGTTCAAGATCAAATGGACATCAGCTGCGTTATCGCTTTTCAAACGTCAATTCAGAAGAAATGCTTTATACAATGGGGGGATACTTTGGTAATGGATTGGACGCATGGGACGAATAACCTAGGCTATCATCTAGGTACAACTAAGCAAGGTTTGAACTGGTATTACCACGGTGATACTAATTATATTTGTATCTCGAATTGCAGGTAGCCTGGTGGTTACGTCGGCCACAGGAAGAGGAGTCCCAGTTGTTGATTTCCTGTCTGTGGATCAAAAAGCAGCCACTATGGAGTACATAGTAGAGTTTTTCAAACGCAAAAAATCCGTCGTGGACGTCGGTTCAGACCATCGTTATTGACAAGGATTTTGTGGAGTGGAGAGTGCTGGAGAATGCGTTTCCCGACGCGAAAGTCATTCTTTGTCAATTTCACGCACTGACATATTGGCGCAAGGTTTGTCGAAGGGCGAAGTACAATCTTACAATGGCTCAACGTGAAATTATGGAAACTTCATTCGCCAAGCTCATTTATTGGTACGTTTTAGACTACTGATGTGTTGTTTGTTATGTTGCTGGTTATGTTGCTTACTTGTGTTGCTCACTTGTGTTTCTCTATCTACAGTACCACGAAAAAAAGTTTGAATCTGAAGCGGCTGTCTTTTCGAAAGCCTGTAAGGAGGAATCCCCCGAGTTGCTGAAGTATTACACGACAAATTGGCAGTCATGTGTTTCAATGTGGGCAAACTACGTCAGAGGTAAAGTCTTCACTGCTGGGAATACCACGATAAATCGGATTGAGTCCAACTGGAACCAGCTCAAACTACTTCTCGGGAAGAAACCACGACTCGACTCAACAATAGGAGGGCTATTAGCTCATCAAACTACGATTATCAGACAGCTACTTACGGCAATGCGGATACACACGACTAGTTCTCGACAACCTGACTTCGTTCCTGATTATCTTTCCATTGTGGCGAAGCACTTGAGTGATGACATGTTAGCAAAAGTCCGCTGTCAATGGGATTACTATATGGTCTTCTTGAGTGACACCACATGCATTAAACGTGGTGATGTGGGCGAGTGGGAAGTGACTACTCGAGGTTACACGTACCATTGCAAAGACTTCGAATGGTCGTGCACGTGTCTTTCTACTGCAGTTACAACCTCCCTTGTCAGCACTTGATGTATCTTTCCGAACGCGTTCACCGGTTTGAAAACCTTCCCGCATCCAGCATCCCCCCACGCTGGGATGTGATGGTAATGTCAAAGCTGGATGATGAGCTTACTAGTGGAGTTACGTCGCTTAAGACTATACAAAGCGTGATAAAAAGCACTGGCGAGTCATTCCCACACGATGAATTGACGCAAGGCGCAGATATACGTTGTGAAACCGCGTCGATACAAAATGAAAAGTGGACAACACACGGTGCAACACACGGCGCAACACACGGTGCAACAAAAGGCACCCTGAAGTTCTCCAATGTTCATGTAAAAGTGAGAGACCGAAGACGTCCGATTCGGCGAGTAATTTATGCCAAGATGCGACGTCGAGAAAGGGCGAATGTAGTTGTGCTGTCATCAGAAGAGAAGTACTGCTTTGCGAAGGCTATGTTTGAACCAGTAATGGAACACCTTGCCGGGTTATCAAGTCCAGCGTTTTACACTTCTTTAAAGTCGTGGAAAGAAATAGTGAAAAGGGTATGCAAGGTGCTACCGCATATTTCTCGGACACAACGACGAATCCTGACGAAAATGCCGAGGAAGCATCAACGGACGCTAATTATGAATCCAACAGCAGCGATGCATCCTCTGAGATTGGCCCTGATGAAATGTTTGACACGATTAAAATGATTCAAGACATGGAGCAGAGTGCATATAGACTACCCTACTCCACAACAGTGAAATCAATCGCTAAATCTGTGCGGGATGATGAGGTATCAAATGTGATTTCGAATTCAAATGCAGAGCTTCCCAGTCACTTTTCTAAGAAACTGAGCGCTGGTGTGGTCGAGACTGGCAGAGCTTTGAAAGGGGAAACGCTGACACAGATTTGGGGCAAGGCGGACGCAACGAATGACACAAATGCGAAACACACGAATCTGCATGCAAAGGCTGCAATTAAACAGAAGCATCCCTCATGTGCAACTAGATATCCTGAAAAGTGTGGTCAGATTGAAGTGCTGCAACTTCCCCGACAAAAGCAACGGTGCAACCAGAGAGAAAAAGGACGAAACAATCTCGGTTACAGACTAAGGCTAAACCGCAAAAATTGGCCGCCATTTCCCTTCCAGACAAGAACGTGCCTTCCCTCTCCCGATTATTGGATTGGGCTAACCAGACTGGTGACAGGTATCACGTCAGCGAAATTTTAGAGAACTACCCGGTAATTATGAGTGATGGCTTTGCGGGTGCCCGTGCTGCTCGCAGTCGCCCCGAATATGTTCGAAACAGCGACTACGACTACAATTTTGTGATTCCAGAGTATCTCGTGACCAAGTTGGACGCGGTCGTCGAGGCAGAGAGAAGGAAGCGCCAGAATCCCACTTGTCTTGTTGACACGGATTCGGATTATCCTGGCGATACCACAAGGAAATCATAGCTTTCTTTCCGGGGGGTTCGCCAAAGTTCACCAGGTTTGTGCTACTCTGTCCATCCGTGAAGCGTTGTGTTGCTTTGCTATGTTGCTTTGCTATGTTGCTCGTTATGTTGCTCGTTATGTTGCTAACATTAGCTTCCTTGTTGTGTTACTTACTGTGTTACCTATGCAACTCCGTGTCAACGTGCTCAGCACCGCTGTCTACAGAATGAAGGAGTTCTACTCTGTTCGCAAGTCATGCGCTGCCTGGCTGGCAGACATGACGTGGCTCGAGGCGACAACCTGGGGAACAATATCTGCTACACCAGAACTCTTCGACGAAGAAACAGATTCAGACGAACTCGATTCAGATAATGCTGGATCAAAGCATGCGAAATTGGCTTTGGAGGCTGCCGAAATCCTTCGTGAAGCACACCTTGGCTCTGTTTACCGGCTGAGTAGCGGTGGATTGACCATCAATGTAAGAAATTTGGTGGGTTTCCTCGCCAGGGACAGGATGTTAAATGATCTTGTGATCAACTTCACTATTCGGAGCATCTGCAGTACATTGGGAGACTGTTACGCTTTGGATTCTTTTGCTGATATAGCAGGATGTCCAAGTCCACCCGAGACACGGATTTCGAGATTTTTTTACGTGGTCATGGCTGTTCACTTGGGGGGACAACACTGGGGTATTATTATGGTTAGACTATCGTACCGACAAAATGTGCCCTCTATTACTCCATACTACTACGATCCTCTGTGTAGCCCTGCGTATCAAGAAAAAATGGAAGAAACGTATGCGAATACTGTGGCACCATTTATACGTACCTGGCATATCGCAACAATGCCTTCGACTGAGGAACCAGTTGAAGAACAAGGAGTTTGGCTGAGTGCGCCTAAACAGCCTGATGGGACATCATGTGGTGTAATGTGTATTGCACAGGCTTACGACATGCTGAAGGATTGCTCACGTTTTAGCAGGGTCATTATTACCCAAGAAGATATCTCTATCATGCGCCTACGTATCCTGTGGATAATTCTTATGCAACCTGATGTAACTACAACATCAAATGCAGTAGCTCGAGCCGTAGAATCCACTGATATTGATCTACTTGCGACGATAATGACATAATAGAAAAATGACTTGCATTAACTCTCCAATTTCACTGTCATGTTTTGTGTTGAGCTAATCCTTGTTTAGTAAGGTGTTGCAGCAGTTTTCGAGCGCCACAGCATAGGACATAACGTAGCCGTTGGTGTTAGTGGAAGCACCAACCTCGGCAGCGAGGCGGAGAGTATCTTCCTTCTCTTGGGATAGCAGAGCAGCGAACTCGTCCTGCGCGTTCAGTAGTTTTAGCGAATACTTAGAAATCAACTCCAGCTTTTCCTCCATATTCCTAATTTGCTGTAATCGAGACCGCAGCAGCATCATGCAGATGCGCTCGTTATGGCTGTGAGAGTTGGAGCTGTTTTCCGCAGAGTCTGGTGGCAGGTTCCAAGGCGTTAGGCGCTTCGTGTCAGCGTCTCTGTTGGCTTGACCGGCAATGTCCGGATTGTCCTGGGACCAAATCTCACCAGATTCCACCAAAAGCTACCAAAAGTCACCATATCCTGGTTGATATCCTGGGACCCCGGCCAATCAGATTAACCTGTACAAACCTGGAATCGAAGAGCGATTTGAGAGCGTAGCAAGTGAACGAGACATTGGGCTCCAGTCTGTTGAGCATTATATATTCTTACTTTGCTAACTTGCGTTTTTGCACGTGTCGTACAGTTTAATTTGATGTGAAGTAACTGGTAATAGTTTGCTTTTGAGCTTTGTTGCGATATTCACAGCTCGGATTTGTGCTGTTTGGTCCACATCCTCGCTTGCGCTTGTTGCAACTTGGACATGCGGCTCTTGTGTCCTTAACAACGCTCTGGTGTTGCTGTTCTCGACCACTTGGAGCTTCCAGGGGAAGATGTGTGACAGATACTGCTTGATTAGTCGTTTTATTGCTTTCAAATGACTTTGACTGTGAGCGCCTGAGACGCTCACCATTAAGTCGACACCGAAGCTTATTCAAGTCCATATTTCCAGTTGGATTCATTTGACTGTACAATGCCATGATACTGTGCCATTTTCCATGGGTTCCTTTGCAAAAACTTGCGGCGTGATCTAACGGTGCGTCTAACGTTGCCAGGTCCAGAATTTCATAACGAGGTGGGATGGACGAGCAAGATCTTGTTTCTGGACAGGGTACCGATGTTGGTATTGAGGAAGTGATCGAAGAAGACTCATTAGATGAAGTGATCATTGTCACCATAGATCGCTGAGATTTACAAGTGGACAGCGCTTCCGCATTTGGGATTTGTTCAATAGTTTTGGATACTTGGATTCCACCTCTGATATGTTTTGCATTCTTGTAGCTTACTGCTCGGCGTAGTGAGTCCCATCGACGATCCAGGAATTCATCACTCTTTCGATTGATACCTACGCATGTACAAGCCGCGAAGTCGTACACTGCTTTATAAACTTGCTTCACGTGTTTAATTCCTACTGGTAACCGAAGTAATTCAAATAGTTCTTCTTGTAGTGCTTTTTCGGATGGCAAATTGATATCGCCGTTGATTGTAGGGTTAATTTTTAATGTCATTACGCCAGACTTGTCTTCCGAAACTTGCACTTGTGGATTTTGGCTAATTTGAATATCAATCGGACTAAGGCGCCGAACAATTGCCCGATAGCCACGGGGTTTGATATCCAGATTAGGATTATCTAGTCTTCTGACGGCTGTATTGTATAATATAGTTGTTACGACTTCACAGGACGCCCACTTGTAAAACTTTGCCGCAAGTTGTTCTCTGCGCAACATTTTCGGTAGTGTGAATTCATGAGATGAAAATTCCGCGCAATTCTCGTACTCACTCTCAATACCAAGATTCTCGACAAAATCTCGTTGTGTCATTTTTTCCCGTCCGTGATTTACAGAGCAAAGCAACTTCCGAATATCATTTTGCACGAAGTCGTTACGAAGCAAATTGCCCTCGGCTCTGTCAGCACACAACGGTATCATGTCGTACAGTATTTCCCAAGGACGATTAATGGGAACTTCTCCACCGCCAGGTCTATAGTAGAGCTGCAAACTAATATCGGTTGGCTGTGATGCTAGTAACTGGTTGACATACTCCAATTGAGGCATATCCGGATAAATACCGCGGCACAGGAGAGAACTACGACTCAGTGTGATAAAGTCAAAACCCGAAAATTCCGGATTTCGCTTGAATTTAGCCCCTACTTTCAGATTATGCTGCGATCGCAACCATAAAGATTAGTCTGAGTTTGTTTAATTTACAAGATCAGTCACAGGAAACGAACCTGTAGTAGGAAAATGTCTAGAATTCGAAGTCCAACTTGAATAGAGATGATTCGATCAAGAAGTTTACGTAGCTTGGAATGAATTGCTTCAAGCTGACTTGTTGAAACAATGCGTACCGATCTACCTCCTTCCATGTAACTACTATTTTCCACATAAAGGTCACCCCGAACTATTTGTTCGAGATTACTGCTGATACATCCCTCCCACTCTGGGAAAGGTACTCGAATACTCGATGGTTGTACTTTTGCAACGGCATCCGCATACATTTTTGCCATGGTATTTGGAGCGCGAAGATTATTTTCCATATCAAAAAGTGCATTTGAAAGACACTTCGCGATCCAACTTCGCTCTACCTGATCGCTAATTTTCTCTGTTATTCTTTGGATAACATGAAACGGGTCTTGCTTCACAGTGACGGACCCCCAAAAAGTTTTCTAACGAGATTTCGCATGCCATTTGCGTTGTCACACACACAAAACCGCTCGTTTGTTGGCTGTCTGGTCAATTTTGCTGCAACAGGTTCCAAAATCGCTTCGGTTTCCTTGTGATTTTCAGATAGAGTACATCCACGTGCAATAACTTGTCCTATCTCATTTTGTACAAGCAAAAGCATGCGCACGCTCGAAGCTTGGTTCTTGCTTCCGTCAGCCTCGAACACTTTCGACTTACTACAAAATTTCTGAGAGTGGTCAACTCGAATAACCTTGTTGTACTCGGAAGTAGCCATGTTCGCCTCAAGCAATCGGAAACAAATTTCAGTCTGGGCAAGCCATACTTTTTGGAGAGTTTCGCTGTCGAGGCATGCGTGCTTAGTCATGTACTGCTCTACCGACTGAAGGAGTGGTGGACTGTAAGCAGCGTTTGCAGCTTTACGTTTTTCAATTTCTGAAGCAGCAAAAACTAGTAAGTTGTAATATCGTTTCTGTCGGCGACGTGTAATGTTGTCTGTTGCACCAGCCAGTCCTTTGGTTGTAAGCATTCTGTCGTACACCAGGTCAAAAAACGAAAACGAGATACCGGACTGATAAGTTAAAAAGTAAGGGAACGCTAACAGTACCTCTTTCGATGAAGAAAGATAAGAATCATCGATGGTAGTGAAGGTACAACCTGAACAACAACTATACCGAGCGTAATACAACTTTGTTTTGTGCTGAACATCGTGAACGGTTCTGTTCAGATATTCTTTTACCTTTGGCGTACACTTACAATTTTTGGTTGTGCATACAGGCAGTCGATTAGTATTCAATACCTCAGGTACCCACGTGAGTGTAGGAAGTTTAAACCACTCCGATAGCATACTGTTTCGCTTAGCCTCTGGGTGGCATAAAGAGGGTGGAAAATGCTTCGCTGTAATAGCATCACGTACAGCAATTCGAGCTGGATTAACACTCTTGGGCATTTTTTTCAGTGGCAGTAGTGAAAGTTACACTGATTATATACCAACGATCTATTCCAGTTCGTGGGCGGGCGGGCGGCCACCCTTCGGGTGGCGGCGGCAGCGGGCCTAGCGGCCCGACATTGCCGGTCAAGCCGCGGGCGGCCACCCTTCGGGTGGCGGCGGCAGCGGGCCTAGCGGCCCGACATTGCCGGTCAAGCCTCTCTGTTAGTGTCGGTGCTTCTGCCGTATTGATCCATCCTCGCTTTCTTCTTTCGCCTGCACACTACTTAACTGGATCTCTCCCTATCTTGATTTTTGTAGAAGCCACTCGGTAACTATAACGATAGGCGTAATCTATACCAAATAAATTACCGAGTCCTCTGCACGTTTTGTGTTTGTGTTGCTTTCATTTGTTGCTTCTTGTGTCACAATAGCCTGCTGTGTTGCAGCAAGACCTGTCGTGTTGTCGAAATACTGTTGTAGTAACGCCGTCCGATCGGATCGAGTCTCAATGTCCTCTGAGAGGATTCCTCTCACTGACTCACTGACCTCACTGAAAGTAATGCAGATATGCGGAGTGGGTGGAGCACTATGTGCTGTATTATTTCGACGCTCGCTGCTCATCAGGTGATACATGCAGGGTGCATTGTAGCGTGAGGCGAAGTGATGATTGTTAAATCTGTCGAGCACTCACCGCGCCTATCCCAGTGTAATACTGGGTAATACACCAGGCAGTTCGCTGTATTGCTCTACAGTACTGCTTCAAAGCAATACATGTACCAACAGCGTAGAATTTAGTTTTCGACGTTTTCCTACACTTCCGTAGCACTGCTACAGATTCCATATTGGATACGGCAACGGATATTTAAAATCTGATGAAGAACTAGGTGAAATGTGCATTTTGAAGGCCCAACTGGATGATACCACACGCTGCACTGAGACTTAGTTACACTGACTTAGTGTAGGGAAAGACCGCCGGACAGCGACTGGCGACACAAAGCGCGTCTGATTTGTGTTGACATGCACATTACCCACCGGATAATCAGGCGGATTTGCTTGCGAGACCAAAACCCTTCAAGTTGAAGTGTTGAAACGCTTCCACTCAAAAGTGATTGCCAGCAAAAAGATGCCTATCTTCGTGTTACATCGTGGTTTGCTCCTCAGAATTTGGGCTGCGAAATAGGAAGTCGGCGCTGAGCACAGCTGGCAGAATTGAGCCAAGATCAACGTGGTTGAACTTAAAACTGAGCTTTTCGCGTCGCGACAGAACTTCAGGAGCGTCAAGCAGCACAACACAGATGGTTCAGAAATGAGTGCCCTGCTCAGTTCTTCAAAGCAAGTGCCCCAAGCAGAAGATATGAAATTCAAATACTCGAAAGCTTAAGCTCGAAGGTTTCATGCATTCATAAGTTTATTTGCATTTGCGGACATCTTTACAAAAAGTGCATAATTGTCTGCCGGCACCGCAGACAACATCTGCCGAGAACCTATTCGATGTTGCCCATAAAGTATTCGCCCAGATGTCTCGACGCGACCAAAAAGTAACGAGGTCTCTTGTTCATTCCGAGCGCTATGCACACCCGTCCCTGTCTTTTGCTAGCCTGACGTTCTATCGCCTACAACTTCACCGACGCGTCTGAAGCACTGTTCATTCTTCAATTTGCTTTCCACAGCAAACTACTACTTCCTCTCTATCGTCTGTGCTTTTCGGCGATAACATCATGAAGGATATTGAGGCCGGCACCCCCGGTTACGAGCTCCATGCTTCGCCAAAACCAATCTGTGGACTGCAGAACAGACATCGCGAACACTAGCGCTTTCGTCTCTTCCATTGTCAGTCTTCTTGTGGTGTTGGTTTTCCCAAAGACCCTCATGAAGCAAAACAATTTCTTTTTGCAATCTAGCTGTTTCTTCGTTGACAATTAGCGGTTATCATGTAACATAACTTATGATTCATAACCCGGCCAACCGTGTCTAAAATGCACCAACTTCATGGGCGCGGTAGTCTCCGTACACGCAGAGCGCGTCGGCACGTCGAAGTATTTTGTTATGCATGTAGTAAGAGAAACGCTTCTGATGCACGCTCCTTCGTGGTTGTCACCGGCATGGTGTATTTTGTACTACTAGTAGTAGGATATATTTAAAGCACAGTACTTATCCTGCGAAGGATGATGAACTCTGCATGGTTCCTCCAACCTGAGTGACTCGCTCAGAAAGTTTCGGGTTGATCTGCGTCAGATTGTATTTGTTGGAGAGTCTCGGGAGAAAGACGTGTCCATGCATTAGCCATAGTTCATTTGACCCAATTTGTTCTGGAGACTACACCATCGTTTTGATTGTATTCTTGTTAGTGATTGTATTTGAATATTGGCGTGAGCTCGTCCAAGAACGCTACCGTTGTCGAAGAGTACTCTGTTTCGGATCCGAATTACAGAGAGCACTTCTACTGGAATGTAAGGTTGCGGTCTGTAGCCTAGTCAGCATTTTCTAAGCACCAAAGTGTCGCGCTAGAGACTCACTAGTAATAGTCGACTCCAGTGTGGGTGCAATGGCTACGCTTAGTGATCACCAGTAGGCTATTAGCAATCTGGCGTAAAGTACGCCTGGAATGCTAGGTTGCGACCTGTTGTCCAGCCTGCACCTTGAAATATTTTATCTCTAACGTTTGGTGCTTGTTGGGCTGCGCAGCAGCATAAATGTTCGTCCTCAAAGCACTCTATGCAGCGATCGGCCAACTCGGCAGGAAGTAAATGCCTCTGGCAATCTAATGAGTGTGGGAAAGTTGAAGTTGAAGGCACTTGATTGTTTAACAGTCGACGAAGAGATCGGCTGCCAACTTCAGAGAGCGTGAAAAGTATCCTGATTCCAGTATGGAACTCCGTTGCATCCTTCTTGAGTCTCACATCACGCTACCATGCTTGAATTGTATCGGTCTCTGTGCATGTATATCTGCCTCTGCAGCACCTCTTCGTGTGCGTTGCCTATCCTTTCCGCTAATCGCCCACCGAAATGAAGGTACAGTACACATGTACCAGCTTGACATCATTGTCGACGATACACATGTAGGCTCAAGTTACCAGGTAGGAGATTGAGCCATCTCATCTACAGCTGGTCCCGGCGCAACTACTGTTGCACCGGGACGCCAACTATAATAGAGATCATCGTTCGTATGTAGTCACTATGTAACCTAGAAAGAGCTGCAAAGGAGCTTGATTGACACCTTGCGTATCGCTCTGTGTCTGCGGCTCTTCATGATCTGTGCCGCGATCTTCGACTCGAAGTTCGATCCGTCACGCTATCGGACATGTTTATCGGGATTGATGAGTCCCACCGCAGCGTGCTAGAGAGCAGTGCACGGTGCAGCACCGCATTGCGGTCCGGGACAGGTTCAAGCGAAACTGCCTCCACTCAACAGTGATTGCCACCACCGTCTGTCAGTGTGCCATCCCACTTCTAGTTAATCGCTCGCCTCCTTGTGGTGTTTTGGGTCAAAACTTTGACAGCAAAAGAATTTCGTCCATGCACATGTATCACTAGCAACACATTTTGACACACAAAGGGATAATAACTCAGAATGCCCCATTTAAGAAGCCAAGGTACCAGACCAGCGGCTTCACAAGATTCATTAGCTAGTCTACACGGATGGTGTGCCTATGACCGATGCTGACAAAGTGCTTATATGATGCTCGATTCAGTTTAAAGTGCTTACCGCATCAGAGTAGACGATCGTTGCAAGTAAATTCGACAAGGAGATAGATTCAGGATGAAAGTACACGTACGTCGACCCCCAAGAGAGTCAGATGAATATGATGATAGAGAGCTCACAATGAAGCAACAACAAGCTGGGCCATCCAACAACAACTACAGACCAACAAGGTTGTCCACGCTAGCCATTAATTGCTTCGTGCAGGCATGTTACGGCATTGCCACTTGGCAATGCCTGTTTATAGGGCTCCAAACTCCTTCAAAATGGTATAAGTGCCTTGTTTGTGGACGCACGATTAACTCGAATTCATTCGTTCAAGATTTGCGACCAACATGTTCAAGTAGAATTTGTACTTCAAGTAAACTACCGTAAGCGACTTAGCTGCCTCAGAAATTGCTCACGGTAGTTGGGCTGAACCTGTTGTCTTGTAGTCCTTGACCGATTTGCGATCGGCCGAATCGTTTTCTGCTCAAGTCTCGCTTCATTCCTCAACTTGCTTCCGACGAAGCACCACAACACTTGCTCCATCTGACCAACTTTTACTGAGCTTGGAACAATGAAGGACGTTGAAGCCGGAACTCCGGGCTACGAACTCCATGCCTCCCCGAAACCGGGATCGATCAACGGTGACGAGCAACCATTGGCTCACCCGTCCCTCTGGCTGCTACTTGCAGTGTCGATGCCGCGTATGGCCATCAACATGGCCTGGTCGGCTCAATGGGCCGCTCTGGGTCCCTACCTGTCGACAATGTTACCCAATTCGGCTGTACAAGCCACGCAATTCATCGGTCCCATCGTCGGTGTCATTGTCGGCCCCAGTGTCGGTGTCTTCAGTGACCGCACCACCTCCCGTTTCGGTCGCCGTCGTCCGTACTTGGTTGTCGCTGGTATCCTTAGTGTCATTTGTTGGATTGCTATGGGCTACACCCGTGAAATCGGTGACGCTCTCGGTGACTCTGGTGAAGGTTCGGCTAACCGGAAATGGACATCCGTCTTCACCATTTTCTTCTATGCGTGGATGGACATCACCGTGAACATTGTACAGACTCCTGCTATGCTCCTGGTTGCTGACTTTGCCGGTGACCGTCAAACAACGGGTGCTGCCCTTGGACAAGCGTGGTCGACACTAGGATCGATCGTCGTGGCTGTCTACATTCGATCGTTTGGTGCCGCCTACCTCTCTATGCACTGGTTCATGGGCACACTGTCTGTCATCATGATCGTCTGTGTAGCTGTCGCAACGATTTTCGCCCACGAGACCCCACTGGACCCCAGTAAGTTGGAGCAGGTATCTGCTTGGACTCAAGTCAAGGCTGCGTTCTACTCGGTGTGGCTTGGCATCAAGACTCTACCCAAGGTTCTCATTGTCTACTCTATCGGTTTCTTCTTCGTGCAATACGGCTACACGGCCTACAACGGCAACAAGGGACAGTTCTTTGGTTTGGAAGTGTATGGCGGAAGTGCAGACAATGCCGATGCTTGCGACCCCTGCTCGGATGAACAGAACGCCTACAACGATGGTGTCAGTCTGGCCGGTGGTGACGCTGATTTGGCCTACAACATTGTCGGCTACGTCTACTCGTGGTGTCTGCCGTTTTTGGTAAGCAAGATCGGTCTCAAGTGGGTGCTCACCCTCTCGACCGTGCCTCAGATGTTCCTGCTGGTCATGGCCTGGGTCACCAACAAGGGATTCGACGTCTTTGTCGTCGCTATCTGTGGTATGACCTCTGCGGTCTGGTTCTCTTTCATCGTACCAGTTATTATCCACATCATGGGAGACGATGTGGAGATTGGCATGTACGTGGGAGCTTTGAACTCGGCCAACTGCTTTGGCCAGCTGCTCAACTTTGCTATTGGCACGGCTATTGTGGACACATCACTGGGCTACAAATTGCCGGTTTTCCTGGGTGGTATCATGACTACTTTGGGTTTCCTCACCGCTGCCATCTTCATGAAGATTAAGATGTACACCATGTAAGCGTCCACGCAGATGCAGTTCTTGTATGCGTAGTGAATAGTCTTGTCTTTGAAGTTCGACTCTAAAAGCGATAACCGAGATAAGCTTGCATTTTTCGTATGCATCCACTGTAATGGCAACTGTTGAGCTAACTCACTTTTACTGAAGCACACTATCATGGCAAGCGAAGACCTTCATCTTTCCCACCGGAAAAAGCTCGACGGTTGAAGTGGTACGAATACACTGGATTTATCCAGCTGAGCTGAACACCGCTGGTAATTTCTGATGCAGTAGCTTCAACCGCTCGCAATCGGCGGTGACAGGAGCTTTCTGAGTCTGAGGACGATACCACAACTCACAAACACCCGGCCAAGTCGTCTTTCGTTGTAGTTTTTTTGTCGTAGGTGCATTCTTTCCTGCGTGCTGCTTTAATACTTCATCTTCAACTGAAGTACAGTTGTGTCGACAATGCTCACAGCATCGACTGATGAAATGCATGTGATAATAGCGGTCTGCTTAGTTGTTCTGAGTCCTTGAATTGCAAATCACAGGAATGTCGACGCAAGTAGTCTAGGTTTGCACTGTGCACTGCACAAACTTTGTGCGACTTATCATTGGCAATGATACGACATGCAAGCAGGTCTTGTATTGTAGTACCCAAGTTACATATTTCGCTTGCTTTTCTATTGCCAAGATCTCAGTTGTCGGAAACTGCGATGGTATTCCTGTAAAAATCGTAGTAGCTGGCCTAAAATCATGCCCTTCCTCCGTGCACTTCGAATTGCCGTATAAATAAGAAGGTGGGGCGCTGCCAAAGCCGTCAATGACTTCGACAGTGAGTGATCAGTCAACGAGGTTGTACAAGGGAATCCAAGATGAGTAGGACACCTGTACCAGGGGTAGTCGATAGAAAAGGTAATAGTTTAAAAGCTTCTCACTGCGTTGGAATATACAACTTGTAAACCTGGATGTAGGCAACCTGGTATTTTAGTAACGATTGCACGTAGCAAAGTGATGGCCAACATGCGCGTTTCTTGTGGTGAGGAGGATTCCCCAGTGAGGACCGCTATTTAAGAGACAAATGGCAACCAAAGATACGATTCCGTAAGTGCGTGCACATGGCTGCGTGGTTGTTCCAACTGCTCAGTCAACTCACTTGTCATAGAACAAGTGACAATGCATATACTGCAATAACACCGACGTAGTTCTGTTGGTCGTACTACATACTTCTGCACCGAACCCCGCTGATGAGGTCAGATTTCATGCAGTCACTCCTCCTTAGCTTCTGTGAACGTGGAATCTGTGCTTCCACGTATCACTTACACTATCAATCTGAGGCTCTCATGCAGTACCCCACATCATCCTTATTATCTGTAACACTCCATTTCATCACGGCCATCCACGGCCTCTGGACTGTGGCACACAAAATTCTACGCGTCATCCGTCCATACGACCTCACGAATCCTCACACCGACTCACGTTCGTTCTTCACACTTTAATTTCCCCCACACCAATGCCATGCAACAACCGAACATCCATTGACATTGGCGATGGCTGGACCCCCTTATCCTTCAACATGACGTTAAAATACACGAAACTCAGCTGTGGAATCATTGCAACCCCAAGATTTAACACGAAGCACCAGCAACTTGCAGTGGTTCGAAGTCAATCGGAAGTGCTCCGAGTGCTGACAGAAGAAGGGTTGGCTGTGGCCGATGCAAGAGATGGCAACACATTTGCAACAGCTTTGTTGCTTGCAGCAGGAAGGGGGCATACGAGCAATGTTCGCTGTCTTTTGAGTCGAGGAGTTAGTGTTAACGCGCGAAATTCAATGGGAGGCACTGCATTGCACGTGGCTGCAATGGTTGGACGACTGGAAATTGTTGATTTATTGCTAAATGCTGGGTCTGCAGTGGATTGTAGAGATAAAAACTTGTGGACACCATTGATGGTGGCAACACGAGAAGGATATTCCGGAATTGTGGAAAGGTTAGTGGATTGCCATTCGTCCCTGGAGGTGCAAAACACTAAAGGTGACACGGCTTTGAGTGTTGCAGTGCAATGTGGTCATCTGGCAATTTCTCGTTTTTTACTTGGTGTTGGTGCAAATGTAGATACGAAGGATATTGAAGGGATGACACCATTGATGATTGCTTCTAGAAACGGACAATTGCGGTTAGTGGAGTTGCTGATCGCTAGAGGAGCAGATCTGGAATTGTGTTGCAATTCTGGGCACTCGGCACTTCATTTTGCTGCTGGAAACGGACGATTGGAGGTTGTACGAGAGCTGGTGAGTGCTGGCGCAAACTTGCACGCACGTGATCAAATCAGAGGATTGACGCCACTCATGTACGCAGCGATGTATGGTCACGCAGATATTGTGAAAGATCTGTTGCCATTGTCTTGCCAACGGGATGTGGATACAATTGAGACGAAATGCAACAAGAAGTGCACTGCATTGTATTTGGCAGCATCACAACGACGGAAAACTGTGTGTGAACTGCTTCTAGATGTGGGTAGGGCTGCTGTGGATGCAAGAGATTGGAAAGGGTATACACCGCTTATGGTTGCTGCAAAACGGGGATATGTGGAAATTGTCCAGGTATTACTAAGTCGAGGAGCAAACATCGAAGCTGTCAATGATGATGGCAATCGAGCATTAGAGATTGCCTCCCGTAATGGGAGAACAGCAGTCGTTCAACTTTTGCTGGAAAACGGAGCTTTCGTTGACGCCCCGAATCGCACTCGTGGATACACAGCATTGACCACTGCTGCACTTCGTGGTCGAACCGAGGTTGTTCATTTGCTTTTAAGCCATGGAGCAAATATCAACGCCCAAAGTTGCATTGGGGACACCCCACTACTTCTTGCAGCGACTCAAGGGAGACTCGAAGTGGTACGTGTATTGCTTGAAAATGGCGCAGTATCACACACCAAGAATGTCATGGGAGAAACACCATTATCACGGGCTGTTGCTGGAAGCTACGTGGAAATTGCGGCAATGTTGCGAATTGCTAGTGGAAATCGAAGTCGAGGTGCTTTTGCCATCGCGCAAGTTCGACAGACTCCCGGATCAAGCAACAATTTCCGAGGCAGTCAATTCATTCGACCAGTAGTTTAGCGGCATATTTTGTTTTCACATGCTTTCAAGTTTTTGTATAAGTTTACACGGCAAATCCATTGCCAAAATTGAAAGCGAATGGAGGACAGTTTTGATCGCAATTGGGACTTCCTCGTGCCTTGGTGCCATCAAGTTTCCTATCGCCTGCGGTATTCGAAGGGGGCGCTAGGAGATGCACCCGGCCAAGGTTTTCGGGGAGTTCAAGTGGAATTGCCCAGTTGTGAGGCTGGGAGTGATGAGGAGGAGGTGAATAATGGCAAGCGTCCGTGCCAATATTTGCGAGAAGCACTAGGGTTGTTAGCAACAGTTGCTCACGTCGACAATGGTGCATGGAAGAAAATGCTGGTAGAAGATGCAAAACTGGAAATGAACAATCAGGAAGAAATGTTCGAGGGACAATTTTTGCCAAGATTTCAACTTTCGCTGATTGATTGCGGACTTGATATTAATGGAGAATTATTAAAAGGTATCACAGAATTCTGTGGAACGGAGCAGTATCGCGCTCAAAGTGAAGCATATAAAGCAACATTGACGAAAATTGCAGCTATGAACAATGGGAGGTCGTGCACGAGGTCGACTGAAATTGAAATTCCTGTTTCAATTCACTTGGGGCCATGGCTTACGGAGAGTAGTGAAGATATGCTTGAGTACCTGCAAAAGACACAGGAAACAATTCATGCTATCCGGATGCAGTGGCAACAGTATTTTGACCGGGAACAAACTCCTCTGAGCGCAGTGTTTGTGTTGGAATCCATCATGGCTGACTTGCAAGATGTTCACATCACCGCTGAGTTGGTCGAAGTTATCGAGAATTGGGCTCGTGATGGTATTAGAATGGCGGGGTTAGCGATGAGGCACGAACTTGGTCACAGGCTTACATCGAATGAAAACTTGGAAGAAGCTTGGGAAACGGTTGGGAAGTTGATGTTTGGTTTGTTTGGAGGTACGAAGAAAGTTGCAGAGCTGGAATGGGATTATGAGACGACGAGTATCACGGGGCCGTTAACTGCTGAGTTTGGTCATGGGAACCAACTTGTACTAGATTTTATTCACTTTGACTGTGAAGCGATGCAAACTTGGGTTTTTGAACGCATCTGTTCTGCCGTTGCGGTGAACCAGACAACTAGGCATCTTTCTCTGGGATTAGAATTGAACAATGGAAGCGATGATGCCGACGGAGACTGGGAACTTTGTCGCTGGAGATGGCAGTGGATCATTTTTGCCTGTTTTTCGGAGAGAGCTCGTCTACATTCGCGATTGGAGAGTCTCACTCTTCGTAATGCTGTAATTACTACCAACGCCGTAGAGGCCATGGCCGCAGTGCTAGCATCAAATGCACCGGAAGAGTATTTGCTTGGTCATCCATGTCTGGCGTCTGATGCATCCATTGACATTTGCATCAAGGCTGGATCGTCAATCAAGTTATCATCTATGACTGTGGATGAAATTCGCAGCAATAGTAATTCGTTTACATTAGGGAGAGATATTACTGGGGTGAGACGGATGAGAGAAGACGATGAAAACGACTGGGTAGATGTCCTAGTGCCTGGATTCGGGAGGTGCCAAGTCCAGCGCATCAGTCTCATTTACAGAGAGCTCGCTCTTCCATCCAACGGACTTGCTGGTGTCACGTCGTTAGCAGTCAAGTTCTGTGAGGATCCAGATCCGGAGGTTCTACAAGGCTTACTTCTCCTTGTTGGAGCTTCGCTCACACATCTTACTCTCGAATTTCAGGATTTTAATTCGAGGGAACTGGAAGGTATCGTGGAAAGCTGTCCTAACCTCGTCGAATTAGCAGTGTGCACTCATACCATTGAGATGCGGTTTTGCCTCCGAGACAGCAATTACCGGGACTTGGCACTCCACTCGACCTCGCACTTTAACTTTTTCTGGGATATCAAACAGATTGCGGAGGCTTTATGTGACTCTGAAAACCCACTTACGAAGTGTGCACAACGTATGCGAGTTCGAATGGATCAGAGCGCAATTTGCCACCCGTACGAGGATTGCTACGCTGCTTTATTGAAATTACTGGAGACGAATCACACTCTGCAATATCTTGACATTGTTGTCCAGCGTTCTCATATGACATACTTCAACGACTTCAAAGCGCACCACTTCAAGCCACTCCCTGTGGCACATTCAGCCCTCTCGATGGCATGCAAAACTGCATTTCTGAGTGTAATGGGAACCAGACGCAGTGAGCGACGTGATGCAAAAAGGAGAAGGCAATTATCCCTACCTATGCTTGACCAGCATGTGCTTGTTTGCGTCTTTGAGTATGCGGCCCCACACGTTATCCGTCGAGTCTACTTCCGCGAGTACGATTTCTTCGAGACTGGGCGCAACTTTACTCCGATTTGAACGCTGAATATGACTGTATTAATGGGATCTTCAGGAGCTGGTAAAACAACTCTCACCGAGGCAAAATCCAAGGCCTTATCATGTAGTGATCGTCCCCAATGGCATATAGTACTGGGATTCCACACCGGTCATGGGTTCCAGCGATGATCCAACCCTGCACTAACTAGATCAGCCTTTCCGGTGTGACTCTATACAGCTCTGGCAGCCAAGGACGCCCTTGCAGACGCACTCGAAACGCACGCAGAATATTTCGATGTTGTCCTGATTCATTCATGCCCGCCATCGATATCGGGGTGCCCGATGTTTGGACCCTTGATGGACGACGGATGTTGATGACAAGACAATATACTCACTTGGTGGTACGGAGGTTGATGCACTGGGTCTTCTCTCATCTGCAATACTAAGTAAGTCACACCACGAGATCCAGCATCACACTGGTGACCATTTGGAAGGCAACTGAGCGTTACTTGTCGTCTCCTACACGTGCGTTGACAATTGTAGCGACACTGCGACTGACTCAAAAAGCTCTCTCGTGAATTACTCATCGGAGATTCCCTGAACAGCGCTCGCCACACTAGCAGATGAGCCGAGCTCATTTTCGCGGCTACGATCGCGCCTCATGGCAGTGTCGGCAATGCTTGTCATAGCAATTCCTCACCAAGATGCCTAACCCATTTAGCAGTGATGGATCGGATGGACTGTTGTGGAGCAAAATGACATGAGCTCACGTAGTGCGACTTCCGTCGGCATCTCTCGATTAGACAAGACCAGCGATACTAATACCACGAATGCTCTGTTGGGAGCTTTTGGAGCGAAGCGGACAGCCGCTTGAGGCTCAGCGAGACCGCAGTTACTACTTTGTAGTATGCCGTTGCATGTAGAGCATGAAACGCCGTTGGAGTCCAACGTGGACAGCAAAACGTGTTGCTGCTGCACAACCTTATTCCCCACCACCTGCACGAGTATGTTGCTGCCAAAGTACTTGAAGTATTGACTTGTGGCGACCAGTACTTAATAAGAATTTGGATCTATTAGTGATGCTAATACTAATATTCCACTATCACTTATACTAATAGCAATACTTGCGATGATGATATCAATATTACTAATAATATCACTAGTATTATTACTACCAGATTTGTCGCTGAGCTCAACACGATTATGGCGGAGTATCAACTGCCGTCGTGCTCGCTCGTTATCGGTCCTCGTCCGTAGCTCTGCGCGAGATCTCCCACGGTAACATCGCTAGCACATGACATTCCGGATGTACTGTTGGGCGTATACTCCTGGGAGTCGCGATCACCATTGAAGAACGTGTGGACACAGGTGCGACTACAGAATCTGCAGGTTTATTTCATTAGTAAACTGAAAGAGATGATATTGCACGGTAACCGGAGGTGTTACCTTTTCGAGAGTTCGATGTTGTCTTTAGACAGAGTTCGTTGCTGCACAAGTGGTGCATCTGACGGCCGCACACGCAGCAAGGGCTTGTCTCTAAGACATCGTCCCAACTTCAGTCGATCTTCGAGCACTTCATCGGTCATGTTTCTGGAGCAAATAATCTAGAAATGAATGAAAGAGAGTGAAGGGAGAGGTGGAGGGAGGCTGAGAACATTCAGTTGCATGTCGTTTGAAGAGATTCCCCATGTTGAACTTCGGGAATAATTATTTGTAATATTATCAGTGATACTGCTATTTTTTCCTCTGATATTGCATTTAGGACGTTTTGTAATCCATTGTAAACTAATATATTAGTAATAATAACAATAGAAACAATAGTGATACTGATGTCGCTGATATTGAATCGATTACTACCACCGCGACAAGCGTGAGTAACGATGATGTCTTGTTCGCGTGCAGTCTTTGCGCTGAGGGGCATCAATACATCTGCCCTTCCGCTCTCCTGCAACTCTACCTTTCAAGCCGATCTTCATCGCGAGCAACGTGAAAGGCTCACATGCGCCAGCGTGTGCACATGCCAGGGAGCGATACAGGCGAATAAGCTGAAGTGTGTCGTTACTTTAGTGAATCGCAGCGGCGGTATCAGTTAGCTGCTACTATTCGCCTTTCTGCACCTGAGATTGGTTGAAAAGCAGGCGAATCCACTTTGCCATTGGTCCAAAGTCCATGTGTTCGAAAGAGAAATCTGAAATTTCCTCGCACATACAAAGCGCAAGTGAAACCGAGATTCACAACGTGACGACGCTCCCACCTCTCCCTTGACCGGCTCTTGGCAGCCTTTGCAGTCTGCGCCATTCCCTCTTTTGCAAGAGACCCAGGTGAAGCTCCATGCAGTCAGCAGCATACATCGCGGCCATTGCGGCCATGCTCGCGGCCGTCAAGGCCGAGTCCGGCTCAGGCCAGCCTGGCTACTGCAAGGACGACAAGTCGTGCGAGGAGAACTACGTGTGCATCAGTGTGCAGACCACGCGCTCGGGCATCGAAGACGTCAAGCAATGCCTGCCGTACAAGGCCGAGGGCGACGTGTGCTCCGGCACGTTCCCGGGTCTGTGCCCGTCCTTCTCGACGTGGGACACGGCCTTCCAGTCCATTAGCAGTGTGTGCGCGTACCAGCTGCCGTCGGGAACCGACCAGTGCCTCAATGGCTCGTTCTCGGGCTCGGACACGGCTGGCTACGTGTCGTGCATGGACATCACGGAGGGCTCGGGCTCGGAGGCCGAGAGTGTGGGCGTGATCTACGGCTGCGTCGACTTTGACGGCTCCAACCTCCTCTTTGAGGAGGACTCGGACAACTGGGACCTGTCAGAGCAAATGAACTACACGGCGGTGATCAACGAGGGATGTGTGAACCCCAACAACAACGAAGACTCGGACGTCGTGTGCTCAGGACGTGGCACGTGCGCCCCATACTCTTCAGGATCGATGGACTACTACTGCGAGTGCAATGTCGGCTACAACGGAACGTACTGCCAGAAGGTCGTGTCCAACAAGTGCACGCTCGAGTCGCAGTGCCAGGCTGGTACGTGCAACCTCACGACTCAGGAGTGTGAGTGTGACGAAGGAACAACTGGAGACCAGTGCGCGTACTGTGACCCGTCATCTAGCAAGGCTTGCAACGGCCACGGTGAATGCATCGCTGCCACCAGTGAATCTTCGGGCTCTTCGACCTCTACCACTTCTGGATCCACCACGGGCTCCGTCACCGGCACGGTTGGAACTGCTGGATCGGACAGCTCTGCCGCCTCGTCGGCCAGCTCGACTGCTTCTTCAAGCTCGACTGCTGCATCAAGCTCGGCTGCTGCCTCGGACAGCTCGGCTGCTCGTTTCTTGAAGGAGGCAGTGGGCATGGCTTCGGCGTCCGGCTCAGGAAGCGGCAACGTGTGCAAGTGCGAGAGCGGATACGCTGGTGACCAGTGTACGCGCAAGGTGGACTCGAGCTCCAGTGGCACCGGCAAGAAGAAGAGCAAGAGCGACTCGTCCTCCAGTGACGCGTCGTCTGTAGCCACCTCGATCGCCCTTGTGGCATCGGCCTTCGTGGTCGCTCTCCTGAACTAGACGGTTTATCACTTACTGCCGCTGCACAAAGGTGAAGCAGACTGTCGGTGACGTTCTGCGAGTTGACTGTGTTTTTTTTTGACAAACGCCTCGTCATTTCTCCTTAATGCATTTTTGCCTTCCCTTATAAACCATTTTCACTCTCCGCCTTCACTGCTTTCGTTTCCTGTTGATGCACGTTGTGGTTGGATCTGGTCGGTCCCATAATCAGATGGAACACGTTTTGAATGAGCAATTTTGATCAAATGGAGCCTCATCTAGTGTAGTCGTCACGCACACCACCAAATGATTAATGTAATGAAACAGTTCTAATGAATATAAAGGCAGCAAGGAGAAAGGAAATAATGACCTGGATCATTCTAGGCAACTTGGCATACTAACTGTCATCATCTTTTGGCTACACTGTAGTTCATAAACATCTTCTGGATATCCGCCTTGATTATGTATCGCTTTCTACAGGATTGCGTGTGCCACACACTTGGGTGCAGAATTCCTGAGGTGAGTCACAGTAGAACAGACGCTGCGACTACCAGACCGCAAGAAGGGCGCAATGAGCCTCTACAGCCGCTCGTCCATGAGCCACCGCCGCTCGTCCGTGAGCAGCAGCGTGGCAGGGGCACCTACAGCACTGCGCAACGACGCCATCTTGTACCTGACGATTCTATCGGGACGAGATCTCAAGAGGGTGCAGATGGTGGGAGAGCAAGACCCGTACTGCAGTGTGTACCTATCGACGGGAGGGAAGGAGCAGGAGAAGGCGGCGTTCAAGACGGACACACACGACAATGGAGGTGGGTGCAACAGAGTGATGGTTGTATTGCTAGTAGAGATGCTGATGCAGTGTATTGACAGGCACTGAGCCCATGTGGAACGCCAAGGGCCACATCTTGATCCCTGACATCTCGTCGGATGTCGTGCGCTTCCGTGTCAAGAACAACAACTGGGGAAAGAAGTAAGTGTCGAGGTGTATTGCTGCAGTGCAAGGATGAAGTGGCTGATGGATCACTTGTGACCTGTAGCACTGTGATCGGAGAGATCGCGTTGGCCATGCGGGACTTGTCCCGAGGACGGTCCATGGAGAAGGAGTTCGCGTTGACTCCGAAGGGTTATCTCAAGGTGCTGATGTATCTATCACTGGGTCATGGTGCGTTGATTCTCTGTGCTTTGCTTGGAGCCTTGTGCTGATGTTGATACTTGGTTCAGAAAATCCGACGTCGCAGCCTCGCGCAAAGTTTGGCGAGTACCCGCAGCACTTCATTCCCGGCAAGACCAAGCTGTATCTTGGTCTTATTTCAGGGAGCAAGCTGCGCGATATCCAGTCGTTTGGTACACAAGACCCCTTCTGTGAGGTGTATCTCGGACGCAGCCGCACACCTTCTTACAAGGATTTAGTGTATAAGACAAAAACCCACGACAATGGAGGTGAGGTGTTAGTACCAGTAGCAGGTTGAAAGTCGGTGCTAACAGTGTGTTTTGACCCTGAATTTTATGCTGCAGGCAAGAACCCCCGCTGGATCGAAGGGCTTACTGTTAGTGTACGATGCATAGAACACGACTTCCTTGTGATCCGCGTGATGAACGACAACACCGTGAAAGAGTGAGTAGCTATGAACACACTTTCTCAATGTGGTATCGATCTGACTTTGTCCTGCAGTACGCTTATTGGAGAGCTGTGCTTGAAGGTAGAGATGTTGATTGGCCGCAATTTCGAGGACAAGAGCTACCCCATCGAAGCAGATGACACGATCGTCGGACAGGTGCGGCTCCAGCTCGCTCTGTTCAACGACGAGATCATGGACGAGGACGAGATCCGCGATTGCGACGTGGACGGCTGCTCTTGTGCTTCAACGAATCCTGTTCGCGCCACGAAGGTCGGCGATGTGCTAATCGACGGCATCTCACCTGAAGGTGTGCAATATCTAGAGGCCGGCACTGCCGTCCACACTGGCTGCGAACTTGCCGGCGACTACGTCGTGGACAAGGACGTGTACGAAGGCGGTGGTTGGGAAGGAGAAGAACTCGACACTCGTCGACTGGAACAACTTGACAGCGATGAATGGGAAGGCGATGAATTGTAGAGGCAACAAACAAATGCCAGGTGAATGAACCTACACTTTTAGCAAATGGCTACATTTCGTGTTGTTGTGGGTACCCGGTACACTCCACTATTTCCGATCGATATTGTAGGAAGAAAGCACAGGAAGGGGCGGCCCAGTTTTCCATCGAGCGAGCTAAGCGCAGGAAGGATGGCACCGAGCAAGTCGCTGCTTGTGGCGTTGGCGGCCGTCACATTGGCCCCTGTCGAGGGCTTCTCGTTGCCAGGTGTGCAGATGACGACGTACACTAAGGGCGAGACGCTCCCCATCTTTGTCAACAGCCTCAAGTCGGCCGAGACGCTCCTGCCTCTGGACTACTACAAGTTGCCATTTTGCCAGGTAATCTAGGCATTTCTTATTCTAGGTAGATAGGTTGAGGGTTCTAATTAGGATTTTGATTGCTTTAGCCCGAGAAAATCGAGTACAAGTCAGAGAATCTGGGCGAGTATCTCACAGCGAATCGGATCCAGAATTCCCCCTACGAGATCAAGTTCTTGGAAGGACAAGAGTGCTCAGTGCTGTGTAAACAAGAGTACGAGGAGAAGGATGTCAAGACGTGGGAGAACAAGATCAAGGACTCGTACCGTGTTAACTGGATCCTGGACAACCTCCCGGCCACATCTGTGTCGTCGGAAGGCGGCATGATTGTGGGCTTCCCTCTCGGAAGCTTCAACCCTGAGGTGGAGGTGGTGCCGCAGCTTAACAACCACGTCAAGATCCTTATTGGCTACAACAATAACCCTCTGGGCACTGCTGAAGCATCCGAGGATGACGGACGTATTGTGGACTTTAAGGTCATCCCCTACAGCTTCGAGTACGCGGCTAGAGGTTTCGATGAGGAGAACAACCGCATGGATTCATGCGAACACTCCAGCGAATTGAAGCGCCCACTATACGTGCGTAAGAACAAGGATGGTAAGATGCCAGTGTACTGGACATACAGTGTCGAGTGGGTGCTGGACAACGAACACGACTGGCGTACGCGGTGGGACGTATACTTTGACGCTGGCTCCGGAGGTGATGAGGTCCACTGGTTCTCTATCATCAATGCTCTCGTGATCGTGCTGTTCCTCAGTGGTATGGTGGGAATGATTCTTATGCGCAGTCTTCACCGTGATATCAGTCGCTATAACCGTGTACCTACTGAGGAAGAGCGTGCCGAGGAACGCGAGGAGTCTGGATGGAAACTTGTGCACGCCGACGTATTCCGTCCTCCGTCGAAGAACCCGATGCTCTTCTGCGTCATGGTGGGCACGGGCTGCCAGTTGCTGGGTATGGCGCTTGTTACGCTGTTCTTCGCTGCTGTGGGTGTTTTGGCGCCTTCCAACCGCGGTAAGCTAGTGATCGCACTGCTGGTGTGCTTTGTGCTGCTAGGTATGCTGGCTGGTTACACGTCAGCTCTCACGTACAAGATGTTCAAGGGCAAACGCTGGCAGATGTGCACGGTGCTCACGGCTGTGCTTTTCCCGGGCATCATGTTCTCGTTGTTCTTCTTCCTGAACTTGTTCGTGTGGGGCGCTGGCTCGGACGCTGCTGTACCCTTTGGCTCTATCCTGCTGGTTTTCTTCCTTTGGACGGGTATTTCAGTGCCGCTTGTGTTCGCGGGTGCCTACTTCGGCTTCAGGTACGTTCGTGCTTCGGAGCTTATTGTGATGGAGGTGCTAACAATGTTTGCCAAATGTTCCTCTCTTACAGGAAAGCTCCTATGACGTTCCCCGTGGCGACGAGCAACATCCCACGCCCCGTTCCTCCTCAACCTTGGTACATGACCCATCTATCGGCAGCGGCTGTGGGCGGTATCTTACCGTTCGGCGCTATCTTCGTGGAACTCTTCTTTGTGCTGTCATCGCTGTGGACCGACAAGTACTATTACGTGTTCGGCTTCCTGCTGTTGGCCTTCCTTATCCTTATCAACACTTGCGCCGAGATCACCATCGTGCTCACGTACTTCCAGCTCTGCGCTGAAGACTACAACTGGTACGTTTGGATTGCCTCATGATACAATTGGGTACTTGTGCTAACGCATGTTGTGCAGGTGGTGGCGGTCGTTTTTCGTGTCGGGTGCCTGTGGTGGCTACGTGTTCCTCTACTCGACGTACTACTACTGGACGCGTCTGGACGTGGCGAACTTTATCGGTGCCATGCTCTACTTCGGCTACATGGCGGTCATCTCCGGTGCACTGTCGCTGCTGACCGGAGCCGTGGGTGTCGGTGCCTCGCTGTGGTTCACGCGCAAAATCTACGCGTCCATCAAGGTCGACTAGAGCAAGCGGACTGTAGGTAACGTATACGAGCAAGGTCGCTCTCACTGCCGCGTCCGTTTGCACTAAGGCGAGCAGATTGACAACGTGAACAATGTGGCAGGTGGAGTACAGTGGCGATGCGAAACAAATACACTTTCCTTCATAGTGCTCGCGACATGGCAAGCAATGCAACGATATTGTCGTTTTGCATTGGTGGTGGTGTCGAGTTTCATGGACTGTCGTCGCATCGCAGAGCTCTCAGGCTCAATTGCCTTTTTCCTGATTTATTGCCTAGAATGTGGCGTCAACTTGAAAATGCAATTGCGATGCCAACTGAGAGGACCAGGAAAATGCCCGCGATCAGCCTAGTCGCGGTCCCTCCTTAAGGAATTCCGAATAGCGGAGCTCCCATCGTGTGGTGCTGGTGCCGTGCTTGGTGCCAGATGGTGGCAAGTTGAAGGGGCAACTGCCGGCGGTAGAGACAAGATCCGCCATTGAGTTGCACCGGTGTTGATGGTCTCAACATGATGGATACACCTTGCTTGGTGTCTGTCATGTCGATACGTTGGTGGTCTGGTGGCTGCAGACCGCGCGTGTTTTTCTGCAGTCGAATCCCGCACAGATAGTGTTCTTGGGGATATGTATTCTTCACTAGAGGTACTGTTGCCGGAAGTGCCTCCGCGAACGACGATCGCTTGCTTCGATTCCGCGATATCGGCGCTGGAGTTCTCCAATAGGGCAAATGAGAGACAGCACGCATGTATTCATGTTGTAGAATTTGCGGTTTAGCTTGTTAAGCTTAGCGGGGTTGTAAACGCTGTGTTACGCTGGACTTGCTGCGGTAATGATGTACCTCACTTGACATATTCGACTAGTATCAGCATTGCAGTAACTTTGGCACACAATGACCTAATACCTTTCCAACGCATCTCTTCGCATTTGCTCACTACATGTTCAAACTACTTCACCACTTACAACATCCCTACAGCGTCCACAACATGCAACACCACACACTATTCTTACTCAGAAGACTATCGCTATCCAGAGTATTACCACATAGAATCCCTCAAAATAATTAAACCTCAAAGCCGCTTTCGTTTGTTCCTGTAGTTAGTGACCATCACAGACAACAACAACTCAGCGTGGCACCAAGTAACTTGGTCCAAGTGCCACCTAAGACGACTACCACCTCGACGTGCATCTGCCACCCCACTCGATCACATCTCTCCGCCTCACTTGTCCGAACTCACTCTCTTTCTGTCCATCTGGTCACACAGCGTCGTTCTCAATCGTGCCATCTGGTCACTAAAGCCAGGTTTTACTACCCGTTCGAGTCCGAGGTTTTATCATCTCGCGCTCTCGAGTGGCCCCCACACGCAGATCGGCAGGCAATCGCACACGTGATAGCGCAGTGGGCGCTCATCAACTCGGAGCCATGCAGCGACGCGGTGGAGGGACCCGCAAGGAGCGACTGCTGCGCGCCAAGATGAAGAAGAAGATGCAGGACGACGACCCGTCCAACGGCGGCGCTAACACGTTCGAGGACATTCTGCAAATGTCGGATCTCTCGGAACAATCACTCTTGGAGAACCTACGCAGACGCTACGAACACGAGCTCATCTACACGTATGTGGGCCACATCCTCATTGCCATCAACCCGTACCAGCAACTCGACGTCTATAGTGAACGCAAGATGACCGAGTATTATGGCAAAGCCATGGGCATGTTGCCCCCCCATGTGTTTGCATTAGCAGACCACGCCTACACGCAGTTGATTCAAGGTGGAGCATTGGATCCAGCCAATCAGAGCATCATTATCAGTGGCGAGAGTGGCTCGGGCAAGACAGAGACGACCAAGATCATTATGCAATACTTGGCACGTGCCACGAGCTACAGGAAGGAAGAAGGCTCGGTCGTGGACACGACCATGTCTGGCGCGCTGGGGAAGCTGGAAGAGCGAGTGTTGGAGAGTAATCCACTGCTCGAGTCGTTTGGCAATGCGAAAACGCTGCGAAACGACAATTCCAGTCGCTTTGGCAAGTTTATTGAGATCCAATTCAACCATCACGGGAAAATTGTGGGTGCACAGATTCTCAACTTTTTGCTGGAAAAGACACGCATTGTGTCGCAAAGTTTGGGCGAGAGGAATTATCATATCTTTTATCAATTGCTGGCGGGAGCGGACAATGCGTTGAGAGAACGACTGCAATTGAAGACACCACATGATTATGAGTATTTGAGGAAGAGTGAGTGCTTTAATATTCACTCGTGTGATGACGCCAAGGAATTTGCAACGACCAAGAGATGTATGGAGACGATTGGGATTACGGAAGATCGACAAGAGATGGTGTTTGAACTGCTTGCTGCTGTGTTGCAGCTTGGTAACTTGCAGTTTGCTATGGAGAATGATACGTGTGTGACAGTGGGCGATGACTCGGCGAATGGTATGAAGCTTGTGGCGTCACTACTTAAAGTCAGTGAAGACGCGCTGTCCAAGGCGCTTCTCACACGTCAGCTTTATGTGGGTGGCAAGGTCATTGTGCAGCAGCAAAACTCGGAGCAGGTGCGCGACAAGCGCGATGCACTTGCGAAGGGCATCTACTCGTCGCTGTTCCTGTGGCTTGTGTCCGAGCTGAACCGCACGATTTCGCGAAACCAGGACAAGTGGGGTTTCATTGGTGTGTTGGATATCTATGGCTTTGAGAAGTTCGAGTGGAATACGTTTGAGCAGTTGTGCATTAACTACGCCAACGAGAAGCTCCAGAGGCACTTTAACCAGCACATGCTGGAGGTCGAGCAGAACGACTATGCCAAGGAGGGAATTGACTGGAAGCACATCGACTTTGAGGATAACCAGGAATGTCTGGATCTGATTGAGAGCAAGGTGAACGGCAAGCCAGGCATCTTTGTTTCACTGGATGACAACTGGCGACTCAAGGGTGAAGAAGCGAACAAGAAGTTTGTGTCCAACCTGCACAACTCCTTTGGTCGCACGTCGAGCGGCCATTCGAGCAGCAAGAACAGATTCTACGTCCACCCGAAGATGGACGCAGACTTGCATTTTGGTATTAAGCACTATGCCGGCGAGGTGATTTACGACGCGAGTGGTTTCAATGACAAGAACAACGAGACGTTGAACGACGACATGAAGGAGCTCATCCGGCAATCCAAGAGCGATTGGCTGCGCGGAATCTTTGATCTTAACATGCAGTCGATTGAAGCGATCCCAGGAAACAAGCCACAACAGCAGCACTCGATCTCTCGGCGCCCGAACGAGATGAAAAAAGGTCAACAGGGAGGCAAGTCACGTAATATTCGAGAAGTGTCTGTAAGTGCGCAATTCCGGTATCAGTTACAGGAGCTCATGAACAAAATTTCGCTTGCAAACCCTCGGTATGTGCGTTGCATCAAGCCGAACGAGTTCAAGCGTCCAAGCGAGCTCAATGACATGGACTGTGCGCGCCAGCTGAAGTACTCTGGTATGATGGAGGCAATTCAGATTCGCCAGCGTGGTTTTGCTCTCCGTGAGGACCACGACGTGTTCTTTTATGATTACCAGTCGCTCGCGCCTGATGCTGAGAACATCAAGGAGCTCGTTGAGGAGATCTCATCCATGCTGGGTGCCGGCAAGGAAGAATGGCAGTTAGGTAAGACAAAAGTGTTTCTGAAACGAGCAATGGCATTTAAACTGCGGAAGCTCGAAATGCTGCGATGTAAGTCTGCGGCCCGTGCCATCCAGAAATGGGTTCGTAACATGGCGAGGGCGGAAGCTGCTATCAAGATTCAAACAAAAGTTCGGCAGTTTGTGGCGAAGAGGCATTTGCAGCGACTTCGTCGCAGTGCGTACCGTGTGATGTACATCCTTCGCATGCGTGTAGCCATGAGCAAATATCATCGTATTCGCGCGGAATATCGTCTCAAAAACGAGAAGGCGGTGGTTGTACAGAAGATTGCCCGTGGATACTTGGTGCGCAAGCGTGATTTGCTTCATCCATTTGGAGATTTAGGCCCCAAGGAGTTAGACGCGCAGATTGCAGAGATGGAAAAGGCAATTGAAGACGCGGCACTTAGCAAACAATTTGAGTTGTGTGCAAACTTGCAGCTTGAGCTTGAGAAGATCGTTGAGGCTCGAAAGAAAGTTCGCACTGCAAAGGAAATTGATGCCGAAATAAAGAAGCTGAACGAGGACATGGAAGCAGCAGCAATGTCGAAACAGTTTGGGTTGTGTGCGGAAATCCAGAAGCAGCTAGAGGTGCTCCAGGAAGCTCGCAAGAACGTGAAGGAAGACCTTAACGAGTTGGAGCCGGAGGAGCTAGATGAACGCATCCGTGCCATGGAAGTAACTATTGCCGAGGCTATGTCAGCGCGAGACTTTGGCAAGTGCGGCGATTTGCAGGTCAGTTTGGACGCTCTCGTGACTGCTAGAAAGAAAAAACAGACCCCGGAGGAATTGGATGCTGAGATCGAACAGTTGAACGAGGAACTAGACAATTTGATGAAGAAGAAACAGTTCGATAAATGTGCTCAACTTCAAAAGGATATCGACGTCTTGAAGAAGAAGAGGGCGAAATTCCCTGCTGCTGCTCCAAAGCCCCCCACACCACCACCTTCTCCAAAGAAACCTGAGCCACCGGCAGAACCAACACCCCCCCTTCCCCGAAAAAGGAGACACCTGCGCCTGAGGAACCTGAGCCACAGCCTGCCCCACCTGCCCCACCTGCCCCCCCATCAAACATGGACCGAAGTGGTATTACCCCCACGCGTGAGCCTACTGCGCTTGCACCCAATTCATCTCCTGCTGCGTTACCTGGCGCCGCTCTGGAGGTTCCTTCGGCACCCCCTGCTCCAGCACCAGCACCAGCTCCACAGCCTTCACCGGTTGCGTTGACCCCTGCAAAATCTTTTGAAGAACACCCGATTGCTCCTGCACCGGTGAATGATTACGTTGCTCCTCAGGAAATTCCTACGGCTCCTACTCCCATGCCTAGACGTCCTCCTGCGATTTACAATGGCCCTTCTCCGAGTGTTCGACGGGGTGAGTCGAATACTATGACTCCTGTGATGCCTCCCAAACAATTCGAACGCCGTGCACGTTCGGGTTCAAACAGCTCGGCAACATCGGGTCATTCGTTTGCAAGGTCGCATTCGTCAATGATGTCTACGTCCTCTAAAACGAAAAAGTCATCGTCGACGTCGGATCCGTCACGTACTGTTGCCCGACTACGCCCGGCCAAGGCTATCACAGTGAATCAAGAGTCAACTGTTTTGGAAGCTGCACGATTGATGAAGTCTCACCGCTCGGCTGCTGTGCTGGTAACTAACTGGGAAGGTGCCTTGACTGGTATCTTTTCGGACACTGACGCTGCACGGCGTGTGGTATCGAAGGGTATGGATCCTGCTAGAGTCACCATTGGATCGGTGATGACGCCGAACCCCAATTGTGTCAGTCTCGAGGACAGTGCAGTAGATGCAATGGATATTATGCTCAGCGGAAAGTTCCGCCACTTGCCAGTTGTAAGCTCTCACAGCGGCAATATCGTTGGAGTGCTGAATGTGGCGAAATGCTTGCACGATGCAATTCGACGAGTTGAAAATATGTCTGCCTCTCTTCAGCAAGAGCTTGGAGCAAGCAACAACAACGTGATGCTTCGTGGAATGCTTGAGAAGATGCTGTCACCATCGCTTCAAGATGTGGTGTCAAAACCAGGCGAGGTTATGCCTCCACTCGTGTATGGAAATATGACAGTTTATGAGGCAACGACGTACATGGCGGAGACCAGGCGACCAGCTCTTGTGGTATCGTCTAACCCTGAAGCGCAAGACCTTGTCGGAATTTTCACTCCGAAGGACGTGTTGCTTCGCGTTATTGCAGAAGATTTGGACGTTAACACAACTCAAGTCAGTGAGGTGATGACCCCCAACCCAGAGGCGGCAGCTCCAGAAACATCGGTGCTAGATGCTTTCCACATCATGCATGACGGAAAGTTCTTGAATTTGCCGGTGGTTGACCCGGAATCTGGTGAAATCATGGGCGTGGCTGATGTCCTGTCCATTAGCTTGGCTTCTTTCGGAGAGTCGCGCGACATTGGCAAGTTTTTTAACGCCGCTTTCGACTACCATGACGATGAAACCAACTCGATTGTGTCGGGCAGGTCTACATCCAATTTATCGGTTGCTAGTAAGGCCCGGCAGCAGAAGGACCGTGACAAAGGTGTTAACGTTCGTCCTGTGTCCAGCCTGCGCCCGCTTCCAGCGATCACAATTGACGAGGTTGCATCAGTATTTGAAGCTGCGCTGCTAATGAAGCAGAAGCGCACGGACGCATTACTTGTTGTTGATGAAGCTGGTGGTTTGAATGGTATTTTGACGGACACGGATATTTGCCGCCGTGTGTTGGCACTGAATTTGAACCCTGAGGAGGTTCCTGTTTGCAACGTGATGACTAGAGACATTAAGTATGTGTCGCCCAACGATAGTGCCATCGATGCCCTGCTTTCGATGCAGGAGGGACACTTCCGTCACCTGCCTGTTGTTGATGGTGGTGGCATCGCTGGTGTTCTGAACATTGGTAAATGCATTTACGATGTGTCGAAGCGCCTTGAACACGCTATGCAGTCCACGGATCAGCTAAAGGCATCTTTGGAGAAGAGCGGCAAATCGTCGACTCTTCAACAGCTGCTTGCTCCGATGCTGGAAAAGTTATCGACACCCACTCTGGGATCAATCATTGAGAGTGAGGCTCAGAATGGCTCGACACCAGCCCCGCGTCTTCCGAAGTCGTCTCTGGTCAGTGATGTTGCGAAAGCAATGGCGTCGACAAAGAAGGCAGCACTGATTGTCGATGACATCAACTTTGACAAGCTGGTGGGCATTTTTTCTCCGAATGAGCTGGTGCTGAACGTGATTGCGAAGGGTCTTAAGCCTTCCGCCACGTATATTGAAGAAGTGATGCTGAACGACCCCGAGATTGCGACACCCTCTACATCAGTGCTGGACGGCTTGCACATCATGCACGACTCCCGCGTCCTTAACTTGCCTGTACTGAAGGACGAATCGAACGAGCTTGTTGGGATGGTTGATGTTCTTGACCTTAGCTACGGCACTATCGATGCCATTTACGGTGAGAATCGCGAACAGATGCAGGAGTTTTGGAACACGACACTGCAGCTTGATCAGCCATCACTGCCGTCGGAGGCTGGTGACCGAGAGCGCACTACGCTGCTGTCAAGGGCAGAACGCGAGGAGAAGAGCCGTACCGTGGCGAAGCTGCGGCCGACTAAGGTACTAACTGTCGTGGAGACGACAACAATTGCGGAGCTCTCGCGGACAATGGGACGCAACAAAATGGATTGCGTGTTAGTTGTGTCAGAGGATGGATGCTCACTGGTATTATCACGGACACGGATCTGACGCGCCGGGTTGTCTCGGAAAATCGCCCCCTGGACTCCACTCTGGTTGGTGATGTTATGACTCGCAACCCTGTGTTTGTGTCGATGGACGAACCTGCTATTGATGCGCTTATCTCCATGCTAGAAGGCAAATTCCGCCACTTGCCAGTTGTTGAGCGCAACGGTCCTGTCGTGGGTATCTTGAGCATTGCGAAGTGTTTATACGATGCTATTCGGAAGATGGAAAAGTCTGAGCAGTCATCTGCGGCGCTGCGGCACACACTGGAAAAGGAGATGAAGAGCCGCGTGAATGGTAATGCTCGTACGGGTGGTGTCTCTCAGCTTCTGGGCTCTATGGTAAACAAAATGTTCTCACCAGACATTAAGACGGTGATTGAAGAAGAAGGTGTCGAACCTCCTCGTGTTCAACGTTTCACATCTGTGTATGAAGTGTCGAAGCAAATGGCTATTACGAAGAAAGGAGCTTTGGTTGTTAACAACCGTGGGCACTACTGTGGCATTTTCACCCCCAAGGAAATGCTGGAGAAGGTTCTCGCGCGCGGTCTGCCTGTCCACACTACGCCCGTGTGCGAAGTGATGCTGGAGAAGGATGTGACTATTAACGGTGCGACATCAGTGATTGATGCTATGCACACGATGCACGACCACAAGACACTGTATCTGGCTGTGATGCAATCCGAGCGAACAAACAACCCATCGGCCTTATTGATGTGCTTTCTCTGAGCTATGGATCATTTGCCAAGGGCAAACCCAGTGAATGGAAGTCCTTTTGGAATGCTTCATTTGAGGCGACTGATGACGATGATGTGTCGTCACAGCATAGTTTCCGCAGTGGATTTTCACACAACCTTGCGCCAAGCAGCAGTGGCTTGAGCCAAAAGGGCCGACAAGCAACTCTGGCAACAGGCAATGTGCGTCCTGTGTCAAAGTTACGTCCATCGAAGGCTATCACGATTTCGGAGACGTTTTCAGTTGCAGATGCTGCGAAGGAGATGAGTGTTGCGCAGACCGATGCTGCGCTGATTATTGGGCGCGACGGTGGGCTTCTTGGTATTCTCACCGATACAGATGTGACGCGGCGTGTGGTGGCTCTGGGCAACGACCCGTTCTACGTCAGCGTATTAGATGCGATGACCCCGGACCCGAAGTTTGTAGATGAACGCGATAGTGCGATGGATGCTATGTTCATGATGCTTGAGGGTAAGTTCCGCCATCTGCCCGTCGTGGACGAAACAGGTATGGTTGCGGGTATGCTTCGTATTCAGAAATGCCTGTACGACGCAATCACGCGTATTGAAAAGGTACAGCAGTCGTCAAGCGGTTCGCTCCGACAACGTTTGGAGAAACAGTTGCAGGCCACAGGTATTGGTACCGGGCAAGGCGCTCTGAAACAGCTTGTGGCCCCCATGGTAGAGAAACTTCTTTCGCCCACTGTGGATTCAATTCTGGAGGACGAGACGCTCCCCCCACTTGTGAGCGAGCATGATACTGTGATGGAAGTGGCACGTCAGATGGCTGCGTCCCGAAAGGCTGCTCTCATTGTGGAGGACCCGAACGGTGACAACAGCTCGTCTGTAAGCGGAGGACACCGCTCTTCGATCAGCGGTGGAGGCTACGACATTGGTACCTCGGCACTGACTAGAAAGGTACTGGGTGTGTTCACACCGAAGGACCTGCTGCTACGCGTGACTGGTGCTGGTCTGGACGCTGCTGAGACAACGGTTGGCCAGGTCATGACGCCTGACCCTGAGACGGCTCCACCTAGCACGAAGCTTGTTGACGCACTTCACATTATGTATGAGCACAACTTCCTTCACCTACCGGTTGTTAATAACGATACGGCCACTATTGTGGGCATGCTGGACGTGCTCTCCTTGTGCTACGGTACGTTTGCGAGTGGCGCAGCTGCTGAAAGTGGCAAGCCTATCGATGAAGACTCGGACTGGCGTGCGTTCTGGGATGTATCGCTGGCTCTTGGCCATGATGAAGACGACTTCAGTGAGCTTGCTAGTGTGACCGGCTCGCGTGTTTCGCGAGTTTCTCGCCGGCGTCCAGGCAAGTACACTGAAAGTCACCACTCGTCAATGATGGACCACATTCCTGAACCGGAAGGCGCGATGCGTCCTGTATCGATGCTGCGACCACAGGAGGTGACCCGCATTAACGAATTTATCACTGTGGCCGAGGCGGCGAAGCGCATGCGTCAAGCGCGTGTCGAAGCAGTTGTGGTTACTACAGAAGAGGGTGAGCTTCGAGGTATCTTGACCGACACTGATATCACGCGTCGCGTTCTGGCTGAAGATATTGACCCGGAAAGCTGTTCTGTGGCTTCCGTGATGACCACCAAGCCTTCCTGTGTGTACATGGAGGACCAGGCTATTGAGGCTATCACGAAAATGCTTGAGGGTCGCTTCAAACATCTACCTGTACTAGGATCTGACGGTACCCCCCAAGGTATGCTGGACATCTCCAAGTGCCTCTACGATGCCATTACATGTCTGGAAAAGGTGCAGCAGTCGACAGAGGCTGCGGCATCTGAATTTTCTCGTGATCTTGGTACTGGTTCGAACTTGCAACGATTACTGGGCCCAATGATGGAGAAGATGGTGCGGCCAACGGTTGGAGACGCTCTTGACGGAGAGATCATGCCTCCCGTTGTAAACGTTCATACCACCGCAGCCCGTGCAGCGAAGCTGATGGCGAATACGAAGAAGGCTGCTATTGTTCTGAGCGACGAGCAAGAGCTGTGTGGTATGGTGACGACCAAGGATCTGCTGCGCAAGTTGGTTGCCAAGGGTTTGTATGCTGAGACGACAACCGTGGAGGAAGTGATGACGATGGACCCAGATCTAATGGGACCCGATATGAGCATCGTGGACGGCTTGCGCTCGCTACATGACGCTGGTCAGCTGTTCATGCCGGTACTGGCAGATGATGGTGAGATTTTGGGTATGGCCGATGTGATTTGCCTGAGCTATGGTCAGTTCCAGACTACGTCCGGCGGCACTTCAAATGGTGACTGGCGACAATTCTGGCAGACCGCAATGAACCTGCAGGAGGAAGTTGCTGGTGGGGCTTATGGCGGCATGAATGACGATGCGCGATCGGTGGGTACTATCGAGGAATTCGAGCGTGATGAGTACAATGCTGGTGGCAGTGTGTCGACGCCGACTGCGAGTGCTGTGGGTCTGAATGGAGCAGGTCGATACTCAAATTCCTTGGGAGCGTATGCGGAGCTGGGTGAGAGCGTCTCGGTTGTAAGTGGTGCAAACACAGCTACGACAAGCGTGATGATGCAGAAGGTGACGGACGAGAACACATTCGTGTTCAAGGTTAGTGACGGTGCGCAGGGCCACTTTCACCGCATCATGTGTCGGTTCAACACGATGGGTCCGATTCTGGAGCAGATTCGATTCAAGATGGGTCTCGACGACAACGATGCATTGCGTCTCAAGTACGAAGATGATGAAGGTGATCTGGCGCTGCTGACGTCAGATGAGAGCCTCGTGGAGGCTGTTCACATGGCCCAGCGCGCCGGGTGGAAGCGCCTGGTCCTTGTGGTAGATGTCGTAAAGCGCCCGCAACACACCGACAATGGCAGCGTTGTATCTATGGCCAGCTCCACCGCTAGTGGAGCTGCTAGTGCGGCTCCGAGTGGATCGAATGCTGCTGGTCCTAAGCCTCGCAATCGGTTGCTTACTAAGGTGGATGAGATGTCTTCTTCCGAGAGCAGCAGCGACGAGAGCAGTGACGAGGAGATTGTGCGACGGAAGAGCAAAAAGTCGCGTCGCAAGAACCGCGATCGCGGCTTCTCACTCAACAACCAAGCGGCCGTCATTGCCGGTGGTGCTGCTACACTGGTGGTCGGTCTTGGTGCCATGGCCCTCATGATGTTGCGGCGTAAGTAAGCAGCTACACGCTGCTACGGCGCAAAATCAGGTAGTAGGAGATTGTAGGATTTCGAGATGAGGGAAGTGGAGACCGTAGATTGCCATGACCTCTGTTGTGCTTTGAATAAAGCAATACGAATGCGTATAGAAGAACACTCATTTGGTTGTCTTTATCGTAAGGCTGCTTTGCTTGCTACCGCAAAGTGCCACTTCGTAGGTCTACTGCATACAAAATTCAAGGTTTACACGGACGACAGATCCAGTTCGAACTGCTTTTTTTGCCCTGGTTCTTGTGTGTTGGCATTGGTGGCGACAGTGAGCTTGGGATCTCCTTCGCCAGGTTCACTGCACTCGTCATCCGTTGGTGTGCCTAAACTGGGCAGTTTGCCATCTCCGTTCAAACTGCCAGTTGGAGATTGTGTAGCCTGTGCCACAACAAAACTTTCATCACGAACATCCTTTTTGAGGAAATTGTCTTGGATCCAAAATTGCATCGCGTTCATCAGACACGGACAGGCAATCATGACAAGGGCCAATTCCACTTCCGGATGTTTTTCCAAAGGTTTGAACATCCACATTGCAAAAGATCCGAGTGGTTTTTGAAAAGCCACAATGACCGACGCGATGAGGAACTTGCAAGTGAAGATGACGATGATCCACGAACACACTTGCAACACCCACGTTCGCACCCGGACAGGATAACCATAGTCACCGGGAGTTTTAAGTGAAGACCAGCCGAAACGAAGTGCCAATAGCACCACAGCCGAGAGCAACACATAATTGAGGAAAACCCCAAAAGTTGTATCCAAAGTGAAGTTGACAAAATACAGAGCACACTGCAACATGCACAAACATATTGTCAACATTTCACATAGATGTATCCATAATCGAGAATAATGCTGCCGTATTACCTGATCTACAGCTTCTTCGCCCGATTGTTGCTCTTCTTGGTACGAATAGAGCAAAATGGCAATGAGCAAATTTGCCACATGTGCAAAAGTTGCACCAATCATTTGCTTCGCCGCATCAAAAGCCCACACCTGCAAATGCAAAAAGTGAGAAAGTTTACAATATTGCCACTTGTTGCCGTTACGCATTTTACCATCAGAGGTCGTCGAGGCACTTCACGTAGTCGCTTAACCACAAGCACTGAGATGGCAATGAGGCCCAGCAGAACTTGCAGCATTACCGCAAAGTGGCCGCTAAGCAACTTGCATTCTCCCGCGTTGCCGTCCTCGTTGTCTTGCCACGTGCCCATACTGCCACTGCCGTCTTTCCCAAGGTGCGCGAGCGGAGACTGGCTTGGCATTCGCAATGTTGCGATGGCAAAAGTGGGATGTGTTGGGCGCTATCTATTGGCTAAAAATAGGCAGCCATAATCAGAAAAACACGTATTCAAGTCTGGCAATTTGCCTTTACACAAAAGTGATTGAGAATTGTCTTCTTCACTACAATCGATCATTGATATATGTTCACCGCACCACTTCCTCAACTGTCCTTCGAGATGGAGCAAACAATTCATCGCATCCACTTTCGTGTCGCGTGGGGTCGAAATACGACTGGAGAACCTCAAAATCTTGACTCATCGATCCGCCGAGGAAACAGCCCACGCCTGTGGTTGAATAAATCTTGGTTTCGCATGCACCGGAAGTGACTGTTCCATTGTCACTACAGGGAGTTTCCAATGTAGTGCGACTCCCACCTACAGGTGTTACACTGAGCAACACGCCATCTTCGTCATCGTCCTCTTCGTGCAGCAGCAAACCGTTCAATGTGTCACTGTACACCTCTCCCTCCAGTAATCGGGTTAATTGTGCTCGTTCTCGTCGAAGCTGTTCCAGCTCACTTTGCAGATCTGAGTTCTGCTCTACTTGAGACTGCAACTGCTGATGTGCGGCACTCAACTGATCCTGTAACTCCCGCTGTGTGACCTGTAGCTCCTTCGCCCAAGCATCCTACAATAAACAAACACTGTGAGATAACGAGTCCTCAACACGCGGTAGTATAAAAACACAAAATGCAAATGTGCAAACAAATGGGACCTTGTGTACCCGTGAGTCATTCGATTCCAGTGATCGCAGATAAAACGACGACCAGATAGCCAGTGAGCTTGTGTGCCATTTACACTGCAGTACTGTTGGCGACTTGTCCACTGATCCCTCGCCACTGAGTGGCACCATAAAAAATGGATTTCGGAAATCTGCGGCGTTAGGATGTGCTTCCAGCAATGTCCAGGCGCTGGTGCACCGGATTACCGTCTTAGAACCCTGAACATACACAACAACGTTTAGAACAAGAATCCACACTAAAATACACAAGTGAAAAAGCCAACCATTCGAGCCTCTTCACAATCGTGGAGAAAAGTTCCACTTCGCTTGCTGTACACCTCATCGAGGATAGCAATAAGATAACGTTCACTGAACTCGAACGAGCAAGGAAACTGTCGCATCAATTGCCAGACAGCATCCACGAATTGCATAAACACCGGCGACGTGTGGTCGTCTTCCCAGTATGCGGCTTGGGAATCGGTGTGCCCTGATCGTGCGCGGAATTGATGTCCAAAGGCACACCACTCCTGTTCAATCAAAACCTGCAAGAAAACAAAGGTCAGACACACCAAGCGTATTGCAATACAAGATGACAGAAAACTCACCTGAAACCCCTTTATCGTGCGGTAGAATGGATCTGCGCATAGCTTGACAAGTGCCGTGATCTGAGCGGTACGGTCCCATCCATCAGAGCAATGGATGATTAAGCTGGTGCCTTCAACAAGCTTTGCTACACAAACAGAACATGACACTAAAACCGAGCGCACGTGTTCTAACCAACGTGTGCTCTGATTTCGAGAAAATCAACAAGAGTAAGCTTCACCTCAAACTCACCTTTGAAATAAGCAAAAACATATACGCACCTCTAGACATGATAACCAATTAGGACGCTCATTGCCACGAACTTCGTTCTTGATCAAGTCAAAGAGTTTGCGAATGGAATCTCTCATGGAGTGGATATTCTCAATACCCATGAACATTATGTTAGTGTCCTTGTAATAATCCAGTCTGCAGTCACGAAGCAAAAGCTCGTCAGGTATAGAGCACACAACTCGATTTCCGACAACAAGCACGTACACTTCAAACCCTCCACCGAGTGCAATATTTCCATAGGCGCTGGTTTGACTTCGACAATCAATGAAAAGCAACTGCCCTTTGCACTCTCGTCGTAGTGCAACCATATATGCTTCATCAGAAATGCACCGTTTCCTCCGTAGACCAACAAGTGGCTGTGCACATCTCGCAACAACTGCGTCATTCTTGTGTCGATACGTCACAACTGGAACACGTCCACGAGCACGAAAGAAACTTATCTTCTTTAATTCACCATCCGACACTGATGCAGGAACCACAAACGAACTGGGATACGTGGGAGACATCTTGTAGTTACTGTTTACGTGTGTGATCCGGAAGCCGCCAATCTGTGTGCCACTCTTCGGTGTCTTAAATCCCAAACGGGTAAACTCTGCTTGTGGGTCGTACGCTGCCCATCCACAATTGTCTGGATGGTGTGCAAACACATAAGCTGCAGGTTGCAACTTGCCCATGAGCATCTGGTTGATTTTCACGTACACGTCTCCAGAAACAGCTTCTCCAGGGAAATTGAACTTTACCAGTTCGAAGTTCTTGCATGAAACTTCCAATTCACTCATCGGTCCCAATTTTCCATTCACCCGGAATTCCGCTAGCTCTGCGATGTTGTGCAAGTGGATTTCCACTAATCCTTCTTCATGATGCTGCTTTGACAAAATGTTTTAGTCTTCACCTGAAATAAATAGTAAAAACTCGTTTTAACTGAAAACTCACATGAAAAGAGCGGAAAAGGAGTCGATAACTGGTGAGAAACAACGTTCCGTGCATTACACCGTCACCTTTTGCCACTTTCTTGCCAGTGACACCTGATACTGCGAATGTCGACTGGTCACACAGTGCATGCACCTTGAAATGCACGGTCTCACCCATATATAGGGCCCCTGTCGGATTTTCCATCACCAAATACATACTCTCCGACACGAAAGCTGTCTGCAAATATGCAAATATGACAACATGCAAAAATTTAGCACCTCTTCAAAATTGTCGCAGAATTTTGCCATAGTGTGTGTCCTTACGGCATGGTCGAGTTCTTGTCGTTCGACCTCTGTCCAAGAGTCCTCCTCGACACTGCGACGACTATTAAAGGGGGGAGCGCCATCTCCCTGTCTCGAGTCCATCGGCACCGCGTTAAACATCCGATCCATGACTATTGCTTTTGTTGCGTGGCTCCTCCCTTAGCACTTGTACGGCGTTTCGCCTTCTTCAATTTGATTGGGGATAAGGTCATGACGGTTTGAAAAATTATTTTCCACCAATCATATTAGCGCTTTCGTTGCACTTAATCTAATCGATTTTTGTTGTTGGCGCAGTACTCTAAAGATCCTATTAAGTGAAGTATGCATCACCCATGCTTGCTAGTGCAGATTCTAATTCTTCTGGCGCATCAGGACTCATTCCAGCACGCGTGAACTCATATAGTGTGCGTTTGTCGCTCTGTGCAACAAGTTGCGCCATGGCGGACAGGTATCCACCAGTTCGACTAGACAATGACAGTTGCGAAATGGCATCAATGGACGAGTGCTGCAGCAGGCGATAGGTGTTTGGTAACGCGAGAGGTGACTCAGACCAGTGCAACGCAACGTCACGGGAGGATACAGGAAAAGAGTCGATAGCGGACTGCAACGACGAGTTGTCACTGAATGCTCCACGAAAGTGCACGCGACGGTAGAACATTTTGTTGGCACGTTCATCACGGGTCGTTGGTTGGCGGATTGCAGGAAGCAGCGAGTAGTTCAGGAGCGGGTCTTCTGTTGGGCTGCTACGACCGATTTCGCTGGCGATGCTCTCACTAATGTGCTGCAGCAATGCCGTTGGATCCGCCATGTGCGGGAACGACGCTGCTAGCTCAATAACCTTCATGCTGGGTTGCAGTCCCTCCACAATTCCATAAGTTGATTGACCTCGGTGAGCTGACATTGCAATTTCCAACGCAGTCACTACCACAGTGCTAACATCTGCACAGTTGGACCGGTCAAACCCAAGATCCGAGAATGTCGTAATGGGCAGTGAGCTCACAGACATCGCAACTGGAACTAGCAAGTGGGACACTTCAGACAACAACGCAACAGACGACGCCAAGTTGACGCGCTTCCTTGCCTCAATCTTCGTGCGGTCTCGGACATTCGGCGCAACACGAAACACCGCGTCTTCATCGTCGGTAGCCATCGGATAACTGTAATCATTGCCCACCACCATAATCATTGCACCTGGACACTCTTCTGCAACGTACGTGATCAGCTCATGTGCCAGACCTCCCCATGAGGAGTCCATATCCACCAGACCTTGCACCACTCTCAGCTGATCACACGTCTCCAAAACCATCCGCACTCGATCTTCTGCGTCTTCCAACGTGGCATTGCCAATATTTCCACCATTGGAACTGGCGTGACCTTCATAGAAATTGTGCAACGGCATGTGCGGACGGAACTCATCCACCTCCACGAGATTGTGCTCACTAAGTCTGTCCCAGTTCCACAGTTCATGATTCCCTGGTTCCGTCTCTGACTGGTCGTACACTTGCAACCCACCGCCCCTAAATGATAAAAAACATCGGAAAATGCATTGAAGTCAGGAAAGTGTTGCAATATTAAAGTATTAATCAAAGGTTTAGTCGTACCAGGTCGTGGGGTCTTCCTGGTTCTTGGTATTGACTCGAATTTGCCGTCTCACGCGGCCTTTTGCCTCGAATGCTAGAATGTGAGGAGTCTTGGTGACTCCATTGGCTTGTTGCAAACCCAACCACTGCGTGCCAATTGTCGTGGCGGCCGTCCCGAACTGCAGACGAAGTGTCTCCTCCTCCATTACAATCAACTTTTGACAACAAGAAAAAACATTTGGTGTGTGACACACAAGTTTCGAAGATGAATATTCCCTGTGTGGAAAATTGGAGGAAGGTTGTGTTGGGTATTATCTGTGATCAATATCAAATGGGGGGGATTGGGACATGCAACTTTCAGAGATGACGATAGTCGATTCCAAGACTTCATGACTGAGTATACGAACAAGAAGATTGATGTCAGCATTTCTACGGCGAGTGGTGGCATGAAAACCAGGGCTGCTTTATGTGAACCGCTCAGGTACTATTATAGCTGCTGGTTTCAGATGCAACGCATGTAGCAGTGACTCATTTCGTAATCGTCTCCACCGGCACTTTCCGGCTTCAATGTTATGCGCGTGTACTTGCAACCTCACGACAACTTGATACGATTTTTGTGTCGCAACTTGCGACTCACAAAGAAATCATATTTAAATGAGCTCCAGGAGTAGTCCGGCTGCTTAAAAGACTTTCCTTGCGTGCTGTTGGTGTTACCCATCGATCCAGCAGCACAAATGAACAACATTATGATGGAAAAAAGCAAACCACAAACAATTACACTTCCAAGCCGGAGTAGCAGCCACCGGTGTTAACTCGGATGCAATCCTTCGGACAGCAAAAATGCTATTGGCTCGGAAATGACATCGCGGTAAAATTGAAGAACATCAGTACTGCTATACCTCGCTCATACCTCACTCATATCATAGTGCTGTCTTGAGTTACTTCAGTTCCTGTTCTTGCTAGTACCGGGGATGAACTCAGTCGCCGTTATCTTAGGAAAATTACGGCTAATGCGCTCTGAAATGTGAACCCGACACTAATGAATTGCGTCGACTCGGTGGAGCAGTACATCAAATAATCCGTTTGTCACGTCGAGACTTGAGGACAGGCGGCACATGAAACGGCGCAGAGCGAAGATTTCCACTTCCTACGATTTCCTGAGCGGGAAGTTCTGTAATGGAGATCAATGCGGCCTTGGACGAACTCGCGCACCGACCAATATCTCATTCTTCGATTTGCCACATCGACTCAACTGCTTGAGTACAGCAGTCTTCTACTCCAGTCCGAGACATCATGGTTCGCGTTCTGAAACCTTTCAGTGCGGTCATCGCGACCACGCTTTCTCTTGGTCTTTCGACCGCTGATTATTCGGCTAGTGGTAACCCCGTGTCTGTCCTTGGTGATGCCACCTACACGATTGACGGACCTATCTGCATCGGAGTCGGCAAGGCCCCGACTGGAACGGGATGTCCACTGAAGGGTGATGTTGCCAGCGACAACTGCAGTGAAGGAATTCCTTCCTATAGCGGAGGTAAGTGCGTCGCGCCCAAGGATACCCAGTGTGTCATTGTCGCGGACGAAACGTGGGGCTGCGCCTACCCGGATGGTGAAGATAAGGTATCGTACCAGACACCATGCCCGAGTGTGGAGCAGAGCTCTTCCTATGATGCTGAGACTCCATGTCCAAGCGTGGACAAGAGTTCTTCTGGTGACGTGGAGACGCCGTACCAGAGTGCATCTTCAACTTCCTACTATGGCGACGCTGAAGTGACCTACCCGGTTGATGAGTCGTACCCGAAGGAGGACGAGGTCACGTTCCCTTACGAAGACAAGGTGGGTGAGTACCCTGACAAATCATCAACGTCATACCCTGTTGGAGGAAACAATGACCAGGCGTACGAAGCTACTCCCTGCCCAACACTTCCTTACAACTACTACCCCGGCAAAGAAGAATACTCTGCACCAGTGGATACCCCATGCCCGACTCTGCCTTATTCTTACGATACCGGTAGTAACAGATACACACCTACCGCAGAAAATCCAGCTGGCGACTACCTCAACGGTGGTGACAAGTACCCGAGTGGTGGTGACAAGAACCCAAGCGGTGGTGACTACCCCAACAGTGGTGACAAGTACCCGAATGGTGGCGATTACCCCAACGGTGGTGACAAGTACCCGAGTGGTGGTGATTACCCCAACGGTGGTGACAAGTACCCAAGCGGTGGTGACTACCCCAACAGTGGTGACAAGTACCCGAATGGTGGTGATTACCCCAACGGTGGTGACAAGTACCCAAGCGGTGGTGACTACCCCAACAGTGGTGACAAGTACCAGAATGGTGGTGATTACCCCAACAGTGGTGACAAGTACCCGAGTGGTGGTGATTACCCCAACGGTGGTGACAAGTACCCGAGTGGTGGTGATTACCCCAACAGTGGTGACAAGTACCCGAGTGGTGGTGACTACCCCAACGGTGGTGACAAGTACCCGAGTGGTGGTGATTACCCCAACGGTGGTGACAAGTACCCGAGTGGTGGTGATTACCCCAACGGTGGTGACAAGTACCCGAGTGGTGGTGATTACCCCAACAGTGGTGACAAGTACCCAAGCGGTGGTGATTACCCCAACAGTGGTGACAAGTACCCAAGCGGTGGTGACTACCCCAACAATGACGACAAGTATCAACACGGCGGCAGCTACCACCCGGACGGTGCGAAGCCGTACGAGAATGGCGATTCCTATCCTGCTGACACTCCTTGCCCTACATCAAAGGATGTCAACTACCATCATCACGACAACGAAGGGTACGACGAAAACACGTACAACTATCAAGATGGAAAATCAGGATCCGTGAATACTCCATGCTCATCGTCGGGAGACTACGAGGGAAGTCACTATCACGAAGGCTCGAACAAATACAACGAGCACAATGAAAATCCCATCTACGAGCACAGTGATTCCGACAAGTACAATCACAACAGTAGCAAGGAGGAGTACGAGCACGGAGACGCCAGTGGCTCTGTTGATACCCCATACCCGTCGGAGAAGGCTTTGAATGGACACTACCAGGGAGACGACAACAGCAATGACAAATACCCGTCGAAGTACCTGCGTGGCAGCAACTACGGCAACTCGGAGGCTGATGAGTACGAGAAACCTGAATATGCGAGTAGCCATGGTACTGCGTATGAGGCGGAGTATCCCTCCAAGAGCGAGGACTCGAGCAAGTACAACAACGAAAACAGCGAAACTGAATACCCCACCCACTACCACCACCAGGGTAGTTACAGTAGCTCAGGCTCTGTTGTTGGTGGCTCGAAGGAGGACTGCAACAAGGACGAGTCTCTCGAGGGCAGCCACACCAGTCCGTACGACCAGGAAGACAGCAAGGATACAGAAACTCCGTACACGGATGCACCTGTGTACACTTCTGAACCGCAGACCGAAGCGCCTGTCGATACTGAAGCACCTGCATACACTTCTGCTCCTGAGACTGAAGCACCAGTTGAGACCGAGGCTCCTGCTGAGACTGAAGCACCTGCATACACTTCTGCTCCTGAGACTGAAGCACCAGTTGAGACCGAGGCTCCTGCTGAGACTGAAGCACCTGCATACACTTCTGCTCCTGAGACTGAAGCACCAGTAGAGACCGAGGCTCCTGCTGAGACTGAAGCACCTGCATACACTTCTGCTCCTGAGACTGAAGCACCAGTTGAGACCGAGGCTCCTGCTGAGACTGAAGCACCTGCATACACTTCTGCTCCTGAGACTGAAGCACCAGTTGAGACCGAGGCTCCTGCTGAGACTGAAGCACCTGCATACACTTCTGCTCCTGAGACTGAAGCACCAGTTGAGACCGAGGCTCCTGCTGAGACTGAAGCACCTGCATACACTTCTGCTCCTGAGACTGAAGCACCAGTTGAGACCGAGGCTCCTGCTGAGACTGAAGCACCTGCATACACTTCTGCTCCTGAGACTGAAGCACCAGTTGAGACCGAGGCTCCTACTGAGACTGAAGCACCTGCATACACTTCTGCTCCTGAGACTGAAGCACCAGTTGAGACCGAGGCTCCTGCTGAGACTGAAGCACCTGCATACACTTCTGCTCCTGAGACTGAAGCACCAGTTGAGACCGAGGCTCCTGCTGAGACTGAAGCACCTGCATACACTTCTGCTCCTGAGACTGAAGCACCAGTTGAGACCGAGGCTCCTACTGAGACTGAAGCACCTGCACACACTTCTGCTCCTGAGACTGAAGCACCAGTTGAGACCGAGGCTCCTGCTGAGACTGAAGCACCTGCATACACTTCTGCTCCTGAGACTGAAGCACCAGTTGAGACCGAGGCTCCTGCTGAGACTGAAGCACCTGCATACACTTCTGCTCCTGAGACTGAAGCACCAGTTGAGACCGAGGCTCCTACTGAGACTGAAGCACCTGCATACACTTCTGCTCCTGAGACTGAAGCACCAGTTGAGACCGAGGCTCCTGCTGAGACTGAAGCACCTGCATACACTTCTGCTCCTGAGACTGAAGCACCAGTTGAGACCGAGGCTCCTGCTGAGACTGAAGCACCTGCATACACTTCTGCTCCTGAGACTGAAGCACCAGTAGAGACCGAGGCTCCTGCTGAGACTGAAGCACCTGCATACACTTCTGCTCCTGAGACTGAAGCACCAGTTGAGACCGAGGCTCCTGCTGAGACTGAAGCACCTGCATACACTTCTGCTCCTGAGACTGAAGCACCAGTAGAGACCGAGGCTCCTGCTGAGACTGAAGCACCTGCATACACTTCTGCTCCTGAGACTGAAGCACCAGTTGAGACCGAGGCTCCTGCTGAGACTGAAGCACCTGCATACACTTCTGCTCCTGAGACTGAAGCACCAGTTGAGACCGAGGCTCCTGCTGAGACTGAAGCACCTGCATACACTTCTGCTCCTGAGACTGAAGCACCAGTTGAGACCGAGGCTCCTGCTGAGACTGAAGCACCAGTAGAGACCGAAGCTCCTGCTGAGACTGAAGCACCAGTTGAGACCGAGGCTCCTGCTGAGACTGAAGCGCCTGCATACACTTCTGCTCCTGAGACTGAAGCACCAGTTGAGACCGAGGCTCCTGCTGAGACTGAAGCGCCTGCATACACTTCTGCTCCTGAGACTGAAGCACCAGTTGAGACCGAGGCTCCTGCTGAGACTGAAGCACCTGCATACACTTCTGCTCCTGAGACTGAAGCCCCAGTTGAGACAACGGCACCAGAAGACGATGACTCCAATGACTCCAATGACTCGAATGAGCAGGAGGGAGACAACGATTCCAATGACTCCAATGATTCATCCGAGACTCCAAACACTACTCAGGTTCCGGTTGAAGGCGGAGATGATGAGTCCAATGACTCCAATGATTCATCCGAGACGACACAGGAGGGAGACAATGATTCTACGGATTCGACCGAGAGTCAGACTACGGATACCCCTGCTTACACCACAGCGCCGACCACACCAGTTGAGGGAGACGATGACACCACGGAACCAGCAATTACCACTGAAGCGCTCCAAGCATATCCGGAGCCTGAATACGTGTTCTAAAACGTTGACCGACAGAAAACCGCTTCACTTTTGCATGCAGAATTACATTGAACGTCTTGAGCTCAAAGATTAGCTGATCTCCGGTGGCAAGGATGGAAGCGTTCGGCGGGCTTTTGTGTATGTACGCTTGAGCGTTTGGTAGCAACTTTCACTGACACTACTGTAGATAGATGATAGTGTTCACTTAGATGCTAGCAAGAAAACAAATTTTAATGTGTTGTCCACCAAGCACCTATTCCAATGTTTCACAATCTGATTTAGTGACCAGCATTTCGCTGGAGATACCTAGTTTTGCACATGAAAACAACTGACCATACCCACAGCGACACCTGGCACCATGTCGAGCCATTGCCATGCATCCAAATCAGGATGTTGAAGGAGCAACATGTCTGGAACAAGCATGATGGTGCGGAGAGGCCGGTGTTGCACCTCATTACAAATCACGAAGTAGCTTCTGTCCCCGTAACGCTGACGTGGAAGTTCTTCTGAACTAAATAATACATTTCGTAGTTGAGATTTCATAATTCTCACATCAATAAACAAAGCATATTCACACTTAAAGAAGGCGAGTCAATCACCGCTTAGTTGCCTTCTCAACTTGCTGTGTACTAAAACCTAATTCTTGCTTTGTATTTGGTGAGCTAATCAGTCTGTGTCGGAAAGCAGCTCCTGTTCGGGATGTGAGATGTAGTTGAACGTGTCGTATTCTGAAAGTATCTGGGTTTCTCCTGTGTAAATCTCCAACATCGCCGGAAGTAGTAAGTACTTTCACGATTTTTGTGAATTTTTGATACTGTGATTTGTCTGCTTGTCTGAGTATTTTACGATAGTGTGCTCCGAAAGTAGTACTAGTATAGATCTTCGATAATGTTATGGATGAAAAATATATAGTTCTTTCCGACAGATCTTTCCGACTTCATTGCTATACAATTGTGAATATCAGCCGATCAATCCTCATCTCTCTGAGTTTCAGCCAATGTTATTGATTAGACATGCAGCTTCCGACATTTTCCGACAAATATTTGTCGGAATCTCAGTAAAAATATTTATGTATCTATACAAACATGAAGTCAAAGAAGTGTTTTAAGTATATTCAAACGGTGCCTACAACTAACGGATTTTACCGATTACAAGCCCTGTATGAATTAAAAGCCCGGGATCGATTTCGATTTACCCTTCAGAAATATAAGCCCCGTCTCAATTAGAAACCCGGTGTATTATTTAATTTTAGAAATTATATACAAACCCAGTCTTATACATACTAGTCTAAAGAATAATTTCTCGAAGACGAGCACAGTGGTCCTTACAACGCACTGGTGTCTGATGTCTGCAGTTTGCACTCACTAGAGCATTTCCGCTTCCACGATGACGACGAGACGCAGCGGAATCCCCGTGTGCAAGAAGAAAAAGTGTTGAACTGGATCAACACTGCTGGTGAAGGTATACCAACTCGTGCCGTGGCACACTTTCGTGTTCAAGGATGGAACTTAGATCCAGGAACAGTGAGGGGCTAGTGGTGTAAACGCGAAGAAATATGGGCAGCTAAATCACACCAGATGTGTCTAGAGGTGGTGGGCGAAAGAAAGCCCTAGGCGAACTCGAAGAACTTTTACTTGAATCTATTGTCCTGCGAAGGTTAAGGAAGGATAAAGTAACAAGGGAGTGGATTGGTATTCAAGCATTACAGATCTACAATGACGTGGACGACTCTCCTGTACCTTCATTCCAAGTATCAGCGCACTGGGTTTCAAATTTCATGAAGCGTAACGATCTTTCACTCCGTCGTCGTACGAACCTAACGACATTGTCCGATGATCAGCTCGTTGATCGTGCTGTATCTTATATGAAGTTCCTAGGCGAGCAAAAGACTCACTACAACTTTGCACACACTGTGTTAATGGATGAGACAGCAGTTTATTTCGAAGACGCACGCGAGCAAACTGTGGATATACGTGGGAGCCGCCATGTTGTGGTGAAATCAACAGGGTTTGCCTCTATGAAAACAACAGGGTTTGCCTCTATGCGCGTCACAGCAGTTCTGGCGGTAACCGCAAATGGTGTAAAGTTACCTCCACTCGTGATATGGAAACACAAGAAAGGCTCGCGTAAGATTGTAAAACACGTAAGGACATTCGTAGTGGGTCACAAACGCGAGCGGAGCGAGACAAATTTTCATATTATTACGCATTTAGCTCTTGAAATGTACTTCGTTTAGGTTTCATGTTATTGTTTCAGTAGATCTTTACGACTACCTTCCAGTTTGAAGCGACCGTCTTTTAATTAGAAGTCGTCACCCATATAGTAACCCCCTCGTTAAAACCGATCATTTTTGGGGGTTCTAATAAACAGTAGTCCGGGTACTATTCGGTAAAATCCGGTAATTGGCAGGCATTCGTCACCACTTTATAAAAACAGAAAGACACGCACATGAACCTCACTGCTTTTGTGCCGACGAACACGCAAAAGGCACGCACCACCGTGATCAGAGCGTTCAAGCGAATACTAGAGCTTCAGGGCGTTAGCATGGAATATTACCATGCTAGCATTCTCAACGATCTGGTAAGCGTCTTGTCGCAGCAACGGATCAATTCGGCTACTATCTTGCTACAAATGGAGATAAGAATGGTAAGCTTGTACGGAACACCGCGTCTTCGTACTTTAGAAATGTTAGGCTTTAGTTATAAAGATTAACATTGCTTAAAACGTGAAAATGGTGGACTAACTAATAAAGCTTCTCCCTGTACGAGAGATGGTTTACAACGTTAGTTCGTTATGTTTGTAGCGCCGCCCGAGTCGATGCGGACTGCCAGGATGCTGCCCTAGCATGACTGATGTGGCATTGCTTCGGGCTTACTGCGGACATCGGCTACGTGCAGAAGCAGCACGTTTCAGTGTCCGCCGACGATGTTTTCTACCTGCGGCTGCTGTAGGTCAAGACGGCCGAGGAACAGGGTCTCACCTTGGTGCCAGACAAAGACGACTTTTTGTCGTGCCCGTTGCTCACGCTGTCCGTAGCCTTAGCCACCCACGAAGTCCCGTGCACGTCCTTGCTCGGCCATCTGCCAGCTCTGAATCCAGAAGCCGCTACGCCACTCAACGTTGGCGTCCCGCTGCACGACTTGCTCGCGGCTGAACCTGCTTCGCTCCAAGTCGCCGTGATGCCAACCCCTGCATCAGCCACTCCTGTCGATGCGACCGCCGACGCAACTGTCAGCATCACTCTCTCGTCGTCATCGGCAAGCACAGACACCACGGTTAGCGTTACCCAACACAGAAGAAACCCAGCGGAGGGAATGTAAAACGCGGTGAGGACAGCATATAGGGCCATGTCAACCGGATGATCTTGCGTGACGCCGAGTCAGCAGGAGTTGCAGCCGCCCTTATCTCTCACTCCTTTCGGCGCGGCGAAGCTCAGCACGCGAACGACGACGACCACATTGCAGCCCAATGCAACTTCGACAGTGGGGAGTGGGGCATGACCAAGACAGATAAGGCGTTCGTTTACATTATGAACGCTTCCCGTGAAGACAGGAAGGTTGCTCGAATCTCGAGCGGATGGGATGCTGATGCATCTCCCAAGGTTATCGACATCGAGGCACAGGACCACACGTCCCGCTAGCGGCTTTGCTGTTTGTAGGAGCTCCTGTTCAGTACATCTACGTGGCTGAAAGAGAATCCTTTCAATGTGAGTACCAAGGCACTTAGCGTACTTACAACTTACCTTGTACGATACTTCCCGCAGCACATAGCGTTAGTACCAGAAGCCCCTATCGTCGCGCTTGTGGAGGAGTGCCTGGAAGTTGCTCAGACCTGTACCGCTGATGGTCCATGGCACTGAATGAGGAAACTGCAGTCCGTGCACAAGAACAAGTGAAGAATGAAGAGAAGTCTCACACATGTCGAGTGGAGACCACTGGAGATCTGTGAGGTTTGGACCCAAAAAAGAAGACTGATGTGCTAGGCGTTTGTTGTTAGGGTGTTTATTCGTGGAGCTTTCCTATTGGCCAGCTAAAAAACCTACTAAGGTTTTAAAACGATTGGCTGTAGAGAAAACGTCGTATTGTGAGTTGACTATGTCATTATTTGAAAAATATCCGGTTATATATGTTGATCTCACTCGCGCAGCAGGTCGCATTCATGAATTTGCGGGCTGGGCTCACACTGCCCCAAGCCCAAAATAGCCTTATTTTAGAATAAAGTCCATTTTCCCGGCCTATAGGCCTCTACGGCCCATTTCCTGGTGCCTACGAATAAACATTTGAAAGTTGACTGCAGTTGTCGTACTTTGTGTTACACGGACTTGATGTGAGCGTACCTAATGTGGTTTACCCTATCCCTGGCTTTATTTTGTGCACTCCTGCAACGTCGGGAAATATAGGGATGTCGGAACCGCTGCGATATGTGGTACTTGACGTGTTCGTAACAAAAAAAGGATTGTATGGGTATAATTCGAACCGCAATGCGGAGTTGTACGCCGCCATAAATCGGTAGTAATTGGTGTCTGTATTGTGACGGTGTCACACGAACACCTTGTTTAAAGGAAGCGTGCTATCAAAAGTATATAACCGCTTAGTGAACGGCGGTTCACTAGAGCGGGAAGTATCGACACCACCCATATGGTTCATAGCACCACGATAAACGAATCTAACACCAGAGATTTGGGCGTCACCACCCACCGTAGCAAAGGGCGAAAACCCCAGAAAATTGGACAGTACCACCAGACAGAATTGGACAAGTCAATATCGCAGCATATATAAGCAAATGCCAACACCATCAAAATACGCTTAAATATTGCATCGTGGTGCTATTATGTGTAAATGTACCACCTACACGAACATGGGTCAACTTCACTTCCTATACTAGGTATCGATATTGTTAGACGTCTATAATAGCTTTTGTGAGAAAGATCGAGTCTAGAAATAAGTGACTACTTCACTGTACTGTACAATTGTTGAGCTCACGAGTGCAGGTGCATCAGTCAACAAAGCAATCGTCAATTCCCGATCGTGACAGCAGCCAGATTATAGTAGAAACTAACGCAACAGTCCGACTTTTCAAGAATTGAAAAAAAAACATGGACCGAGTTGTGGTGTAATGAAACTGATCCCGACACTTCCACGGAGAAGTATTTGACTACTTTATCATCTTCCAGCCGTGGTCGCAATGATCCAGCGCATTACATGTTTGATCAAGTAACCGATGCTAAAGATGACAACTCATAAGTAAGCACAATCTTCGTAGAGTTGTCAGTACTTCGAGATTCAAGCGGTGCAAAGCAAGCGTAGTGGCGTGCACGCGTACGTCCGGGCTTTTATTATGCGGGCAAAGCGGTATGGCTAGTATTGCAGTTGATGGCCAGCATACCATGGCGAACCAGACACATCCTCGCTGAGGTTTCAACACTTAATATCTCAAATGAGAACATATGTTGTCGAACGACTTGGAAAAGAAATGCAAGGTTGAAAAAAAGGTAGACACTGGAGTTTTCAAAGGTCCTCCACACAAGGTTTCACAAGTGCAAACATACGTCAAGACATTGCTCAAAACCAACAAACGAGATGCTATGAATCCTGATTGGAGCGCTGTGCAAGCCATATGGATGGTATTTCAGAAAATATTTCTCTTTCAGGAGGCAGGTTACTGATACTGTGTGACCTCCAGCATGAAAACGACGTGTTAGTACTCGATCTTGGTACAGGAACAGCTCACTCTCCACTCCGGAATGGACTCACCTGTTGTGCATTGTTGGATGATTACTTCTCTATTGAATATGACCCTCGCTGTACTCCGTTGTTATCATATCTGCATTAAACGTTGTCAGAAACGTTCCTGGTGATTTAGGAGAAGCCGAAAGAATATCCGCATGCGATCATATCTTCGGCCCTCTGATCTATACACAACACGCAGAGTACTCCGTACTGAGACCAATGCTGCTGGTAATGTTCAATACGCTCGGGATGTTTCAGTGAACAAAACGATCAATTTCCAGTGGTACATGACCCCAGTTATTACTACAAACGAATCCACCAGTCTTACATTAATACTAATCATCGAAATGATTCATTCACGGAACGAAATGCTACCATTGTTAGGGAAAAAGACCCGCTTCCGATCGATAGGTCAATCAACATTCCATTCACGGTTTTGCTTCATCCAAGCAATAGCCGATCATGCGTTCAAACAAAAACGTCATAGTGGTTAGATATTCATTAAACGCAACTTGGATTGATATCTGATTTTCACAATGATATTGACAAGCCTTCGCGCATTATTTAATTTGGATTTCTTGGTTATACAAATACTAAAGGTCTACTTGCATACAATGCACGATGTCAATCACAGCAATATATATAGGCTCGTAAAGATTAAATAACCTCTGCATTGTTGGTTGATGCGGATGGTAGGGCTCTAACAGCAATTGACCTAATGAACATGTCTGGTTAAGCAACACTCCTTCTATCGAACCACTCCACTAAAAGTATCAGTTGACCACACTATCGCATAAGACATTGCAAGGTTTATAATGTTAAATTCGAAGAACTACTTAAGCTCGCAATGTGTTCATTCTATCTACGTGTGTGATGAATTATTCTGTCAATAATCAATCCAGCTTGAACAGAGCGGTGTTAAGCAACTTACAGCGATAGTTGCACCATAACACAAGTCATATCTAAATGACCACCATCAAATTGCTCGCGACAGGAACAGTAGAAGGCGCAATGTAGAACCGACAGTTACGCTTCTGGTGGCGCCGACTAAATATCTGGTGTTGAGATACCATTTTGCTGGTGGAAGTACATGGAATTGCTGGTGATTAGAACCCTCTACCCTTTTGGTGATGATATACCAAATCTTTGGTGCTACATATCTATTTGTGGTGCTCTGAATCATATGTGTGGTGTTAAAAACTCTCATTTGGGTCACTAGTACCGGTTCTTAGACTTCATAGCTAGATTAGAGTAGATTTTAGACAAATTTATTGATGGTTAATTAAATAATTTGACCAGTATTAAAATACAATTTACTAATTAACTATAGTTTTTTTCTATATATCTATACAAAATAGGTCAAATGTTATTGGTTGGCTCCGACCTACGTGTCAGTGGTGTGTCCCACACCACTTATGCCAGAGTATTCACAAAACGAATACTCTTAGAAATATTATCTACTTCTAGAGGTGAAATCTACTCTGCGGTACCCCTCATGTAACCCCGTTACATACTCCTCCACTTAGGTTGGGAATATTCCGAACCAATGAAGATCCAGGAAGAGAGCACCGCTCTCTTTCCTTCTCATGCCGATACCCCTCTACAAGCCACCGTTGTGGCTTTGCGGCTTTCATTAAGCCTTTTGCGAGAGAACGACGCACCAAAGGTTTCCACGTCAATCTCTTACGTATGACTCGAAGGTAAGCACCCACGGCGCTTCGGCGCCTTCCAAGTCTAAGACCGCGAGGTCGAAGACTTCTAAGCCCAAGTCGAAAGGCAAGGCCGCTCCGCGCATGGAAGCCCGCAAAGCGGCTACTGAGGCAGCCAGCAAGCGTACCGCTGCTGCTGCCAAACAAGGGGAGATCCCGGAACGCAGTCGCTCGCGCTCCTTGTCGCCCGACGATAGGCCGAACCCTCGGTCTACCTATTGGTACCACAGTCCTGGGGCAGAGTCCCCTGTTTGTCGATATCCCTATGATCACGGGATCAGAGTCTGATAGGGACTCTCCTGGATCCACCAAGGATCCAACTCCTTCTCAGGATGCTCCTTCACAGGACGCTCCTGGCGATGATGCTAAATCATCCGAGGCAAAGGCAGCTTCGATGAGCTCGCCTGCCAAGAACCTTACCTTGGCCGAAGGTAAGACTCGAGCCCAAGCTGCGAAAGCAGCTTCTCCAACACGGGCTGATGAGGGTGCTGCTGCTGCTAAGAAGCGCGCAGCCCCTGGCTCTCCTACTCCAGAGCCTTCAATCGCTAAGGGATTACGATCCCTGTTCGACTCCTCAGACGAGGAGGAAGAGGAGGGGGCTGTCTCCTAGCCCCGAGAGATCTCCAATAATCTCGATGAGCAGCAAGAGCGTTATCAAACTCCTCAGCTGCAAGGCACTCCTGTGCCTGCCACGCCGGTGTATCCCCATGGATACTATCCACCGGATGCGAGGTCTGGGTCTCCCACGTTCTTGGAGCACCTCAAGGCCCCTCGTGGTCTAAACCATGGACGCACTTCACGTGGCGCCTATGAGCGTGCCTTGGTTCAAGTCGAACCACTCTTTGTCAACGACATTGAGGTCGCTAGATGTGTGCTACTTGCACCACACCGAATTCCTCTTAAGGAATGCACAAGTCTCCGGAAGAAGCCGGAAGACCGTGGTGGGCTCTTCCCCGTGTGGGGGTACCCTTGGGTACAGCCCGAGAACACCACAACCCAATCCCAGGCAGAAGACCTGTTCTGGAGATGGGTTTCTCTAAAGCACTTTACAGTTAAGGGGTTGAAAGAACACCGAGAAGATCGTCTGTTGTCCTATGTCTTGGACCAGCGCGATCTTCGCATTGAGTTTGCCCACTTAATCGCTAAGCAGTAACTCCACTCCGTCATGGAGGGACTTAGACAGCAGTCTAAGTCCAGCGCTCATGACGAGCGCGGGTACGGTTCCGTCAATCCAGTAAGTGTACACTGTAATGCGGCTGAGAAGCCGCGGACTACTTACGTCCCGGCTGTTGATCCCAAATCTCGACAGCCTTCGGGCAGTCAACCCGGAGCCGGTCTTCCGGCTCCCACGAGTTCTGTGACGAGGGGTAACCTCGCCACTTCACTAGCAGCTGGCGCTTCCCAGAGCGCCGCCGCTCTTGGACGACCCGCACTACATGGTAGTGGTGCTCGCCGTTCCGATCGAGGAGGGCAGGAGGAGCTCTCGCACGCGTTTGAGTACGAGGCTCCTTCTCAACCTTATCCTTCTGGATCCTCAATTTCGGGTTGGGGCTCTGTGGGGTCCCTATCAAGCGACGAGGTCCGTCAGCTTCGAGATCGCGTCTATGCGATCGAGATAGCCCTTGGGCTTGGATCTGGTGGTCGCTACCCAAGCCAGCAAGTCTTGGGTCCTTGATGGCCTTCGTCAAGATGTGGGTCGCTCTTGGTCGTGAGACTCGGAAGCTCCACGGGCGTGTTGACCATCAAGTTCTGGCTTCCGCCCACGCGGAACTTCGTCGAGGCTAAGACAATTTAGACCATGAGTCACACGATCGTATGGCCGCTTACGAACCGCAGGGGTATACATACCACTCCACTTATGGGTACAGCTCTTACGGGAGATCTTTCCATGAGGCACCCTCATACCCTGCGCATGGTTCACGTGGGTGCCATCCCCTTTTTGTTTTCCATTCACAGGCTCCGACACCTGCTGCTCATTTTTTCCACGAGACTCATCTTCGATTTGAGGAGGTGAGTTCTCGCCTGGGTTTTCTACAGGTGAAGAAACCTGCGAATCATGGTACCGCTTAAGACGCCCCGCGTTGAACGTTGGGTGCGTAGCCATTGATATTGAGAGATCAATGGTACAAGTAGCACCGTGTCTGGCAAGGACGTCAAAGGATCCAAGGATGTGGTGCTTCACCTTGTTGCTATCAACGTAGCTAATCACCTTTAGCGGTAGGTTCTTAGATCCCATGTTGAACATTTAAGTTTCCTATATTGGCCATGTCAGAGTACTCCTTTTGCTTGTCATGGGTTAACGCCATTGTGTCTCTAATCTGGCTGATCAACGTCAACCTGTCGACTATAAATGACGACAACTGTCTTTTCAAAGACTCTGGCTCGATATCCGAGACCTGGGAGGTAAAGGCTTTTCAAGCTCTCCCCCATTTACGATGAAGGTGTCGGTGCCACTCCGCAAGGTTATCGGTACTTGGAGGTGACGGACCCCGTTCAGATAGACAGGTGAACCCCGATGACGTGTGTACCGCATCGTTGAGTGCAAACTTAACCATAGGCGGCTGGTCTGAGGACCGAGGCTCCGAAGGGTGGCTTCGAGCACGCAATTGACGCGCTCCGTCTGACCATCTGTCTGCGGATGGTCCACAGTTGACATCGTCAACTTAGTTCCCAACAACTGGAACAGGGTGTCCCAGAACGCCCCCGTGAAACGTGGATCTCTGTCCGAGACTACGGTGTCTGGTAGACCGTGATAGCGAAACACGCTATCTAGGAACAGCTGTGTAGCTTATTTCCCGGTGGCCTTGTCACGTACCGGAGGAAGATGCACCATCTTGCTCAAACGGCAGACAACCCCCAATATGCCGGTGTTGCCCTTGTCATCGGCCGGCAGGCCGAAGACGAAGTCGAGACTCATCGACTTCCAGCAGTCCGCTGGTACTGGTAGGCTCTGCAGTGGAGCCGAGGCGTGGCCCGAAGGCTTCACCCTCTGACATGTTTCACATGTCTTGACATAGTGTACCACCCACTGACGCATGCGGGGTCACCAAACGGTTTGAGAGACCGTTTGGTAGGTCTTCTCTCGGCCAAGATGGTCAGTCATTGGCGCGTCATGCGCCTCTAGAAGTATGTCATACTTCAGATCCTCGTCGTTTGGCGCGACAACCCGAGGAGGATCGCTAGGGTCTACTCTGTAATGGAGTAACCCTTCGGCCAGTTCATAACGATGGAGCTGCGCCCGCTGTCGAGGCGAAAGCCTGTCGACTTTGGCGTCCTTGCCATCGGACAAGAACTGCACCAGTGGTGTGTAGTTCTCGTCCTTCTGATACGCTAAGCGTATCCGATCGTACAGATCTGTCATGACCCGACTGACATGAGCTAGCTCATAGTCAGGTCGACGCGACAATGCATCGGCAAGCACATTGAGCTTGTCCGGCTTGTATTAAACGCGGAAGTTGTATTCCGCGAAGAATGACAGCCACTTCGCCGTCCGCTGCGACAGATGCGGCGAGTTGGTGGCAGTCCGCAAGGACGCGTGATCCGTATAAATCACAAAGGGCCTCGTGCCCAAGAGGTGAACTCTAAATTTGACAAGAGCGTACTTCATTGCAAGTAGCTCCTTGTCATGAACGGGATAGTTCCGTTCGGCAGCCTTCAGCTGCCTGGACTGGAAGGAGATGACACGTTCGTGTCCTTCATCGTCCTTCTGCAACAGCGCACAGCCTATTGCATAGTCAGAAGCGTCACAGACGACGCTAAATGACTTGTTTTCGTCCGGCAAGGCCAGGACTGGCGCTTGCTGTAAGCTCGCCTTGATGCTGTCAAAAGCATCCTGGTGCGGTTGCTCCCAGACCCAGTCGGCATCCTTCTTTAAGAGATCCGACAAGGGTCAAGCTAGTTCAGCGTACCCTGCGCTGTACTTATGAAGATAGTTGGCTAAGCCCAACCACTTCCGGAGGTCCTTCTGCGACCTCGGGGTCGGCCAAGCCGCTATGGCCTTGACCTTCCCTGGATCGGCGCGTACGCCGACCCTGCTGACAAAGCAGCCGAGGACTTTTATCTCCTCAGCCGCAAAGACGCACTTGTCGATGTTGGCATAGAGCTTGTTAGCTCTCATGACCTCAAACACTCGACGGAGGTGCTTCAAATGCACCTCCATAGCCGTCTGGCCGTCTTCGGCACGGCTATGGACGAATATATCGTCGAAGTACGTCTGAGCGAACGTACGCAATGGTCTAAACAATTGTGTGACCAAGCGATTGAACGTCGCTGGGGCATTTGATAGCCCTTGTGGCATCACTAGCCACTCCCAGAGCATCCCACTCGGGTGCTCACTGCGGTGAGAGGAATGTCACTCTCCCGCATCAGGATCTGGTAGTATCCGTCTACCAGATCCAGGGCACTGTACAACGTACAACCGGACATGTTGTTCAGCAACACATCCTTGCGAGGGATCGGCGTCTGTGCCGGTACCGTCGCATTGTTCAGCTTGTTGTAAGCATGAACCAGACGCCACTTCCCGTTCGGTTTCCGAACGCAGAAGGTCGGCGTCGAGTGCGGGGACTTCGACTCCCGCACCATGCCCGACTTCGCCTTTTCGGCGAAGAAGGCATCTATGACCTCGCACTGCTCGCGAGGTAGAGGCCACTATCTCATGGCACTGTACGTTGTGCCAGGCACGAGGTCAATCTCGTGCCGTACCCACCGATCCGGCGGGAGTTGGGATGGTGGGTGTTTCGACACCACATCCGAGAACGTTTTCACCAGAGGATATACTGGACCCTCCGGGTTCTTGAAGATCTCACAATCCAAGGGTGTTGCGCCCTGATTCGTGAACCCCTCCAGGACATCCTCGTCCATTACGGAGGAAGAGATCAAATTTTCAGGAGAGGTCACTGGCTTCAGAAGCATCATCTCTGCGATATCTCCGGGCTTCGGTTCAGCCAGCAAACCCTTCATGGACCGTTCCTCGAGGTTCAGCATCGCTGACATCTCATACAGTGCCTCCTGATAGACGGCATCTATCCTCACAGAACGTCTTGGCACACCGTCGAAGATATTCTTATCTTTGACCGGCCGTGCCAGTGGCGTCTCAGGCTCCGATTGTGGCACTTAGTTATCCACACGGGAGGTGCTCAACGTCACCTCTGCCCTCGTACTGGTTTTCTGGACCCCGCGTATAACTACATTACTCACGCTAGAGACGCATGTAGCGCTCTCATTCTTCTTGGTCTCTTCGACCTAGCGTGGAACTATGTTACCCACACAGGAGACGCCATTAGCGCTCTCCTCAGCAGCCTATGCCGCTCGCGGACCTATGTTACCCGCCTGGTCAGTGCCGTCCGGCACTGCCACAGTCGAAGCCCATACGGCGCGACGACCCTCAGCGTTGGGACTTGCCGTCGTGGCAATCCCACACGTTTGGCCATGAGCCTTAGTCTCGCTACTGGTTGCGAGGCTCACCACAACACCTTCTTTGGAGTCAGCGACTACCAATACTTCTTTTGGCGCTTAAGCGCCTTGGCAACACTCTCTGGTGCCCTAGTCCAGAGCCCAGGTGGGAACATTACTCACCAAAGCTCTATCGGAGACTTTTGGCCCGTTAGCCTCAATGTTTTGCCGCATCAATCGATCCAGGGCTCGTGATTTTCGAGCCACAGCATGCCCAGGATCAAGTCGTACTTGTAAATGTCTGGGACAAGGATCGCCACCGTGCTGTCAAAGTCCTCAAACTTTACAGCCAGGGCCATACGAACCCCAGGTACGTTAACCACTGTACCATCGGCAAGTCCCACCGAGACCTGACCCCTGCCTTCGCTTTCACGTAAAGTGTCAGCTAACTTGTCGCTATTCCGTGCGACCATCTGGCGTCGAGCAAAGTTCGTCGACGCCCCAGAATCAATGAGGATTCTGAAGGGATCTCCGTATCCCCGTACACTCGCGTGTACCACAAACAGTCCGTCGCTGCCCTTCCTCGTCTCGAGAGCACCCAGACTCTCAGGTCCTCGGCGTGCGCCGTCCGCACCCCTACCATGGGGAATGAGATCTTCCCTAGTAGGGCGCCCCTGTAACCTTGATGTTTTCATGTAAGGGGTTCCCAACCAGAGATACAGCGAATACCCGCATCTTTTGGCTGTACTCGTGCCGCCCACGCTTCCGTTGACCCAGTTCCCCTGGCACTTAGATCGTGGTTTCTGCCACTGGTCCCTCAAGGCAATATGTTTGGAAGGGAATTTCCTTTGCCCTTCCGCAGGGCAGGCACGTTGCGTGTGCCCGAGCTTCCCACTCCCGTAACAGTGGATGGAGCTCTGTACGGCTGTACCCAGTTCCACGGGTTCCGGTCCGGCGCTAGCTCGAGCTGCTGGAGCTCCTTGCACTGCGCCTGACGACGCATTGTGGCCTTTCCACACCGACGTAGGATAGTTCACAAGGCCTGGTATTAGGGGACTTAGTAGCTTAGTTTAGAATAGGTTTAATACTGAATGTATTTATAGATATTTTACTGGGAGGTCAGCTTTAGCTGGCTGAACAGCCTAACCAATCTTATTTCATCGCGCGGGTGCCCCCCATATCTTTAATTCGCAAATGTTGCCTGAGTCGATAGTCCACAGACTGAGGCTACTATTACATAAAAGTGTGTAGATTTGGTGGTCAGAGTGTCGCTTGAAATGTGTCTCCAGTTCAGTCATAGACTTCCACAGCGGTCTATTCCTGCTACTAGTATTAATTTGAGCTCAAAATTAGCCTATGTCAGACTTATTTATGGTGTATTCACAATTTGTCTGAGCTAAATTGTCAAAATTAGTCTTGAAAATGGGCCAAATTGGCGACGTGGTTTTGTTTCTTCCTACAATTAGCAGCTGCTGCTGTTAGAGAAGTGAATCAGAAGCAAGGTAAGAGTGATGCCTACTGCGCTCGCAATACTGTGATGCGCCGCAGCTAATCTTTGAATAAAGATGGAGTCTAGTTACAAGTCAACTCTTCCCTCATCTACAGGAAATCATCAAACAGTATTCTGAGGAATTTGCAGGCAGTAAAGAAATTGAAAAATTGGACTACAAGTCCATAGAGAGACAGGCACCAAAATGACTCGAGCGGTAATAACGAAGGCAAGTCGGTACGTTTTTTAGTGATGAATAGTACGGGTGGCAAAAAGGCACTCCTCTAATTTCATTGAATCTTAGACTAATTTAGAAGTTCAAAATTAGTCAATGCTCAAAATTAGTCTATGCAATCTGTGCTCAGACTAATCACTGCAGTGGCTGTAGTTGTAATGCAGTGGACTCTACCAGTGGTAGCGGCTTCCAACTCGCAGAATATGTGAGGTGTCCGATTAGGAAGTGCCCCTAAACTTTTCGCAATGTGAAGTGTTTACAAAACAATGAGCGCTTTACTTCAGCAGATTTGGGTCACAAGAGGGTATCAGTGATACCGTATCACCATATTCAGACTCGCACAACGCAAAAAAAATCGGGAGTGGGATCATTTACTTTCCGAGTGCATATGAACTGCTGCCTTTACGCAGACTATGTGTTCCAATGTCTTTTGGGTTGCAGCTGAGAACACAAATTTCCTCACCACTTTTAAAGCTTCTATTAGTTGCATTCTCTGTCCTCCCAGCCTAAAGCATTGCCTCTAGTAAGTTTGGTCTTCAATACAATCTTGTGATTACCTATACTGAATCATATATAGTATGGAAATGAGTGGCTCCCAGCCACGTGACTGGACACTAGTCACTAGTGCGAATGAGTGTTCTCTAAGTCGTCGCCACCAGTTACTGGGCTTGGATCGGACACCTATCCACGATTTACTGTCCCAGATAATCGCCAATAGCAACGGCCACATCTCCCCAGAAGTGCTAGATATCCCCTGTGGCTTCCAAATCGGAGCTAACTACCGTTACCCAATCAGATTTAGGGTCCACTTAAAATCGTAATAGAAGCCAAGTGTAACCCCGTTACAATTTTTATACTTAGACTATTTAAGAATCTGTAGTTCACGTTTATTAGTCCAATGCGACTAATTTTGCACGCTTACTATTTTCATATAATATATGAATATTAAATACGGTAGTCAATGTAGTGAACCGCCGTTCACTAAGAGTTTGTATACTCATGATAGCACGCTTCCTCTAAGCAAGGTGCTCGTGTGACCCCGTCACACATGATTTCTTGTTTGCCATCTTTGCTACATTTGCACAGCACGATAAGTTCAACACATCGCACCATTTCAACAACTTCTGCAACGGAACCTGGTTTTGCATCTCATTGTTAAAAGTTCATATACAGGTGTGTACATGCAAACTTGAAAATCTGGCGGTAAATCCCCTTCTGCAGCTTCCTGTGACGAATTGGATACATATAGGTGTATTGAAACGCAGTTTGCTCTACCACGAGGTAGTTACAATGTCAAGGGTCGGTGTTGTTTTGGTTGTTACCAGAGCGAGTCGACGCTAGAGTATGTATGTGGTTTCTGTGCATGGAATGTGGGTCAATGTGTGCAAATCAGAGCCTTTAAGAAAGACGTATATTTGGCAATATAAGGCACCTATAATCCCATGGCAAAAGTTCATACGTGTCAGTGATACTTGCTACATGTATTACACTGTTTTTTTAACACATGTATGTTCTCCTGAAAGCCACTATTGGTATGCTGCGCTTGCTATTTCATGACGGTCCCGTTTCGCATTATCCAAAGGTCGAAGAATTAGGGTTACATGAGATCTTTTTCAGTTTGAAGTGGAAGCGTAATGGCAACAGCAACAAGCGGCCCCATTGAATGAATATTTCATCTTATACCTCGTCTAGTAGGAACAAAGTATCATTTGTTTGCTTGGAAAGTAACGGAAAAATTATGAGTATATTTCAACAACTGCATCATCATGGGGCAATCCACCCCACGAAAGACGTCAATGTCGCCTATCCGAGTACTAATGCTGGAGAATCAACCTGTAGATTTGTTAAATATGTGGTTGATCTTACCTACACGTTTGTGGTGGAGTAAGCCCAACTGTAGTAAGAACAATATCGTCGTAGATTTGAATTGGTGCGGAAACTCTTACAAATTGCGGCTACATGTTTATCCTAGTTTGCCAAGATCGACTGTATCAAAGCACGTTATTCCTCTAGTTATTGCAAAACAATGTCGTGCATATCAATCAAATATCTATTGTTGTTGACAGAGCGGGTCGCAAGTCCAATACTCGTAAATTGGGCCGATATTCGTAATACTGTTGAGAATGACAGTAAATACAGCAAGACAAGATACGTCTCCGATTTCGTGCATTGTATGAGCAATTCTACTACCACGAAGTGCACGCTATTAGCCCATGGAGAATTTAAGTTTTACCGTGTGCTAGCTTGCGTACCCATACAGGAACCTGCTGAGACTCAACATCCCTCCGCATTTTGACGTGGTGCTTCTCGTCGAAAGTAGTTTCTGGCGTCGATATTGTTGGTCCAACGAGGTTTCGTGCCATTCCCTTCATAAGCGACCATAGGATTATTGGTACTGTTGGCATTGCCAACGTGATTCACTAAGGGTTTGCTGATGGACAATAGGCAGCTGCCTGTCCTCAATTCTCGACGTGACAAACGGGTTAAGGCGACCACTAGTCACTGAGAAGTCACTGCGTAGTAGTTATCAGTAATAATGACCCCTTCCTTCTGTTCGTCACGTCGACAAGCGAGGACAGGCAGTAGTGGCGCGAAAGATCACAGGACCGCTCGTCTGCTCCAAGATTCAGTACTTCCTCAACTTGATGCGAGAAGTCCTGTCATGTAGAGGGGAAGTGCTGTTGGACGGCGTCTCTCACGAACTTGCGGTCGGACCAACCTCTCATTCTTCGATTTGCCACATCGACTCAACTGCTTGAGTGCAGCAGTCTTCAACGCCAATCCAAGACGCCATGGTTCGCGTTCTGAAGCCTTTCAGCGTGGCCATCACGGCCGCGCTTTCTCTTGGTCTTTCGACCGCTGATTATTCGGCTAGTGGTACCCCCGTGTCTGTCCTTGGTGATGCCACCTACACGATCGACGGACCTATCTGTATCGGAGTCGGCAAGGCCCCGACTGGAACGAGATGTCCGCTGAAGGGTGATGTTGCCAGCGACAACTGCAGTGAAGGAATTCCTTCCTATAGCGGAGGTAAGTGCGTCGCGCCCAAGGATGCCCAGTGTGTCATTGTCGCGGACGAAACGTGGGGCTGCGCCTACCCGGATGGTGAAGCTAAGGTATCGTACCAGAGTGGTGTCGAGACGCCGTATCTGAGCACGGACAAGAGTTCTTCTGATGAAGTGGAGACATTTCACCAGAGTGCATCTTCAGCTTCCTACTATGGTGACGCTGAAGTGACCTACCCGGTAGAGGAGACGTATCCGAAGGAGGATGAGGTCATGTTCCCCTACGAAGACAAGACCTATGGATACTATGACAAGGAGAGGACATCAGTATCATACAATACGAGAGATTCTCAAGTGAAAAGTCGTAAGAAGTACCCGAGTGGTGAGTACAAGAAGGATGACTACCACAAGGGTGGCGACAAGTACCCGAGTGGTGAGTACAAGAAGGATGATTACCACAAGGATGGCGACAAGTACCCGAGTGGTGAGTACAAGAAGGATGATTACCACAAGAATGCCGACAAGTACCCGAGTGGTGAATACAAGAAGGATGACTACCACAAGGATGCCGAAAAGTATCCGAGTGGTGAGTACAAGAAGGATGATTACCACAAGGATGGCGACAAGTACCCGAGTGGTGAGTACAAGAAGGATGACTACCACAAGGATGGCGACAAGTACCCGAGTGGTGAGTACAAGAAGGATGATTACCACAAGGATGCCGACAAGTACCCGAGTGGTGAATACAAGAAGGATGATTACCACAAGAATGCCGACAAGTACCCGAGTGGTGAGTACAAGAAGGATGACTACCACAAGGATGCCGACAAGTACCCGAGTGGTGAGTACAAGAAGGAAGACTACCACAAGGATGGCGAGCATGAAAACGCTGGTGGCTATGTCAGCACCCCATGTCCATCGAAGCACCTCCGGGGAAGTACATACAAAAATCCTCAGTACACCAATGCTCCTGTCTACACGACTGCACCTGAATACACGGATGCCCCGACGTACACTGATGCTCCTGTCTACACGCCTGAACCGGAATACACGCCAGCTCCTGAGTACACGCCTGCACCAGAGTACACGACTGCTCCTGTCTACACTGATGCTCCTACGTACACTGATGCCCCTGTCTACACGGACGCTCCGACGTACACCGATGCTCCTGTCTACACGACTGCACCTGAATACACGGATGCCCCGACGTACACTGATGCTCCTGTCTACACGCCTGAACCGGAATACACGCCAGCTCCTGAGTACACGCCTGCACCAGAGTACACGACTGCTCCTGTCTACACTGATGCTCCTGTCTACACGGATGCTCCTACGTACACCGATGCTCCTGTCTACACGCCTGAACCGGAATACACGCCAGCTCCTGAGTACACGCCTGCACCAGAGTACACGACTGCTCCTGTCTACACTGATGCTCCTACGTACACTGATGCCCCTGTCTACACGGACGCTCCGACGTACACCGATGCTCCTGTCTACACGACTGCACCTGAATACACGGATGCCCCGACGTACACTGATGCTCCTGTCTACACGCCTGAACCGGAATACACGCCTGCACCAGAGTACACGACTGCTCCTGTCTACACTGATGCTCCTGTCTACACGGATGCTCCTACGTACACCGATGCTCCTGTCTACACGCCTGAACCGGAATACACGCCAGCTCCTGAGTACACGCCTGCACCAGAGTACACGACTGCTCCTGTCTACACTGATGCTCCTACGTACACTGATGCCCCTGTCTACACTCCCGAACCAGAGTACACGCCAGCTCCTGAGTACACGCCTGCACCGGAGTACACAACTGCTCCTGTCTACACGCCTGAACCGGAATACACGCCTGAGCCGGAATACACGCCTGAACCGGTGTACACGACTGAACCAGTCTACACTCCCGAACCAGAGTACACGCCAGCTCCTGAGTACACGCCTGCACCGGAGTACACAACTGCTCCTGTCTACACGCCTGAACCGGAATACACGCCTGAGCCGGAATACACGCCTGAACCGGTGTACACGACTGAACCAGTCTACACTCCCGAACCAGAGTACACGCCAGCTCCTGAGTACACGCCTGCACCGGAGTACACAACTGCTCCTGTCTACACGCCTGAACCGGAATACACGCCTGAGCCGGAATACACGCCTGAACCGGTGTACACGACTGAACCAGTCTACACTCCCGAACCAGAGTACACGCCAGCTCCTGAGTACACGCCTGCACCGGAGTACACAACTGCTCCTGTCTACACGCCTGAACCGGAATACACGCCTGAGCCGGAATACACGCCTGAACCGGTGTACACGACTGAACCAGTCTACACTCCCGAACCAGAGTACACGCCAGCTCCTGAGTACACGCCTGCACCGGAGTACACAACTGCTCCTGTCTACACGCCTGAACCGGAATACACGCCTGAGCCGGAATACACGCCTGAACCGGTGTACACGACTGAACCAGTCTACACTCCCGAACCAGAGTACACGCCAGCTCCTGAGTACACGCCTGCACCGGAGTACACAACTGCTCCTGTCTACACGCCTGAGCCGGAATACACGCCTGAACCGGTGTACACGACTGAACCAGTCTACACTCCCGAACCAGAGTACACGCCAGCTCCTGAGTACACGCCTGCACCGGAGTACACAACTGCTCCTGTCTACACGCCTGAACCGGAATACACGCCTGAACCGGAATACACGCCTGAACCGGTGTACACGACTGAACCAGTCTACACTCCCGAACCAGAGTACACGCCAGCTCCTGAGTACACGCCTGCACCGGAGTACACAACTGCTCCTGTCTACACGCCTGAACCGGAATACACGCCTGAGCCGGAATACACGCCTGAACCGGTGTACACGACTGAACCAGTCTACACTCCCGAACCAGAGTACACGCCAGCTCCTGAGTACACGCCTGCACCGGAGTACACAACTGCTCCTGTCTACACGCCTGAACCGGAATACACGCCTGAGCCGGAATACACGCCTGAACCGGTGTACACGACTGAACCAGTCTACACTCCCGAACCAGAGTACACGCCAGCTCCTGAGTACACGCCTGCACCGGAGTACACAACTGCTCCTGTCTACACGCCTGAACCGGAATACACGCCTGAACCGGAATACACGCCTGAACCGGTGTACACGACTGAACCAGTCTACACTCCCGAACCAGAGTACACGCCAGCTCCTGAGTACACGCCTGCACCGGAGTACACAACTGCTCCTGTCTACACGCCTGAACCGGAATACACGCCTGAGCCGGAATACACGCCTGAACCGGTGTACACGACTGAACCAGTCTACACTCCCGAACCAGAGTACACGCCAGCTCCTGAGTACACGCCTGCACCGGAGTACACAACTGCTCCTGTCTACACGCCTGAACCGGAATACACGCCTGAGCCGGAATACACGCCTGAACCGGTGTACACGACTGAACCAGTCTACACTCCCGAACCAGAGTACACGCCAGCTCCTGAGTACACGCCTGCACCGGAGTACACAACTGCTCCTGTCTACACGCCTGAACCGGAATACACGCCTGAGCCGGTGTACATGACTGAACCAGTCTACACTCCCGAACCAGAGTACACGCCAGCTCCTGAGTACACGCCTGCACCAGTGTACACGCCAGCTCCTGTCTACACGCCCGCACCGGTGTACACGCCAGCTCCTGTGTACACGCCTCCACCTGAGTACACGAATGCACCAACTTATGGGGGATATAGCGACTCGAATACCCGGGCAAATGACTCCAATGATAAGAAGAACTCCAACGATACGCCCCGTACTCGTATCAGGAGGGTTGCTGCTTGAAACACGAATCCACTACCACGATCACCACTGCGAAACCTACGGGAGGTCCTGGGTTGATCCTTGAATTTACTAGCCGCGGCGGTGAGACCGGCGGTGCAGATCCTCTTTGCATACAGAATTATATTGAACACCTTGAGCTCACGATCAGCCAAACTCCAGTGGCATGGATGGAAGCGTTCGATGGGATCTTGTATATGTGTGCTTGGGCATTTGTTAGCAACTTCTTGTCACTACTGTAGATAAAGGGTAGTGATCAAGGTAGAAGCAAGAAGACAAGCTATTGTGTCGTCCTGAATACATTTCAAATTGTTTTCTGAAAGTTTATAGGCTCGGGATTTTATGTATGAACATGTTTGGGCACGTGATCTCATGCTGTCCACTGATTAATGCGATAGTTCGAGCAGCTCGTTGAAGGGTTGTGGCCTTCTTCACTGATCTCCATCAAGCCCAAGCTTCTCCCAAGCCTACCGAGGTTCAAACCGTGTCCAGATAAACCACCGGGATATCTCAAGATCACTGATGCTAATAGTACTGTTTGTTTAAAATGGTTGTGTTTATCAGCTCGGCAAATTGGCTGACGGCTGCCTTCAATGATCGCATCTTTGAGTCTGAGTTATTCGCCGAGCACTTCCAGACCATTTGGCAGTTTGGACGGAGATACTCAATCTATTTTTCTACATCTAATCCTGGCAAAGAAAGCGTTCTCCATGAAACGACTACCGGACGTCGCTCAGTCTTCACCATAACTGGTCAAGTAACACTGCTTCATTCGTCGGGAAAGCGAAGGACATCATGATTAGCAGTGGCAGTGGTCACCACCGCGTTTCCCCGGAAGTGACTCTAAGAAATCCGAATCCGGACGCCACACTAACGCCTAAAATCCCCACGAATGTTGGTATCAGCAAGAAGGTGCCGTCTTCCAACTCCGTGACGAGTTCAAACCCCCAATTGCGCAGATTTCCTTTTCTCGGAGCGCAGAAGGCGCTAACTCCGGCTCAAGCTGCACTACGTGAGGCTCGAAAACGTGCTGTCTTAGGATTACTGGAATCCAAATGGTTTACCGTGATGATGCTCATCGTGACTGTGTATGCGCTGTTCGGAGATGATGTCCGATTGTCACTCTTTGCGCAGTCTGCGGACAACGCTTTTTACGCTCTAGCCACTATTTGTCTTGTGCTTTTCTCGTTCGAGTTCATTGCATCGTGTTATGCGAAACCGGGCTACATCTTGAGTTTTTATTTCTTGCTGGATCTCATTGCCACATTCTCTGTGCTACCAGATATCGGGTGGATTTGGAACCAAATTATTGGAACCAACACGAGCTCGTCGGCTATCAAGGCTAGTAAAGCGACAAGAGCTGGCAGCAAGGCAGGACGAATTGTACGTGTCGTGCGAGCTGTGCGACTCTTTCGTGTCGTCAAAATTCTCAAGTGGAAAAACAGCGGTAATAACGAGCCCACAGAAGAGTTACAGGAGAGTAAAGTTGGTAGCAAAATGGGTGAAGTGACCGTGCAGCGAGTTGTGATCCTGGTGCTTTTTCTCATCATGCTACTACCGGTCTTTGATGGAGGGTACACTCAAGTGGAGTATCGCTATCAGGACTACGGACTTCGAATCATCCACATGCTTGTGTCTTCCGGTATGACAACGGGCAGTATCGCACAATCTCCAGAGTTTCAACGACTTCTCTTTGGCTACGTGCGCGATGCAGGTATGCTCATCTACATGCAAATGACTAATGTCACCAGCACCCAGCTCATGGCAGATATTGCAGCTCTCCGATTTCAAACCTCCCCCGGTGCGGAACACAACTTGACCGTAAACCCATCTAACGATTGGTCGGCAGAAAACTTGTTGCCGAACTACGCTGATGTGACCAATAAATATCGAGATGTTGAGGTTAATATCGTGAAAACCTATGGCTGTTTCAACAAGGATTTTATCGTGATTGACTCTGCTGCCAGTTCGAGTGCTTGCGTGAGTATCGCAATCTTTGATATTGCTTCGACGAGCTCGTCTTCTGCTGCCTACAATATTCTCAAGACATTCTTCATCATTATCGTACTGGTTGCTGCGTCGACGTCCTTTATTCGTACAGCCCGCGTTCTCGTCCTCGATCCCATTGAACGCATGATGTATGTAGTGAAGAAGCTCGCCGACAACCCACTTGCAACTGTCCAGTCCGGTGATGATGCTCAAATCCGCAAGAACGCCAAAGAGGAAGGGTTTGAGACTGCTCTGCTGGAGCTTACGCTGTCGAAAGTCGGTCGTCTCATGCAAGTGGGTTTTGGTGCTGCTGGTGCAGATATCATTGGCAAAAACATGGGCTCTGGAGATCTCGATCCGATGTTACCGGGGAAGAAAATCACGGCCATCTACGGTTTCTGCGATATCCGGCAGTTTACAGACACAACCGAGTGCCTTCAAGAAGAAGTCATGGTGTACGTGAACAAACTTGGTGATATCATGCACACTGGTACCCACCATTACTATGGTATGGCCAATAAAAATGTTGGTGATGCGTTCTTGCTATCGTGGAAAATCTGCGATGGTGAGTTGGCTTGCTTTTCACGGTTCACGGATAAACCTACAGAAGAGGACCGCATGCAGGTGAACCAGTCCATTACGTGTCCGCCAAACGCGGGTGCAGGCACGAAGTTACGCCGTATCACACCAACCGAGATGGCTGACAGTGCACTTACAGCTTTTATCAAGTGCATGATCGACTTGGATAATGCCAACACAGATGGTCCACTAACCGAGTATTTGACCAAAGAAGCTGTCGTCAAGCGCTTTGGTCCGGCATTTCGCATCAAGATGGGATTTGGTATGCACGTAGGTTGGGCGGTCGAAGGTGCCATCGGTTCACGATACAAGATTGACGCCACGTACATTTCTCCCCATGTCGAGATGGCTGATCGTCTCGAAGCCGGTTCCAAGATATTTGCGACCCCCATCAACATTTCGCATTGGCTCGCTGCACTGATCTCACCGGGAGCTCGTCGTTTCTTGCGCAAAATGGACCGTATGAGCATTCGAGGAGTTGACACTCCTCTCACAGTGTACACGTTCGATGTCACTGTCATGAAGGTTGGCTTTGGCACACCGAAAATCGACCCAGCAACGGGTCTTCAAACTCCAGTGGACTTTGAAAACGACCCGGAATACCTCGAAATTCGCGAAGGTCTCGAGCCTGCCTTTTTAGAGGCTGCTGGGAGTGCCGTGGAAGCATATTTGAGTGGTGACTGGCCAAAAGCACGGCACTATCTTACCCACGCACAGCAGATCCGACCCCACGATGGACCATGCAAACATCTCATGGGAGTGCTAAAGTCCAACAACTTCGAAACACCGCGAGACTGGAAAGGATACCGATACGTCGCAGGATACTAAGCGTAATGCTACGTCTATAAGCACTGGAAAACAAATAAAAGCTGCGTGATCATGGCTAACCTCCTCATATGTATGAAAACTAGGGAATTTATGGAGATTTTCGACTACCGAAGTGAAGTTCATTGGTCCGCCCTATCTACATCTGCTTTGACGCCAAGGTGGGACCAACTTGTGCACTTCATTTGCGTGTGAGCATCACTGTCATCGACCACCTCGGAAAATTGTTAAGGAGAGAGAATACTTTGCTACAGTGCTTTAGTTAAAAAAAGTTGCAATGTTGCCTGCCACCAACATTCTCCGCGCGAGGCTAGTGACTTCAGACAGCTGTTGTGTCGCTTGTTTCTTCGGCACAACGATGGCAAAAGCCATTCATTTCGCACCTAAATCACCACAATGGCGACTGCACCCAAGATGTCAGTCACCCTCCAAGCTCCATAATTTGCTTGTCCGCCCGCACCAATGAATTCTTGGCAACAAGTCCAGGCTCCAAGTACTAGTGTTCCTTTCTCTCTCCCATTCACAAGCCGAGATGAATTGGCATCGATCAGCGAAACCCTATGACAAGTGTCCCAGATAGCCTCTCGAAAGAAACCAGCCTGTCACCTCACTGACAGTCCGACGCATGGCACGCTCCATCCATGGCAACTCCTCATAGCTTTTGCCTTCACAGTTGCCTTGTGCTTGCTTGTTAACGTGTGTGTATCAGACTCAGAGACCCAGCTATCCCCTAGCCCAACTTCATGTGATAGTCGTCGCCCTCTCTTTACCCTTTTGTATCGCCCCTGTTTGATGAGCACCCGATGCATCGATCGTAGTGTCAAAAGCTCGGCAAAGCTCCAAGGCTCACCCTCGCCTCTAACATTTCACCATTGCATTGCATGTACACACATCCAGCAAGGTCCAAACTTGCAACACAGGAGCAGGGCGAGACACACCACCTGTACACGATGTGCCATCATCGTTATTGCCGCCTGTAACACACCTACCGTCGTCTCTCGCCCCTCCCTCTCTACACGGTTAAGCTACAGTCTCGAGCCCACTCTCGAATCTGCAACGTCGCGCACAGGTCGCAACTTTGTCTGAGATGTTGCCACCCCCAACAACTCAAATGACATTAAGTTGTGCAGTATGCGGCCAGGACGTGGACCCACGCACACCTGCCTTCCTCATCGAGTGCCACTTCTGTGGTCGCTGGCTGCATGGAAATTGCGCCCAAGTGAACGAACAGGATGCACTGCTTCTCGCCAAATTTGCCTGTGCACATTGCCAGCAACATCAGGGACATGAAAGCGTGAAATACGGTACGCAAATGCAACATTTGCTAATTAATGGCAACAAATTGGCATCTATTTGCTGACAATTATTTCCAGAACATGCCAATAATGGTCCATTCGATGCGGACACCATGTCCTTCTCGCCACTAGCTGTCCATTGGGTGGATTTGCTGCTTCTTCGCCTCCAGTTCAGCTCCGACACAAGAAGAATTCGTCCAGTTTCCGTCGCTTGTTGTGTGCAGCAGTGTATGCTCGATCTGGAGTGCATTTAGTCCCTTCTCAAGATGTACAACCGTCGTTCCTGCAACGACACGCACTGGAGGAACCTGTCCTCATTGCAGGCAACAGTCACAGACTAGCAGGCCTCGATGAGCCTTTTCCGGCCTTGGACGGACCCTCCATTGCCAACTTTTTGACAGAAAACCGAGTGGTGCGAACGACGGACGTGGCGTCCCAAACCAAGCATCAACTTACTGCACCAACGTGGCAGACGCAACGAGCAAGAACGACCGAGTCCAATCACCAAGAAGAAGACACTGCACTGCTGGCTAATGCAGAGTTTCAGTTGCAATCGACACCGATGCAGTTGCAGGTTGCACCTCCACTTGCAGTTGTGCAAGTGGATTGGACTTGCTTGGTGGCAAACAATGGGGATGACAACTCGAGTGGAAATGCAGCAAACACCAACGTTTTTGGGGCATTCCTCGAGGCAAATGCTTACTTGGATTTTTCTGTAGCTCCTGGTGGACAGTGTACGTGGTTGTCAGTGTCGCAAGGCGAGTTGTGGGTCTACTTGATCCCACCGACGACGCCCAATTTGAACGCCTATCGAGATTGGAAAAATGATCCGGATTTTGCGACTGCATTTTTGGTGGAACGAGTGGATAAGTGCATCAAGTGTGTATTGAGTGCTGGTAGCACCTTGCTAGTGCCGGCTGGTTGGATCTTTGCGCGATATGCCGGTGGTGTGCAGAACTGTTCGTTGTTTGAGGGGCTATTTGCTTGTACTTCTGCAATGGAAGCTCAGCTAGGAGCTGTGTTGCTTGAGATGCAACAAGAGACGCTGGCGCAGTATTGGAAGGAAACAACGGCTGGTTGGTTGGCGGTAGATGCGAATGTACAGCTTTGGACAGCAGTGTGTTACTACGTGCGCCAACTACTCATGATCAACAATGGCATAAATGTTCAAGTAAGCGACCAAGATCGGCGTGCGTTGCAACGAGCGTTGCCCCGCTTGCGAGAGTGGAGTGCGCTACCTGCGTCGCTGAAATCAGTGAACGGTATCACGTGGACCCCAAGCTCTCAACGAGAAGCGCAAGCTATCGTTGGCCGTTTGGAGCAGGCTCTTAGTGCTACTTGCCTACCAACCCACAACCTTGACGACTTGCAACCCACTTCAGGTTTGGGAAATGACAGCAAATTACCGCCAATTTCGCCTAACGAGGCGACCTACATTTACTCTGCCGCGTCGGTGCCGGATTCGATGAGTGGATCTCCTTGGGAGTCTTCGAGCACTGCTTTCGACAGTAGCAATACGAGCAGTTTCAGTTCGTCAACGCCGATGTGGTCAAACTACGATCCCATCCAACAACATCAGCAACAACAGGATCATTTGGTGATATCAACGCAAAGTCCACCGTATCTAAATAGCGATCCAAGTCTCCAGCAGCAATCCCCCAACCAGCATTTGCAAGGTTATGGTACAGATTACGGATATATACCGGAAGCGGGGATGCGAGGTAGCGAAGGATATATGGCAGCTTCGAGTTCGCAACACAGTCTTGGTCTTGAAGGACTTGGCTCGCTGGTAACTGCGTCACACCCGTTAGCCACGTCCCTACCAGGAGCGGAAGCGGGCTTCCAACAGCCTCATCTGGACAGCAATGGGAATTATGTCGACATGCTGATGCGCCATCGAGCCTCATGTCATCGATGTGGTAACTTACGGAAGAAGAACGTGCGGTGTCCAGTATGCCCCCATATCTTTTGCGCGAAGTGTGCTGAAAAGATGATAGAAGAACATGGCGACCGCATCTTTGAGAGTGGTTGCCCCGTGTGCAAGGAGCTGTGCTGTTGCGGCAAGAACCGAACAACCCGATGCACACGCAAGTTCCATTGTTATAAGAAGTGTCCGTCGACCAAGCGACCTGTGGCAGGCTAACTACAAACAGGCAGCGTTCGACTGAGTGGATCGTGTTGTTATGCATGGTGTGCTTGTATTTATTCGTGCTAATCAATATGGGAGCCTCCCACATTTCCATCTATTGAGCTCGTCCACTACGATTGACATGCGGCCGGAGAGCTGCCAGTGAGATCAGAAGCGCCTCCTCTGAACGAATGGTCCGACTGCCCTGCTCGGGACACGTGTTGACCCACATATCGAAGAGCGTGTTCGAGTCTTCACCGCTCACCGGCACTTTTTCATCAGCATCAACACACTCCTCGATACCAGCCACACCACCAAACACAATAAGAGCATGACGGAACTTCGGCAGCGAGAAGTCGGCGTCATCAACAGACACATTACCACGCTCAGATGTGCCTACCTTGAGGTCATAGCCGCCGGGGAACGGACAATCCGTCCAAACGTTGCTCAGCGAAGCTGCAAAACGGGTTGTGTAGCCCCAGTACACACCAAGTTGCTCCCGAGGCTCAGCAGACGATACCAATTTGCCCACCACTGCATGAAAACGCAACGTTAGTCTTCGATGTAGAACTCAGCAGTCTGTAGCACTTACTTTTCTTCTTAAAGTCTTTAGACGCCTCGTCAATCTTCACCGTGACACGAATTCCAGGCGTGATACGCTTGTCCACGACAACTTCACGTTGCAGTCCGACATACACATGTGAACCTTCTTTCTCCTTCAGTGGTCGGTCCGTAACCACACCTTCGCGGTACACACTCCACTCCTGCGCACGCAAATGATGCGGACAATCCAACGGGTTCAGTAGACCCGCACAGCTCAAGTCTGTGTGCATGGGAAACAATGCACGTCGCAAGTATTGCGGTGTCTCTAAATACTGCAAAATCCGTGCCATGAAGACGTGACAGTCATGTGCACGTTTCTTAGGTGCCCCTGTGCTTACATTGCTGCCCAATTGATCGTCAAACACGACAATCTCATCCACCTGGAAGATCACAGCAGCACGAGCCACTTGACCGGCCAGATAGGTCTTGAGTTCCTTGGTCTGCGCATTGTCCAGGATGGAACCCGGAATGGCCATGCTCAGGGTGTAAGCTCGTCCCTTGGTGGCCCGTTCATTGGCCAATTGTTCCTGCTGTTGCTTCTTCTTTGCTGCCTCCCGAGCTAACTTTTCCTCCGCTTTACGCTTCTTACGGGCCTCCCGTTTGAGTTTTTGAGCCTCTTCAGCGTCCACAACGTCGGTAGAGTCGTCTACTGGCCGCTTTTTACCTGTAACATCAGCGGTGACGTCCGTTGAAGCTTCAGTTGCTGGTTTCTTGACCTTCTTGATCTTTCGCACAGGTTTGACAGCAGCGACGGCCGCTTGGTGCAACGTAGCAGCTCCTCGTCACTAGACTCGCTGCTGATCATGATGCTCGACGATTAATGGAGAACCAATGAGAGGGGATACAAAATGGCATGTTGTTATTGGCTGAAACACGCTTCTGCCAATGAACGAAACCTATTTTGTGAATAGGTTTGGTCCGACTAATAATAGAGCACCATTATACATGAAAATTGAATCACAAATTGTTGTACTTGTTACCACTAGATGCCATATTAATTTCACCATTTCACATCCGATTCCAATACGAAAACACTCCATCCTTGTCGGTTAGTTTCCAGTTATTCCGTTCAAGCCAATCACAAACGTGCCAGTTCCATGACTTCACTGTCAGAGTACACTCCTCCAGCGCATTCGGACAACGCTCAAGTATCCATTGCAAAACTTCGAGCCAAGCAACTTCAAATTCATGTCCTAACTTGAATGCTCGAGACTCAGGAAATTCCAAGAAGATAAATACCGCTGTATCAAGCCGTCTTGACTTGCGTAAAACCCATTTCAAAGCAAGGGGTGTGCACCGTTGTGAACGATTAAGCTGAAGCCACTTCACCACGCTCAGGTGGCTATTTCCCGCCGCTCCGTCGATTGCCATTGTAGAACAACCCTCACTTCGGTTCAAGTGCAACCACTTCACAATCTCCAAATGCCCGTTCTTAGCAGCTCCATCCATTGCTCGATGAGTGCAGCCCTCGATACGGTAGTCATGCAGCCACTTCACCACGTGCAGGTGACCATTTGCAGCAGCACAATCCATCGCTGCAGTGGTGCATCCTCCGTTGCGATTCTCGTGAAACCACTGTAAAATATTTAAATGTCCATTTGCGGCAGCAGTGTCCATGACTCCGTCAACATCGAAATCTTCAAGCCTGTTGGCGTGTAACCACTGCACCATCTCAAGGTTGTCATTCTCTGCGGCCCTCTTCATCGTTAAAACATGACAGCCCTCATTCCGATTTGCATGGAGCCATTTCACCACTTCGAGATGATCATTTTCAGCTGCATAGTGCATTGCCAAAGAACTGCATCCTTCTGTACGGTTCTCATGTAGCCATTTAACCATTTTCAGGTATCCTTGTCCAGCAGCTTCATCCATAGCACGGTGTGTACATTGGACTCGAGTGTTTGTGAGAAGCCACTGAACGATTACGAGATTCCCCGATCTAGCAGCAGCATCCAAAGTTGAACGACGTATGTTTAAGTAGAAGCTCTTCTGAAACAAATACTTTATCACGTCCAGGTTGCCGTTCGCAGCAGCTACTTCGATGGCCCATCCATCGCCAGGGATTGGAATATTTCTCTCTTCATGGACCCACTTGATAATGTGTAAGTGACCATGCCTACTAGCTGCTAATAGAACGAGATCAGGTTCACCAACTAACCCACGGTCAAACAAGAATTTGACCATGTCCAAATTGCCATGCTGTGCTGGGGTCGTGTATATATTTTCGTCGTTGCGGGCTGCATTCAGGTCAGAGCGTTTACCATTGCTGATAAGCCATCGCATAATGCCCCAGTGATGACTGTTTGCCGCAGAGTTCAGTGCAGTGACTATCTCCACGTCAAACATGTTAAAGAGCCACTCCACAATCTCCAAGTTTCCAAACATCGCTGCATACTCGATCACGTGCTGGGCACACTCGAATCGAAGGTCGATATGGGTTCTCAACCACTCGACCGCTTCGTATTGGTTGTTCTTGATGGCTCCAGACAACTCAATTCCTCCCCAATAGGTCATCTCATGATGATTTTCCCACAACCATTTCAGAATGGAAATGTGTCCATTAGAAGAAGCTTGAGCTACGGACTCGGTGAGGAATTCGTCCGGCAAGTACTTTTCTGCAATCCACTTGATGCCTTGTAAATCACCACGCGCAGCCATTTCACCTGTCACGGTGTTAGCATACCATCGCAAGAGGAACGGATCCATCGTCTGTGGTTCACGTACAGCAATATATTGCAGCAATCGAAGGCTACCATTCGAGTTCTTGTACGCCACTGGCATCGTCAACGAACCGGAAAGATTGTCCAGAAAGGAGTCAATAATTCGAAGCAAGCTGTCATCTCCACTCGCATGAAGGCACTCACGACACACAAGACGTACAGCCGTTAGCACTGGAAACGTAACCATTCACTCGTGTCGATACGACTCGGTTGCATCAAAGGAACAGAGGCAGATGGCTTGTGTCTTTTAGTCTGTTGCATCATGCTGATCAACCTTAACTGAATGACAAATATCCCCGTCCCATTGCATGTCAAACAGTTTGACTCAAACTACGGTACAGATCGACCAACGAGCGTATTCCTGCGTGCCGACAACACTTTGAGCTTAGCACACCTCGCCAGAGCAGCTGGCAGGTCCGTCAACTTGTTGTCGTCCACATTAAGGTCTTGCAGCTCTTGCAGCTCTCCTAAGTTTGAGGGCAAAGTGGCCAGAGCATTGTCCGACACATCCAGTTCCTGTAGTTGCACGAGTCCTGACACTACGAGGGACTGTACGGAGTTTATTTCCCTTGAGGGAGAGCTTGGTGAGGTTGGGGGGCAGAGCATGGGGAATGTCCTCCAGGACGTTTCCGTCCAGCACCAATGTCGTGAGAGCCTCAAGCTGCGACAGGTCCGGCAACGTCATGAGGACATTGGAGGACACTTTGAGTGTCTTGAGAGCCTTGAGGTTGGCCACTTGCGGTGGTAATTCACTCAGTCTGTTGGCCGTGACGTCCAGATTGCGCAATGTGGACAGCTGCCAGAGCTCCTCTGGAAGCTTCTTGAGCTTGCTGTCTGGCAGTGCTAACACGCCTGTGGCCTTGGCGGACTTGAGCTTCTGTTGCTGTACGCTGCGGTTGTTCTTGGGTCCCGTGCCATGGCATCGCAAACCTATAAATATGGATGCATCACTACCAATTCCACTCGCATCCATGGCAACTGAAAGGAGACCAAGACGTATGGATGTACAATCAATGTACCCGAATTTCTACGTCGAGCAGCACAAACATCACGTTCAGCAGAACAATACAATGGCAGTACCTTGTAAACGACGTGCAGGCTCAGGCGGCGCCAAGCGAGCTGAATTCGGGATTTTCACGCGCCCACCATCGCGAAATGGACCTTTGCACCTCAAACAGTGTGTTCCAAAGGAAGACATGGCTGGTCGTCAAATATCGTCGGCAGAGCGTTCCAGACAGACAATTCCTCCTATCGTACCCAAACGAAGTTCCAACCAACAAGAAGCAGCATCTCCAGGTGACAGTGAATCGGATGCTTCGTTACGACCTTCGTCCCGACAGGTGGCACTTCGTGGGGAGTTGAGTTTGACTGCACCGGCGTGGGAAGATAGCAGTGTTGGAGTATCACCTCGACTTCGACCTTTGTCGTTTCCAACAGCGTTAGCGGGAAGTGCGCGGTCATTGTTAGAAGCCACAACAGCGAGATTATCTAGGAATGCCGATGGAGAATCTCTTCAGGATCTCGTGATGAATACTCGACCGCGTTCACGATACGCTAGAAGAGAACTGCACCGTCAAGGATCTGCGAAAACTTTAACACGGATTTCCACTGCACCGATGACACTGCGTGACCACCAACCCCTGGATGGTACCTCCGTGCCTGCCCGAAGTGGAACGCCGCTGGTCAGTTGTCGCTCTACAGGAAATCTGCTCTTTGATTCAAGTCGAAGGCCTGCAAGTCGTCAAACTGTCCAAGCTGCAGTCATTCATACGATTGAAGCGGTGTTGCCTGGAACAGAACTTGACGATGATACGGACGACGATGACGACGCAAACTTCTTCTTGACTGAGTTAGAGGCAGCAGCTCGAGCTGCGAGTGCTGCTGCTGCAGCAAAGCTGCGCGTCTTGGCAAGGCATGTTACGCTAGGATCCTTCCTACTGTACGGGAATCCGCCAGCATTGGTGGCTGCTATCCAGCACTTCACAGCAGCGCTAAAATCCGTTGAGCTCTCTCATGACGGTGCTTCCTCGAAATCCAGGTCTCCAGCAAATTTGGCGTTAAATTCACTGCTGCATCACCATCGAGGCGTAGCACTTCGCGAACTTGTGGTTGCGTCGACTTGTCCAACTAGTAAAGTTGCCATGGCTTGTACCAAGCTTGCTTTCGTAGCACAGCGACGTGCACATGAATTCGCCCAACGAGCCAAAGACCCCAAACTTCAGGCACGAGCAGTGAAAGCATTGGGACTTCTGCTTCTGGATGCTCATGCTTATGGTCCAGCCCTTGCGCTTGAAGAAAAAGATCGAGAGCTCGAGGCACGCGTTTACGCCAATCTTGGTAACTTGGCACTTGCTCAACTGAATTTTGGCCACGCGTTGAGTTGCCATCATCGTGATCTCCATTTGTGCTCACCAAAAGTACTTGACTGTCGCTTGGGTCGTGCTCGTGCACACAGGAATCTGTCAATCGTCTATGCAAAACTACATCGGCGCGGTCAACAGCTTAACCACGAAAAAGAAGCACGCATAGCTGCGTACAATGATGGTGGCGCTTACCTGCATGACATCACAAACCACACTGACAGTAGTGTCGGCAATATTTGTTTTCAGTCGTCCACGGATATGGACCCAGCGCTGATTACTCTTGTAGCCCAGAATCTCGTAGAAATAGTGCGTGAATTATCTGCTCGTCGATGTGGTGGCTCAACTCTGGAGGATGAGGACGAGGACTCGATCATAGCCGTCTTGGAACAAGAGTGGGGCACAGCTGACATGGACTTGGAGGCTGCAATCGCCGCTGTATCAACAGAAGGAGACATACAAGTACGCAGCAGACAGCACACCACTACCAGAAAAAGCACGCCTTCACATCGTGTTTCCATCCGAATCGACAATTACAACTCAATCTCATCTCTCCCCGATCCAGGAGCGTCACTACAAAGTCCATAGCTAGTAACAAAATTCCAGCACGCTCCATTATTTACACCATCTATTCGAGTCCACAAAGACTCAGATCCGAGTTCAGTCCGCCATGAATCTCCTTGTTCTTGAGCTTCGTGCGTCGAGTGAGGAACGCATCAAACCCATCCATTCCCTGTAAGTCCTCCTTTGTCATTGGGTTGCCTTCCAAGTTCATCACCTGCACCGCTGAGTCTTGCAACACCTCAGCAGCAATAGACTGCGTTTTAGCCCCCGCTGATCGACCAACGAGCGTATTCCTGCGTGCCGACAACACTTTGAGCTTAGCACACCTCGCCAGAGCAGCTGGCAGGTCCGTCAACTTGTTGTCGTCCACATTAAGGTCTTGCAGCTCTTGCAGCTCTCCTAAGTTTGAGGGCAAAGTGGCCAGAGCATTGTCCGACACATCCAGTTCCTGTAGTTGCACGAGTCCTAAGACACTGCGAGGGACTGTACGGAGTTTATTTCCCTTGAGGGAGAGCTTGGTGAGGTTGGGGGGCAGAGCATGGGGAATGTCCTCCAGGACGTTTCCGTCCAGCACCAATGTCGTGAGAGCCTCAAGCTGCGACAGGTCCGGCAACGTCATGAGGACATTGGAGGACACTTTGAGTGTCTTGAGAGCCTTGAGGTTGGCCACTTGCGGTGGTAATTCACTCAGTCTGTTGCCTGTGACGTCCAGAATGCGCAATGTGGACAGCTGCCAGAGCTCCTCTGGAAGCTTCTTGAGCTTGCTGTCTGGCAGTGCTAACACGCCTGTGGCCTTGGCGGACTTGAGCTTCTGTTGCTGTACGCTGCGGTTGTTCTTGGGCTTGCTCTTGGCCTGTGCGTGAGCCTCTCGTGCCTTGGTCGCAGTGTTCCCCATGCTTCTGAGAATGGACCCAAATTACGAGGAGCTACGGAACCCAAAATAAGGTTTCGCCTTATTTTGGGTAGTGCATGCGTTGCAAAAACGGCAACTATGCCTGTAAAGCTCTGTATGATCGCAAGGACGGTTGCTCCCATTCCAACCATTTTCGCTTTTCCAACGACGTGAATTGATCCAGCAGTTTTTTTTTATCGAAATGAAGGCGAAATCAATGGAAGATGGCAGCTTCATGCGGATTGAAGTCATTTCAATGCTGAAATTGTTGTTGGTCTCAAGCATTTCTCTCACGTTTCTCGCTCTCTTCGTGTTGATCGGATTCGGTGCTTCACCTGCCGTTGCTAACTCGGATTGGACAAGTAGCCCAACGCGATGCACGTCGGACTTTTCCGTCAGTTTATACAAGGAATGCCTTGGGCCTAACAGTACGACCACCGTCACTGACACTGATGCGAATGGGACAGTTTCAGCTATTGATCAAGTCCTCAATCTCTCGTCTAGCGAGCAAAGGTCAGTATTGACTTGTATGTTTGATTCCTGCACGAACCGGACGAATCGCCCTTTTGCTAGCAATGAACAAAGTTTACACGTGGTGCATTACTCATTCGGGCTGAACGGGTTCAAGCAGAGAAATCGCTACTTCTACCTCGAAGCTGCATTCCCAAACTTGAAGAAAATTGCGCGTTCATTCGATGTCACAATGACTCCACACGCCAAAGGATTTTTCCTAAATGAAACCAGTGGCAATCAAACTTCTGCGGAAGTTATCTCCAACGTCGTTCAGAAGACTGTCACCATCGAGTGCGAAGAGGGCGAGTCGTACTGTGAACCAGCGTACTTCCTGAGATTCGGAGATATTGACTTCAATGACTATCAAATCGATGTTCTGTTCAATTCCACGGAGCATTTAAATCTAAATGGCTCGAATGTTCAATTCCGCAAGACGTGGGGCACTGAGTCTTTTACCAATTGGCTCATTGGTATGAAGCTTTTTTTCATGTTCCTGTCGGCATTTTTCGCAGGTTGGTACATTTTCAGTGTCACCAAGCTATCATCTCGTGAGCAGAACGTCGAACAAGGATTCGTTATGGCGCTTGCTTTGTCGCTCATACTCTTCAACGATCCATTTTACTTTACTGAGGCAACGTATGGTAGCAACGCGGCTCGAATCCTCAGCGTTGGTTTCCAAGTTACGTTCTTCCAGATGCTGCTACTCTTTTGGTTGGTAGCCATTGACAACTTGCGCTTGCAGGGTAAGGAGAGCGGTGTGTCGAACACGAAATTCTTCGGACCCAAGCTACTTTTCGGGGCATTTTTCTGGTTCATCATGGTGCTTTACTACGGCTACATCAAGTACAACCGCAACAATGATGTGACTTGGGATCCCTTGGCAGAGAACAGCACCTTTGCATTCCTCAAGGCGTTTTGCGGACTTCTGAGTGCCATTTTCATCGTGTGGTACTGTGTTCTCATTGGAATGAGTATCCGTGAAATCCGAGCTCGTCGCATGCGCTACCGCTACTTGGTAGTACTGAGTGTCTTAATGATCATCGTTTCATTCTCTGGTCTTGCCAGTGGTGAATTGTCGCCAACCCCATCGAGTGGTGGGTCATGGACTTCACTTCAAACCATTTTTAACGTGTACGTGTACACATTGTGCTACCTGTACGCACCATCCACTACGACGCTAGACAACTTACGTCAACGCAAACGAGCTAACGGAGCCACAGACCCAGAGGCAAAATCAGTGCTGAATAACAACAAAGTTGTGGAGCCAGCTCAAGTAGAACTTGCAGGCGTCGACGAAGTTCGTGATACAGATCTGGCCTAATTAATTGACATCATAGCACGAGGCATTCATCTCGATGCACTAGCATTCGTTTAGTAATTCTTCTACAAGTTCTCTGATGGAGAACTTGCAAACACTTTTGTGCATTCGTTGTTCGATCTACTGTAGTGTACCACTTGGAGGCTGGTCCACTAAGACCGTTTCGACTGATAGGGCCATGGTTTTCAGGGCAACTTGATGCCCCACAACTGCCTTCACTCCACCTTGAGTTCACTTGTCGAAAAGATGTCGAGCTGCATTGTACATGTGCTCAAATACGAATGAAATGGTCTACTTCGACGTAGTATGTATTTCAGAGCTTAGGTAATATGTCCTTCGACAGGAGTCCTGCCTGAACTTCTGACTCCAGACTTGGACACCTTACCTGCTTCATTTAAGCATTGCCAAAGCACAAAGATCAAACTTCAAGACACGACGCTAAACATCAAAGCCACATGTTGCATGCCATCTACTCATGCCTGGTCAGGCCGTAAGCTCTATTTCTCAGCACGGATACGCTTGGACGGGTCACTAATTTCCATCGAGCGCTTACGCATCTTAGACTTCTCGTTCAGCGGCGCCAAGTCGTGGTGAACCGACAGATTCTTGGCAAGCAGGAACGCAACCTCCATGCTCTGCGAGTAGTTTAGTCTCGGATCGCAGTAGCTCGTGTAACGAAGCGGTAGATCTCCCTCGTCGATCCCCTGTGGACCGCCAATGCATTCGGTAACGTTCTCGCCCGTCAGCTCAAAGTGCACTCCACCAAGGGATGTACCAGCCTCACGGTGGATCTCCAATGTCTGCTCCAGCTCACCGAAAATACGGTCAAATGGTCGGGTCTTGTAGCCGTTCTCAGCCACAATAGTGTTGCCGTGGCACGGGTCGCAAGACCAAATGACGTTCAGACCAGCAGCCTTGACCGCCGCAATGTGCTTCGGGAGCAAATCCGCCACCTTGTCGCAGCCGTAGCGCGTGATCAGCGTGATTTTGCCTGGGTTAGCATCCGGGTCCTTCCACAACTTCTGAATCAACGGCACCAAATCCTCCACAGCCATGCTCGGGCCAACCTTGATGCCAATAGGGTTCTCAATACCACGGAAGTATTCAATGTGGGCGTGGTCGAGCTGACGCGTGCGGTCACCAATCCAGAGGAAATCCGTGCCCACGTTGTAGTACTTGCCGTCCACCTTGCGCGTCATGGTCTCTTCGTAACCAAGCTCCAAACCTTCGTGCGACACAAACAGATCCACCGTCTTCAAGTGCGGCGAGTCCGCACCAACACCACACATATGTACAAAGTGAAGACTATCTGTGATCTCGTTCACCATGTGCTGATACTCCTCTCGTCTCGACGAAGTCTGCACAAAGTCCAAATCCCACTTTCCAGCATCGTGAATGTCTGCAAAACCCGAGCTCACTAACACACGTCCATAGTTCAATGTGGCAGCACTATGGAAGTATCCCTCCAGCAGTCGATTCGGATCAGGAGTGCGTTGGTCTTTCTCGTATCCATTGATATTCTCACCCCTGAAGCTGGTCACCTTCTCTCCGTCGAGCATCTCAGTGTCACTCGATCGGGGTTTGGCAAACTGTCCTGCCATACGGGCCACACGCACCGTGGGCATACGTGCACCCCACACCAGCACGAGACTCATCTGAATCATGATCTTGAGCTTCTTCTCGATCAATTCCGGCTGGCAGTCCTGGAACCGCTCGGCACAGTCTCCTCCTTGCAGTAAGAAACGTTTTCCCGCTGCGACGTCCGCCAGCTGCGTCTTCAGAGCCTCAATCTCACGCACTGACACTAGTCCAGGCAGTGTCTTCACTGTATCATCGACCAAGGACGGATTAATGAGGCATTGACACATTGAGACCTTGGAAAGGAGCTACTTACACTTGTCATGTGCCAGTTTCAGAGCTTTCTCATCAGGATACGGAGCTTGTTGCTTAGCAGGGAACTTGCGCCATGAAGAGGGGGTCCATTCACTCGCCATCGTTGCAGTATCACTGGGAAGCTGTGACGTTTGGCGGACACTTGGACGAATGACGACCACTGCTGACGTACGTCGATCGAGCAGTGTGTGCCACACCACAGTGGTGTAACCACAAGAATTTCTGCGCATCAACATGTTGATGCCGGATTGACATACTGAAATCAAGTGAAAAATAGCTGACGTAGTAGCCATTAGAGCTCCATGGGCAAGCGTCGAGGTCATGTCAAGCGGCCTTCAGGACCGAAAGGAGACTCGCTAGTGGTCGTAAACCCTTCAATACTACACTCTGCATCACGTGGAGGCGCTAAGCCACAGCAGAACATCAAGAAGAAGCTGAATCAGCCCAAGAAACGCAAGAAAGACAACTCGGAAGGACTCCACAAGACAATCAAGAAGCGAAAACAACAGGATGAAGCCATTATCACCAACGTCGCAGTGTCAAATGCAGCCAAATTGACTGAGGAAGGCGCGACGTCGACTGTGTTGAAAGTGAAGAAGGACGTGGACCTTTTGGCTGGACTCTACTGGATCTTATTGTCCCGCCATACACCTCGTCCTTGTGTCGTGGCAGTGCCAAACCAACACGAGACGTCACCTGCTCAATTGGCAGGAATGCTCAAGCATCTTGGATTGCAAGCAGTGGCACTACATCGCAAGATGACAGCAGGACAGCGGAATGAAACGGTGCAGAGACTCAAGACGTCGGGGACAGCGTCGATGCATGCTCTGGTGCTGGTGACGACGGACCATTTGCTGCCGAGTACGACGAATGCGAAAGCGGATGTGGTGCTCGTTGGAGATGTGAGCAGTGCAGCTATTGACGTGGCGACGAAGTTCGCTCATGTCCACCACGTGACTGCTGGAGAAGTAGGGTTGACATCGAGTGCGTTCCGACCGGAATTGACAACGCCGGGTTTGCAGCAATTACAGTCGCGACTGAAACTGGCGCGACAGATTGTGGATATTTCACAGCGGGTTGGTAAGACTGGAGCTGCTGACGAAGATAAGTGGGCTCGAAAAATGCAAAAGGAGCTGATTTGGAAGATGAAGATGAGAATGGACTGAAGAAGAAAAAGCGTGCGATGACTCCGGATGAACAAAGACTGCAAGCATTGACGGAGAAGCTTTACGTGGTGTTGACACGCAAAATACCGGGTAGTAGGGGGAATAATGTCAATGCGTCAAGTGGCGGAGAACAGGAAACAGATAGTCAGCACCGTCGCGAGAAGTTGGAAGTGCTGGGTCTCGTCACTGTCAATGCTGCTGTAGGAACAGCCATGACGGACGAGCGCACATCTGCTCAGACTCGGTGGATGGACTTTGCGGAGGGCAGAGCTCATGGTGGTCAGTGGGAAGGTGTCGTCCGTCATGGTGCGTCGAAGGAAGCGACTTCACTTGCCGTTCGTAAGAAGGTCTGTGCCGCACGACGAAAAGCAAATGACTCGACATTCCTGAGCAAGTGGGCACCGAACAAGGAGCCTGTCGACGTTGAAAAGTGGGGAGGTGCATTTGGCAAGGTGTGCGGTCACAATGAGGTGGTGATGAACGAGCTACGGGCATTTTATCCTCAGGAGGTGCTGAACTCGAAGGTCTGTAGCAAGGTTTTCCCAGCTCCAGGTAACCAGGGCTTTGATGGCTGCCTGGAGCACTTGCGGTTTGCCTGCATGGGTCAGGGCACACGCATGACACTATGGGACGCTGAGTACTTCATTTTCATTTCATCGAGCGGGCGTGTTACCTGGTCCAAGAAAAGTCAATTGCTGTCGCTATCGCTGGTGAGTCTGCAGTGTCTCGTTCCGGCGCTACGAAGCTGGACAGCAGCGTCTGGAGGTCACATACCACCCAATGTAGTACTTCGCTCGATCCAGCTCTGTTGTCAGCTTGGTAGCGGCGATAAACACCCAGCCGCTGGTAAAATGCACCCTAAGGCACTCAAGCGCATCATGGCTTTTGCGTTTGGCGGATCTGCTCGACTTTGGCGTCAAATTGCGAAGGTGCGGCCGCTAGAAGAGGAAACTGTGTACGATTCGCAGGAATAGAACGAATAAGAGAGTAAGCGAGAGAGCGACTTATTTACTTACTGCTGCTGGTGTTGTCGTTCCACTCGCATGAATCAAAGGGTCTGGAGGAGTGTCTATAATCGTGTCCTGATCCCCATTGCGACTTGCTGTGGTTGGTTCATCGCAGTTTCTGTGTCGACATCCTTCCCCACCCGCTTTGCTGCGTACTTTGCATCTGCTGCAGGCAGCGGTGCTTGGTTCCTGTCTCCTATAGGTTCCTGTTCACGCGGAAGCGACACTTTACTGCCTTCTGCGTTGTGTCCATTGAGCTCACTGCCGTTCACACGCATTACATGCTTCTGCAGCACGAGCTTCTCCTGTACGGGGTCAAACACAAGCCAATCATCTGGCCGGGGGATCGTTCGATTCGCATGTTGCATCTTCACCTGCACCAGTTTCGCCAGTGCTTCATTGCACGCGTCATCATCCACAGGCGGAACGTCATCAAAACCTCCGTCTTCATCTTCGGCTCTAGCTTCATCCTCCGAGAGCAACTCGGGTACATCAGGTTCTGTGAATGGCAGGCTAGCAAGGAAGACGTTAATAACGCACTATACGAGTCAAAATGAGTACACAAACCGCCTCGTACTAGGTGGGGAGAACCTCAAATACTTGATGATAGAGCCAGCGACCTGAGAGCACGTCTAGCAGCAGCGGCCAGCCTCGATCCAGCAGTCCGTAGTACTTAGCAGCATATACAGCGACATACGCGCTGAGAAGATGCAGCGTCGACACGTGCACACGCACCAGCGGCAGGCGCGTGTGGTGCATCGTCAGCTCTTCGAGTAGCGTCTCGTGGAACGAGAATTGCGGGTACATGTCGCACACGGCGGCGGCATTGGAGTAGGTCTCGCCCAGCAGATTCGCCAGCACGCCGACGCCCGCTGCCAAGTATACGACGACCCATGGAGCACGGCGTGCTGCATCGAGGTAGTCCATTGTCGTCTGTTACGTGGATGTACCGATTTCTTGGTACCACCAAATGGTACATTTCGAGCTGCTATTTTCGGGGCTTCCATGGGTCAACATTCGGACCACATATCGTTGGTCTTTTCGGCCAATTGAAACAAGACTCGTTTCAGCCAATGAATGATCCTTTCAACTGTTTTCAACCACTTAGAAAGAGTGACACCCTTTCTCGAACATTAGCGCGACGGTTTCAATACATTTGCTGTTTAAAGCGCTAGTCGTTCTTCCATAGATCGCATCACTCTTTCTGATTGGCTGAAAATCTATGCGTCCAAAAAATACAATTCTGAGTCCAGAAAATGGGTGCGTACACACATTGTACGACCAGTCAGTGGTCCGTACAGACACGAATAAACCAATCACCACACGCCGCTTGGAAGCGAGTTGACGAATCACAGCGCGCCGCTTGAAGCGACATCCGCCACTTTGGCTCTCATTTCTGGATTTCCCCTGACATTGTCAAGTCGAAGCCATGGCTGACCAGCTGACCGAAGAGCAGATTGCCGAGTTCAAGGAGGCGTTCTCCCTGTTCGACAAGGACGGCGATGGAACCATCACGACGAAGGAGCTCGGCACGGTGATGCGCTCTCTGGGACAGAACCCCACAGAGGCTGAGCTGCAGGACATGATCAACGAGGTGGACGCGGACGGCAACGGCACGATCGACTTCCCCGAGTTCCTGACCATGATGGCCCGCAAGATGAAGGACACGGACTCGGAGGAGGAGATCCTCGAGGCCTTCAAGGTGTTCGACAAGGACGGCAATGGATTCATCTCGGCCGCTGAGCTGCGCCACATCATGACGAACCTGGGCGAGAAGCTCACGGACGAGGAGGTGGACGAGATGATCCGCGAGGCTGACATTGATGGCGATGGACAGATCAACTACGAGGAGTTCGTCAAGATGATGATGTCCAAGTAAGTGTCGCGTTGCTGGGACGTGTCGAAGGCAGATGCCCTTTGACAGCTGCAGTAGACGGAGCGTAGCTTAAATAATTTAGAAACAGCGAGAAAGTTCGTTGCTGTGAGGTGTTGTGAGAGACGCACAGGAGCTGGAAACTACAGTCACCAGCCCTGCGAGCTCTTTTCGTGTTGTACCTGAAAGCGTAAGTGGTGGGATGTTGCAGGCATCTGATTGTACTGAAATTCCTGTAAGCTTTGGTATTGCTGTGACGAATCCAGCTTACCGACTGATGCCAGTGGTTTCGATGTATTCATCGAGCAAGAAACCACGGATGCGAGTGAGCTTTAACTTCCGAGGTGACTTTAAGTTTCCAGTCGCAGGATTCGATCCGTTTGGTGCCCCACTCTAAAACTCGAGTATCTTGAGTGTTGTGTTTGGGTGTTTTGTTGGTATACTCACACAGTTGCTGCCTTCGCTTTACTCTTACGGTTAGTTTCGTCCTCTATGACAATAATCTACCCATCGACGCGCCGCGACGGTGATATAATAGCAGCACTTCTGGGGCGATTCCACGCTCACGATATCCTTCATTTAATCCAGACCCGAGTACATGTATTAACGCAACTGAACTACTACCATTACCCACCGCCATTAGCGTCAAGTAACCCCCATGACAAGAGCCCTTTTCTTGTCTTTCCTGGCGCACAACATTATGTTATTCGCCAAAGCGAAAGCAACATATTATTCATCGGAGCCTTCACTACAAGGACTGTTGGACTGAAAGAATCGTTATTCACCTTTCCTCAACTAATGGCAGTAGTCGGATCTGTCTAATACACGCAGAAATGCAGATTCAAAATCTACTAGGCAGTGACTTGAGCAATGCGGTATCGTACATGTACTAGAGCTACTCGTAAAGGCCATGAAGAATCGGCCTAGGGTTGACTTAAATCGGGCACGTTCCTCGGATCCCGCGGTTTTCGGGTCGCATGGAGCCAAGGCATAGCGGAGCGAGGTCGACCCTGTTCTCGCGCGGTGTCAGTCCAAGCTGGACTGTTACATCCCAGCAATCGCCCTAGTCATCACCTAGGCAGTAAACCCCTACTTGTTCTCCTCAGAGTAAATCTGCTGGAGTTAGACCCAGAAGTCAACAGATTCCTCTTCCAAAAATCTTTGGTAACTACACTGAACAGCAACGGCGTTGACAACTACCCGTGTTAATAGGGCCATCCAATCTCATTTTTATCATAGGGAAACATCAAAACTTTAGACTCAAGGCGTGTGCGCGAAGGTGATGGTGAAATCCCGTGCAAGTTGACATGGAGTAGTTTGTCTGTACGTGATAGAGCGGAAACGTCAGTCATTTATTACTCATAATGTGTATGGGTCTGTCAATTACTAGTAGTGTCGCCAAAATCATTGTTGCTCCTTCTAACGAGCCACACAAATTGATGTTAGTTTACCTGGTACCGCAAAGTCCTTATCCACGCCGTCGCTGAGTAGATCAATCAATCCAAAATGGTTGGGGCCTCCGATTCGCTGTGCCATTCCTCAGTTCTTTCCCTACTCTCGCAAACGATGTACACTTAAAGCACGGTATTCGCATAAAGGTTTGTCCTTCATAGTTCCGCGATAGACTCCGGTAGAGGAGTCTGCCGCACCACATGACCCTCCTTACGAGAGTTTGGTTTAAATGCGCGACTACTGTAGATGCAGTCGCTGCGCGTGCTGTGCGTACGACGGTCTTTATTGAGTCCCCATTTACGCCACGAACTGCATGCACGTTTCCCAGAGAATCGACGACGAATCCAAACAGTACACGCATTGAGTCTAATCGTGGGATGCAGTAAACAATTTCAGTTGGAACTTCCGACTCGAAAGGTGGTGTCACCATCTCACCAACAGTGCCGACTTCACCATCTGTCCCAACCTTGTGTACCAACAAACGTTTTGATGTTTTACGTTTTCAAGAACACAAACCGCGTTCATCTGTGTTGTTGTCAATGTGGTGAAAAAACATTCGTATAATCTTCAGTCTGGGTGGGAAGGTGTCAACTGGCGGTGAAGAAATGTAGAAACGAAGATCAACAGCAATCCTAGCCATTTCATTTCTCAATTGTCGATTACGTGTCGATTTGGTCGTGTTATCGTCAGTAGACAATTCCTTAAAGATGAAATTAGTGTAATCATTGATAACCGACTCGCCTACCGGTACATGCACTGTACATGTGTAGTTGTAAACTTGCTCTATAAAATCCTGAAGGCTTTGTATCCTGGCACTCGTTTTGTCCATGTTGTACTTTTCTTGAGTACCGTAAGCTGAATTTATAAGGAGTAATGTTACTATTATTACGTTTTACATCATTCAGAAGAAACTAATCTTTCACCAAGAATCGTTAAAAGCACTCGACATCCCCAGAGAACATACTGTGAAACAGTAAAGTCCAAGGCGATCAGTGGAGAATTGCTTCGAGATTCACAGCTATTCTCATATATGCAAAATGTAGGTGCTCCGAAGAGTAAACAACCAATCCAAGTACTTGGGACATTCCTCTCTCCTAGAGTGTACATGTGTACCTACAATATTTTGGGCTATTGTTTATGTGCAACTTGCAAGATCACATTTGTGATGGTATCACTGGCTCCATGAAGCAAGCACTGGTATTCAAGCTCATTTCATATTTTACCAACACAAGCCCAAATCATCACTGCTGTCAGCAACGAGAACGATCAGTTTCAACTCAACAAATGAAGTTTTCTCGAGTTAGTTTGTTTGCGTCGATGATATCGACATTCGCCCATGGATTATCTTTCTCCGAGCTCTCGACTGGTCTCACAGTTGACGAAGAGAACCGCATCTACGGGGGATCGGACGCGAATATCAATAAGCACAGATACATAGCAAGTCTACACAATAACGGCACAGACAGTGGTGTGTTTTGTGGGGGTACATTGATCACACCTGATTTCATTCTCACGGCTGGCCATTGCCTCGAATGGCTCCTGTACGACGTGTACGCTTCACTTGGATCAAAGGACAAAATGGGTGATCACTCTCGGAAGTCCGAAATGATACGTGTTGTTGAGGCTTTCCGCCACCCGTCATACAAAATCTTTACTAAATCTCTGACTGTCACGCACGATGTGGCATTGCTCAAGCTGGAAACACCTTCAAAGATCAAACCAGTTCGCTTGGCTGCAGCAGATGGATCGGACAATAAGCCTGGAACGATGGCTACTACACTTGGTTGGGGATTGGTAAACAACGAAACATTTAGTGATATCCTTCAAACCGTTGATGTCGAGATTATCACAAATACGAAGTGTTCAAAACAGTACGCCGACGCGGATGAGAAAAGCATAGTGGACGATTCGGTCATTTGCGCAGGCACTGGCAATGGGAAAGATGCGTGCAACGGTGACTCGGGTGGTCCGCTTCTTGTGAATGATGTGCTCGTTGGTGTTGTGAGTGCTGGACCCGATGTCTGCGGTGTTTTACCTGGAACATACGCTCGTGTCTCCTACGCTTTGGACTTCATTAATGATATCATCGACGGCAAGTCAATTGGTGATGTCACGAAGTTGTTGACCGCTGGAACGAGCATTTTATTTGAAGCTACCCCGTCTCAAGGCGGTTCGTACGACGACAACGCGTCCCAAGAAGGAAAGTAGCTTGATTGGTATTACTAGCAAAGCAGCTCGAAGGCAAGTTGCTAACGGATCGATGCCAAACGGTCGGTAGGCTGAACCTTTGACGATGCCTCCGAAGGCCACTCAAGCTTAAGGTTAAATGCAGTTCATGCGTTTCAACACGCAATGTCTCTTGAAATGATTTCGTTTCCAGTTAGGAAAACTTTATGTTGCAAATGGGATTGTCATTCTTTTTACTACGTCAATGCAACGGATTTGGATATTAGCAGAATTCTGGTTCGCGCAGTTATTGTTGCTCTTGGGTCTGCTTACGCATCCTGCTCAAAATCTGAGTGCGCTGTATGCGTAGATACTCCACACCCTCAGGTGATAAGTCATCTTCATTCCGCGTCATGATATCCCATTCGAGTTGGCGCTCCAACACTTCCAGTTTCTTCGCGGCAACGTCTTCTCCAAGTTGAAAATCAGTCGTTGGGAACAGTGGTAAAGCCGCCTGAGTGGTAGTGTCAAGGCGTTGTTTTACATGTCTGGATGTATCATCCTCCACATCATTTTCCAAATCGGCTCTTAGACGTGTTACTCTAACAACTGAAGGATGCGTACTTGCAACCAACTCAGCATTTGGTGTCAACGACTGATCATCTTCTTCTTCACCTCTTGGAGTAGATGCTTCGCTGTCAGCTTCGCCATCATCAGGAGTCAGTGATACATTTTCAGGTGTCGGCGCTTTGGTTGGAACCATTTGATCTTCTTTAGACGTTGATGATTCATTTTCAGCTTCATCATTGTCTGGTATCAATAGTGGCTTCAGGATAGTTGACCACTGTGCATGGTGGATGAGAAGTCGTGCTGTGATTTCGTACTCGAAATCATGCCCGTGTGTTGCCCGAAATGCCTCCTGCACTGCTGTAAAAGCTTGTTCGCAACGGGCTTCCGCATCTTGCCCACTAAGTTTGCAGCCTTTCCACAGATGCGCGAACGTTGTCAGGAACTCAGTTAAATGGGGTAGAATTATATTCCACTGGTTGTAGAGCTCATGAAAAGTCTTCGCGTGCGCTCTAGGCGTAAGGCTAGAGTATTCTTTTCGAACTAGCTTCCAGAAAGAAGTGCATGTTGCATGCGTACGGTCTCCTATAAGCTCTTTAGTGAGTTTCACATCGTACTGAGCTGATTCGTTGGCAACTTTAATCCACGAACGACTCAAGTACTCGAGATCATCAGCGTCAAAATCCTTCTGCTCCATCCCTGGAATAGCTTTATTTGAAGGAGGCGGGCAGCGATTTCTACGCCCTTTTCGCGGCATAGCTGGTTGTTGACTGTCGGAAGCAGAACTCCAGTTTTCACCCAGGGAGCGTTTCCCAGAAATTTAAGGAAATAATACATGGTAGTGGCATCCAGTTTCAATTTCACTTAACTACGGTCGGCACTAGGCAGTTAAAAATCTGTCATAACATAGCATTGTTCATATTTTCTCGCGTCCGTTTTCCCTATCGACTATCAACCTTGTTCTGGTCGATATCGTGAAGCCCCTCCAGTGTATCAACCTGACATTGACAAAAATGGACATACTAATCATGTGATCAATTGCATTGAGTGGTGTGGTAGAATCCGAATGAACACAGTCGCGAGGGAAGCTGGCGCTTCCTTAGAACTCTTGCTTGTATTGTAGTCCGCAATATTCAGAATGAAGTGGGTGAGACCCGGGTCAGATACTCCTACCGCAAAGCCTAGTCATCTACCTCGAGTCTACCCACCTCTGAGTCTTATCCTACGCCAGCTATGGCTGGGACCGTCCTCGGTCACCAACCCAGTGTGTGGTCAGGTCTTGAAGACCGTCGCCCCACTACACTGCCCCACCAAGACTTGACCACTCGTTCAAAGTCGACTTTGTCTTGGATTTGTAGTCAATGTTGCACGAATGTACGAATGTATCCATGTGTCCATTTGTGTACCGCACATAACCAGGTGACATTAACACTTCAACTTGAAGTGTTAAAGTTGCTCCAACGTTACAGGTAGTTGCACATCACTTGAAGCAGCTATGTACTGCTTCACCATCACTGGGATATCCTTATACAGTGAGCTGAGAGACTCCCAAGAGTCCTCAATTGGCTCCAGACCCTTCCACCCCACCAGTATCTCGTAACACTTCTTCGCCGAGTTCCACCGGTGCTCTTTAAGCTCAGCAACTGTGAGGACGATTCCTTGAGCAGCCACGTGCTCGCGAATCTCCTCTGTCACCTCAAAAGAGGCATCCGCGTAGAACTTGAGGCGTGAAGCGTGTACGTCTGATTCCGCTCCAGACACTAGGTGCTGGACGCAGAAAGAGTGTTCGTCTGTACCAATTACCTGGTACGGGCCGATCCAGGTAACCAGCAACTTGTCGTTGTGCTTTTGGTCCACCCTGGACCGCAACACGTAGTCACCGACGTCGAAGTTGGCCACCTTAGCCCCTCTTTGTGCTTTCTGATTCCGTCTAGTTTGTTCCTTTCTTGCTTTTTGCACTCTTTTGTGCATCTCTTGCACCCTTATGCGCAGTTGCTCTAACTTTGACTCAATCTGTCGGGTAGAGGTGCCAAGCTCAATGAAGGTGTTATCCTTACTGTTGAATCCGAAATCTAGTGGTGATGAAGCAGGTAGAACACAGAATAGTTCCACCGGTGCTTTGTTGGCAAGTGACGGGACAGGAGTATGGTTGAGGTTTGACTGTAGTACTGGGATGAAATGTACCCAATCACGGATGTCCACCTTGGCTTCAAGGCACATCGCTCGTAGGACTTGCACTATATCTCTGTTCATCCTTTCAATTGACCCATTAATCCAGGGACTGTAGGCTACAGTAAATCTCTGTCCACTCGTGAGTCATCTTGCCACCTCCGCCATCACTAGGTTCTTAAAATGACTTCCTTGGTCGCTTATCCACACACGCGGTGCACCATACCTGCTGTGCCAGTCTAAGATTGCTTCAGCGGTGACCGCTGCTGTCGGTACCGCACACGGTACCAGCTCGCAGAAATGAGTAGCGTCATCCTTTAGTACTAGCAAATACTTATAGTCACCAAAAGAATTACCAAGTTGCACGTAGTCCCAATGTAGTGCTCCATTTCGTTCGTTGCATCTGAATGTCTCTGCCCATGGTCTCATTACAATCTTCCCCCCTTTTACATGTTGGCACATGAGGCAGCTTGCGAGAAATGTTTTTTACCATGGCTGAGATATTTCTGATGAGGAACCTCCTATTCACGATATTCACCAATGCATCGCGCCCTCGGTGCCCCTGTGCTCCACAGTGGCCAATCACGGGGAGTCGCTGAACGAGGCTCTCCTCGTTACTAGGAATCCAGATTCGATCATCACTGCACAACAAACCGACACGACTCCGTGTCAACCCTTGTGGGCGATCCACAATGCGTCGTTGTTGTGCTGCTTGTAGTTCTTCAACTGTTGGCCACACAAAGTTTCCGTCGCTGAACGGACGGATGGGCACTGAGCCTCCGTGCCATTCGTTCCGACTGCTGGTGGTGTCCTCAGACTGGTCTTCGTCACGCTGACGCCGCAGGGTGACTCGCTTCAACGCCACACTTGGCGCTGGGCGAGTGCCTGCCCACCGAGACACCATATCGGCCCAAACGTTGTGTGTTCCGTCGATGTGTTCGATAGTATAGCGATATTCCATCAATTTCATAGACCACCTCAGTAGTTTACCCCGAACATGCTTTTTTACACCATAACCTGGTGCGAAGACATGTATCAGATTGCGATGGTCGCAGTACATGCGGAAACCACCTGGGCGCAATAAGAGGTAACTGAGCTTATCACATGCCATAACTATAGGGTATGCTTCTTTCTCAATAATACTCCAATTCTTCTGTGCACCAGTGAAAGAACCACCAAGACAGATAAGCAGCTCATGCTGCTGGTCCTGGATGTCTGCATCACTTTCCCAACTGGCCACTTGCGTCACAATAACCGACCATCCCACGTCGGAAGCATCCGTCAGCAGAATCATCTCAGCTTCAGGCTTCGGGAACGCAAGGGTAGCAGAATTAGCCAGAGCTTGCTTTACCGCGTCGTACGCCGCGCATTCCTGCACAGTAAGTGCGACTGGTAATCCTGACGCCACACGCTTTGTTCGTCTAGACACTTGCGCCATGGTTCTGTCTAATGTGTCTTGCAGCGGACGAGCTAATCGAGCATAGTCAACTATACTGTCTCGCATCCAGTTCGTCGAGCATATAAATTGCTGCAATTATCCAGCATTAGTCGGATACGGCATATTTGTAGTGCTTCTATGCGTCCTGAATCGTGCGTCACTCCTTCTCCATTAATCACTTTACCACACCATTTCACCTCTTGTTTGTATACACACGACTTTACCACACTTAGCTTGAAACCGAACTTCGCTGTTAGTTCAAGCAGTTCTTGTAGTTTGTCAAGATATGTGTCGATGTCAGCTGCATATAGCAACAAATCGTCAATCCATACTAATAAGTGTGTGTACAGCAATGCTTGATAACACCTCTCGATCGTTGACTGGAAGTATAGGGCTGCATCAGCACTGCCTTGACGTACACGCCTAGGAGTGTATATTTTCCGGTGGGTCAGGTAGGATAGGAGCTCCTGGCACTCCTTCGCAAGTGGAAGCTGCCAGTACCTCTTAATAAACTCAAAAAGTCCGAAATGACGACTCCCTCTCACCTTCTCTAAGTCGACGTGAAGGTTGGGCATGATCCCAGCTATCGGTTCTGTCTGAGAGTTAAAAGGCTTATAGTCCACAGTCTGGCGGAAATCACTCCCACCACTTTTTCGCACTGGTAGGGCGGCACACGCCCAGCGACTCGATGGGTTCTCGTAAACCCATCCCAGACTGACCAACTTATCATTGAACGATTCCAAGAAAGCTTGATATTCTGGTGCATACTTGCGAGCTTTCGCTCGGAATGGTTTACACCCTGCTTTCATCCTAATTCGCATAGGTTCGACATTTGCAGGAGGATCACTACCGAGAGTCAATCTCCAAACATCGTAGGCATAGACAATTGTGCGTAACCGCTCGATTTTCCCAACAGGGAAACCTTCATCTAGAGCGCGTTGGATCATCGCTTCTACTGCAAGTCGAATGGCTTCTTCGTCTTTGTCTGCCTCCACATCAGGTATATCGTCATCATCATCTCCATCCCCTTTGCTAGGTGCTGCTAACAGTTCCAGTTGTCTGTCTACATCGATACCTAACAGCTTGAGAACATCATCTCCAAGTAAAAACTCATCTTCTTCACATTCGAGTATCAAACAAGACACAGGCTTGATAATGTTGACTGGACCAGCCGCTGTCATTAATGACAACTTCAACTTTGTTACTGCTCGAGCCAACGTCTTTTTTCCACCTGGTAGTTTGCACTCGATCGGAGTTGTCAACTCCACCACTTCATTTGTTACACCTTGCTTATTGATCTTCTTCAACGTCGTTGAGCTTATGCACGATGTCTCCGCTCCAGAATCCGCACAGTATTCTACATCCACTACACCACTGACACGTAACATTCGGGGTTGGCCTGGTTTATCGGGCAGGCATACGCTAATTCGTTTTAATTTTGCGGTGCCTCCCTTGTTTTTGCGTTCGTGTTGTCGTATACTCGGTGCCATCAAGTTTTTCAGGACAATCCGCTTGGCGGTGTCGACCACCACAGGTCCAGCACCCACCTTTTGGTCCTGGACGAGTCTCGTCGGAGCTGGTCCGAAATATAGTACGTTGTGTAGTCTGCGATTGAAGTTGACGAGATTTGTCTTTTTCTTTCACGATCCTGGCTCGCTTTAGAGGCCGTGAAGTCATTTCCTGCTTTGCTTCTAATGTGCGAGGACGTCTCTTGTTCCTCGATAGGGCTAAATCCTCTCGGTCAATTTCCAGAGCCTTCTCACTTACAACCTTAAAAAGCACCGATACATTGGACTTAGCCGTTGGTAAGCGAAAATCGATCTCGTTTCTCACTCGCGTCTTCAGTTCTTCCGGTAGGCAATTGAGCAAAATCTTGCATTTCTTCTTTGCACCGTCCTCCTCTGAGAACAGAGCTGCCAAACCGTTGTTCTTCACGATCGTGTTACACAGGTGAAAGTAGTCGAGTACTCGAGCATCGACATCGGACTTGGTCTTTGACATCACTAACCGGTCTTGGAACAGCTCATCAATATTGGGCAATGCGTTGTTTTTAAAGTTCCGCACAGTTGTCTTAATCCAGTCCCAGATGAACTCGTCAGTGAGTTCGTCCTTACTCTTTTCCCATTTAGTCTCGCATAATGTCTCGAGAAAACTGTCATCAAAGGAGTTCCTCGCGGAACGCATGACTGACTTCAGATCTTCTCCAGATGACTCACAGCGCGCCCTCATGATCTCTTCGTATTCTAAACGAAGGTCAATCCACTGGGTAAGCGCTTCATGCGAGATGTCTTCGATCTTAGGTGCCGCAGTGACGGCGAAAATCGGGTGCGCCACCGTAGGGTAATCAGGTTCCTGGCTGGCAGACATTGGCATGGAACCACTTCTCAACCCACTTGAAGAGGATCGGGAACCTGACTGCCGTGTCATGGTCACTTCAGTATTGCGTGCGGGTTTTGCCGCGTCCAGGGTTGGAGTTGCCTGCTCGCATTGTTCGCGTTACAGTCCTTGACCCTGACCGTAGTGTTCTATTGGTGCTTGCTGCCTGCTGCGTTGCCGCAGCCTCAAGCGTCTCGTTCGTCGACGAAGTAGTTGCGTTGTCCATGTCGTTTCTTGGACCTAAAGTTAACTTTGTGGTAGAATCCGAATGAACACAGTCGCGAGGGAAGCTGGCGCTTCCTTAGAACTCTTGCTTGTATTGTAGTCCGCAATATTCAGAATGAAGTGGGTGAGACCCGGGTCAGATACTCCTACCGCAAAGCCTAGTCATCTACCTCGAGTCTACCCACCTCTGAGTCTTATCCTACGCCAGCTATGGCTGGGACCGTCCTCGGTCACCAACCCAGTGTGTGGTCAGGTCTTGAAGACCGTCGCCCCACTACAAGTGGCAACGTTATGAAAGGCACCATTTGGAGATATTACAACGATTGAGAGGATGACGCTCATATCGTTCATATCCGTAGTCACATTCAGAGCGAAGTAACATTAGATATTTGACTCAGTAAGTCTTCACTGTAACTGAAGCAAAGTACAAGTATCCACCGCTGAAACTGCACTAGCAAGATATTGTTCCCAACGTCGGTTTCTTGTTGCGCAGCGCCATTACTTCAAAGACAATCGGCGGTTAGCGGCTAGTGACAGCGGCAAAGCTCAGTACGTCTCGCAGTGGAAGTGATGTTGTCACCGGGTTTCCTCACTTCTAAAGCTATCACTGGAAACAGCCCGTGCACAAGAAATGCAAAGTAAACGGACAACACCATGTGAATGTGCGTTCTATTGCTTAGATACTAGTCACAAGTTTGTTAGCTGTATATTCAGATGCACGAAAGCAAGGTATGTATGTAATAATTCTAGGCAATAGAACAAACCAGCTTTCTTGTTTTCAACCACTATTATAATGATGGCTTATGACTTGGTCTGATCCCAGTACTACAAGTAATTCAGAGTAGCTTATCACTCACCATCTTAAGATTTTTTTGTTATTCCCGAATATAAAATTACGTGTGTAGCTTCTTCCTTGTGAATTTCTACATGACCTTCGCTGTGGCCTTTATACTACAAAGATATTGCAATCGGTTGATAACAGTAAATATTTCGTTTTCTCGATCTCAATCCATGGGCAAGTCCTCGACTCCGAGCACTTGCCGAGCCCGAGTAGCTGCCTTGTTTACTTCTGTAATAAGTACGTACACAAGTATAATAATTGTTGCAACGTTGATGATACTAGAGGCTGCATACGACATAGGCTCAAGTTGCTGTTCGAGTAGTAGCACGGTGGCCTCCATCTCATATCTGCTTCTGTCATAGCAAGCTCAGTCCTTCGTTTCGGCAACACATCAAGAAATTACCAAGTTTCTTTTACGCAATGAAGTTTACTCTAGTTGGCCTGTTCGTGACAATGAAAGCGACTTTCACCCACAGTTGCTCTTTCTCCGAATCGTCGATCGACTCCACACCCGACAAAGAGAATCGCATCTACGATGGTAGATCGAACGCGAAAATAAATCAGCACTATTACATGGCGAGTCTAATCGATACTAGTGTCAAGACAATGTTTTGTGGAAATATTGATTCAGTCATTTGTGCAGGCACTGGCAACGGCAAAGATGTGTGTACTGGTGACGGAGGTGGTCCTCTTCTGGTGAAGGATGTGGTGGTGAACATTGTGACCAGCGGACCACGTGATTGCGGTGTTCTATCTGGGAAGTACACTCCAGTCTCTTACACATTGGACTTCATGAATGATATCGTCGATAGTAAATCAACCGACAATGTCCCGGAGCCACGAGGTTATCTAGTGGGAAGCAGTGACCGTTATACCGTAATAAATTCAAACGAATTTGTACTTGACCATGAGGGCGTGCCCCTCGTTTCTCACTCTCCGTTCTACAAAACCGCTTGATATTGGCCACTCTCAAGTTCGTTTCGAAGTCACTACAATCTGTACTCCACATAGACAAGGCGTTGGTTAACTGCGTTTTCAGTCTTCGTGCGGATATGACACGTATAGGCGTGAATGGTTCGGATAGTGAAAGCTTCTATAGCCGGCATTGCTGCATATGGATTGACCACAAATAAGACGTTCATAATGAGGAACCCCAATCTTACGAATTGTTTCGGCTTCAAGACACACCACTCATGTGACTCTGGGGCAGATAGTTCTGCCTGCGTAACGAAAGCGTTGTCGTAAGCACTAGTCCTTATGCCAACGTGCATCGATCACGCACAAACTCCAGCGCGAAAGCTATAAACTAAAATCTTCCATTAGTCTGCCACTGTAGCAACCCCAAAGCCAGCTACATGCGGTTGGTTGCATACCAGCAGTAGATTTAGCCTACGCGTACGAGCCTTCAATAATGACATCATCAATCTTGAGAATCATCCGCACGACCTGCGTAGCCAGCTGCAGCTGCTGTTGCTTGCCGATAAGCGTCTCGAACACCTGCTGCTCCTTCATGTCGTTCGTGCCCGACGAGTTGCAGTCAATACCAAGTCGCGGGTTCTTCTCAGCGAGTTGTTGGGCGCGCACAGCCGAAAGCGAGTCAATGGGGTTCAGACCACTGTTCTCTGCCAGAGCCATGGGAACGTCCTCTAGAGCATCCGCAAAAGCACGAATAGCGTACTGTTCGATGCCGGTAGTGTTATCAGCATGCTCACGCACGGCAATACCACAAGCAATCTCAGCAGCGCCACCGCCGTACACGATGCGGTTGTTCTTGATCAGGTTGCGCGTCACACACATGGCGTCGTGCAGCGAGCGCTTCGCTTCCTCCACGATCATCTTGTTACCTCCGCGCACCAGCACCGTAATAGCGTCTGAGCTCGCGCAGTCTTCGATCACCAACATAAGCTCCTTGGTCGTACCAAATGCAACCTCACGAACGGTACCAGCACGACCCAGCTTCTCCGCCGTAAGCTCCGAGAACCTCGGGACAATGCGTCCACCCGTCGCAATAGCAATAAGCTCCAGCTCAACACCACCAACCCAACGCACAGCAGGTAGTTGGTTCTGGAGCAACAAGTGGTTCGCTTCATCATCGAATCCCCACTGGCAAATGACAAGGTTTGCACCACTATCCTTAACCTGTTTGATCATCGTCGTGAAGTACTCCTGTTCCTGCTTGTATAGCTTTTCATACGCTTCCACACTAGTAATGTCTAATTTGTGTTTCGTCTTTGGCTTCGGAGGTTCAAACGGACACGTGAGAATGCACATCTTGGCATCTTTCACTTCCTTAGGCATTTGCGGGTGTGAAAAATCCTTATCAATGACAATGCCATTAATGAGTGCAGTTTCACCCAAAGTGCCTCCAGGTTTGCCCTCCATCTTGATCAAGTCAAAGTTCACGTCCCTCGTCTCAAAATTGGCCACCTTCATGACTGCATCCACTGCAATCTGCGCCATCTGGCGTTTGTACTTGTTAACAATCTTGGACGACAATGTGGTCATTGCAGTCTCCACTAGCGGCGTGGCATCTTCTTCTGAGAACTGAATGACGTCGCCAATAGCCTCTAAATGCTTGCATGCAATCTCACAGGCCTCTTCAAAGCCATCAGCAATGCGCATGGGGTGCAACCCATGGGCCAGCAGCTTCTCAGCCTGCTCTAGTAGTGCACCTGCCAGTACAACGACACCAGTCGTCCCGTCTCCAATCTCATCATCCTGTGACTTACTAAGTTCGACAAGGAGATGGGCTACGCGATGTTCCACTTGCATTTGTTCCAGAATAGTGGCTCCGTCATTCGAAATAGTGACATCTCCATCTTGACTGACCATCATTTTGTCCATGCCACGCGGTCCAAGTGACGTCCGGAGGAGACTGGAGACTGTCCGAGCTGCGAGGATGTTGCTCTTGATGGCTTCAACGCCCTTGATGCGCTCCTTCTGCTCCTGGTCCCGCAGGATGATGAAGGGACGTCCATACTCGTCAAAGACCATCGACATGGTGCACAGAGGGGGAGGAGACACAGACACAAAGGATCGGCTCTTGGTGGACTACGCGCCAAACAAGATTTGATTGGGTTTTTACGAACGAGACGTAATTACGGATTCATGTAGACCACGTAAATGAGGTGTGGAACGCTAGTTAGTGTACTCTACACAAAGGTAACGTTGAAGTTGCTGTAACGGCTCATTGCTAAAGTATGAGGAAGCTGCTGGTTGCTGCGTTGTTGCTGGTTGATACGACGGATGCAGCTTGTGCTCGTGGTGTATACAATAATAAGATTTGCTCGGGACATGGCACCTGCAATACGCACAACTTGTGCGAGTGTGACTCGCGTCACTTTGGTTTCGACTGCTCACATAGTGCGTTGTCATTGCTACAGGAAGATTCTAGAGCTAATTTGGTTTCTTTGTTGCTTGTGATAGAGCGCTGTCCGCTTGGACCGGCGTGGGTGGCACCTGCGCGAGCTGTAGATGACGCGCACTACCTCGTTGAGTGCTCGAATAAGGGCGTCTGTGACTATGAAGAAGGCAAATGCACATGTGACGAGGGTTTTGTTGGTTCGGCATGTCAGCGCAGTACGTGATTCAAATCCGATCATTATGCAGCAATTTTCCTCCTTTTGACCCGATCGATCATTGTGTTGTAGTGGAATGCGCCAATAAATGCAATAATGCAGGCCAGTGCTTGTCGCTCAAAGAACTTTCCGCAACGTTTGCAGTCGGCACAGAACCTTTGTACGATATTGCGTGGGATGCCGTCATGATGTATGGATGCAAGTGCAGTAAGGGCTACCACGGCTACGACTGCTCGATGAGTACGTCACATTGCCTAAAGTTGCTTGCTTGTGTTGTCTAACTCACCTTTTTGCTTGATTTGCGCTGCGAGTTAGAGTCATGCCCAAGAGGAGACGATCCGTTGACCACGGGTCAAAAGAATGAGGTACAACTTGTGCAGTGTACCGCGACAGGAGGGTCCTTTTTACTCTTCTTTAATGGTCAATACGTTCAAGTGCCGTTCGATGCCACACTTTCACAATTTGAAGATATTCTGGCTTCGCTCAAGACGCTTCCTGACATAAAAGTCACCTTTGGCACAACGAGAGCGACAACTGTGTGTGACAGCACACTTGCACATGCAATATCGATTGAGTTTATCAGCGAGTTCGGCCCGTAAGACGCGACGCTAGATTGTTGCTTTGTATCGCTTTCACCTAACACCATTTTATCTTTGGTATGTAAACTTAGGCAACCTCCGATCAAAGTGATGGGATCACTAAAAGGTGTCGTTTATCTTACTGGAGGAAGCGTATTTGCGACATCGGCAGGCGGTATATTAGCAGGAAGGGCGTCTGTACAAGGTTCAAAAGAGTGGGAATTCTGCAGTAATCGAGGAGAGTGTAACTATGGTACCAACCTCACACTTCCAACTGAAGCTGGTCTTCTGAAGGGTTTCACATATCTAACGTGAAGTTAAAATTCTTGACTCATAGAAACTGGAAAGTGCCAATGCTTCATCAATCCTATGCCAGGTTACCGATCGAGTGACGGATATGGAAATCCTGGTACCCGTGGTGATTGCGGCTGCGCGAATGACCAAAACTTGTACGGTGGGCCTATCGAATCCTGTGTAGGGGAACTTGCTTGCAGTGGTCATGGTTACTGCACGGGTTCACCGTCGTTCAAATGCGTTTGCGAAAAAGGATGGTCAACTGGAGATTGCTCGTCACGTAAGAGAGCTAACTCATACAGGTTCACACCTCGACGCTAACGCTTTATTGTGGATCGTTTGCAACAGGGAAATGCCCGACAGGGCCATCATGGTTTACCGCACCATCAGCAAGTAATACTGTGCACAATCAGTGGACGACATGCTCTGATGCAGGCACTTGTGACCGCACGAGCGGTATATGTTCCTGCTACACTCCTTTTGAAGGTGTTGCTTGTGAACTGAGTACGTATATCTGACATAAGCTTGTACAGTAGCTCAGAAATCTGACGGGTCTTGGTGCGTTTTCGACACAGTGGCATGTCCGGGAAATCCTGTTTGCAGTGGTCACGGGCAATGTTTGAGTATCAGGCAACTTTCATTAGAGGCAGACGCAGACTCCCCATCGCTGCAGTTTGACTACGGTACAGACCCAAACAACATACAAACATTCGATCGCGACAGTATTTTGGGTTGCAAGTGCGATCGTGGTTACGAAGGCTACGACTGCAGCAAGCGTACGTTGAGATGCCATGTTCATTAATTGTACTGTTCACGTACTGAAATCTTTATACTCATATTCACGCAGGATCGTGCACAAAGGGTGATGACCCAGTTACAACAGACCAAGTGGACGAGATCCAAGTGCTCAAATGCACAGCAACGGGAGGTTTCTTTCGTCTCCAGTATCGCACTTCAACATCGACTAGAATCTCATTCGATGCCACATCAATATCTCTTCGGAACATCCTCATGACTTCATTCGGCTTTGAGGATCCTGTCGTTGAATATTCTTTCGGGACAAAAGCGTGTTCGGCTCCAGCAGCTTCAACTGCTAACATTATCACCATCACCTTCCCAATAGATCACGGTGATATCCCGCCACTGAGAGTTGTCGCCACGAGTCTCATAGCATCGAGTGGAGCCGTAAATTTTGCCACCGCTGACAATGGAAATGCCATAGATGGAGTGATAAGTCAAAAGGGAACGAAAGAGAACGCAGTCTGCTCCAACAGAGGTTACTGCGATTACAGCCAGGGGACATGTTCATGCTCGTTTGGATATGGAACCAGTGATGGTCGAGGAAATCCAGGAGATCGAGATGACTGCGGTCGTATCTTGCCAGAGGCAAGATATGTACCTCATCAGTAGATCAATTAAATCAATTACCTGTTCAATGGCGCATAGTGTTGAACCTTGCTTCAGTAATTGTTGGAACCATACTACCACTTTCTAGGACGCATAGATTTCCATTGCTCTTGCAATTCTTTGGCACGTTTGGATGGTATTTCTCCACTACTCGTTTCCAGAACGCAACTCGAATCTGCTCCAAAGTCATTGAGTAATCTGAAGCCACTGTGATGTGAGAGAAGCTCCTCGTTAGTGAATGTGTTCAATTCTAGGGTGTTAATTCGTTCCTTACATCATTGCAATATCAAACACGTTAACCGAACAATTCATTTCTACCTCCAAAGGCAATCACTGTTTCTTTGCTATTCAAAGTCAATGTTTGGCCCTGATCAAAATAGTTGGACTTCCATACTCGGCTTGAACAATGCCGGAGGCAATCGATGACTCAGATATGAATGACAAGTTCATGCGGCGCGCATTCTCCGGATCAGACGCTTTTAACAAAAGCACTGCGTCATTGCGACCGTCAAAGCATAAACAAAAACACTTAATGTGCGTCAGACGTCAAAACCAATACCATCGCTAATTTGCATGGAATACTCGTTTGCAGAAAGCTGAGTCGACACACACTTGCTCCCATCGACTTTAATAGTCTCGTAACTCGTGAAAGTAAGTATTTCAAAGAATATATGAGATGATCAAACTAAATTACACTTTCTGCAGCCTCCCCTGCTGAAAAAAGTGAAATGATCGACGCCAACATGATCGGTTTGATTATTTCCATCTCCCTATCGACGTGCTTTCTCAAATAATATGTTGAATTTTACAGCTTCGCCAGGAAAAATGAAACTTGAGCGGGCTTTACAAGTCAAAGACAAATGTGATCGGGAGCTTCAGACTATTTGCGAAGCTAAACGCCGTCATTACCGTTCACTTTCCACGTTGGACAGCCACGATGGGCTCCTACTATTTGAACAGGACAGGACGAACGAGACCATGATCCGAGGTGATGCATTGGTTTGTTGGTGCCGTCAAGGTTGAAAATCTGATCTATTACTTTGCTGTGATCAATTCCAGACAAGCGCGAACTCGAACGGTTAATGCGAAAACTGTCTCCTGCTATGAGCCACTTTGCATCTACAGAAGCTGAGTTCGTGCACATGCTACAAGGATGCTCAACATGCAGCAACCGTTTGAATTTTTGCGCTTCATGCACTGAAAAGGCATCCGAATTCTTTAGCAGCTTCACTTCAGCAGAGTTGTTTGCTCTCTACGGCAGCGACTTACCACCCGCTAACGAAGCTGACCTAGCAAGTTTTGTTGATGCCGTTAATGCGCGCGAAACTCGAGCTGTTCGCAGTGAGAATACACAGACACTTCACGCGGATAGAAAAAGTAAACGTAGGGCATAAAGAACAGCGTCATTGCTGGTTTTGGCGCTGAAGAATTCGATGGTTCTCTTTAATGTCAACGATATGGTGAAAACACTAGAATTGTCTTGCGGTCTTGTGGCACACTTTTCGTGTCTTGAGTTTACAGTTTTATAATAATTGGGTGTAAGTGATAATAGAGTAGCCTGCGATGCAGTGTTCACTGATAAATCTCAAACGTGCAACGCAGTATTTCTCATTTACGTGTTCACTTCATTTAAAGAAAATTATAAAAATGCTGTCCATGCAAAATATAACAAGCTCACTCCTGCTCCTGCGCTTTCGAGTAGCGGTGTCACCTCCAATGTCGCTGGTGTCGATGGTCACTGATTCTTGTCCTGCTGCGAGTCCCCTGGTTGGTACCCCGAGACGTCTGGTCACACGTATGTCCACTTGCTCGACACTTGCTTCGCGCCGTGCATGCCCAACCATCACTAATACACATGTCACTTACTAGTCACGCTTCGTTCAATCCCTCGTGCGGCTGCTCCCCTCTCGATGCAAAGTGGTGCAATGCCATAGTGCATCCTATTGCATTCATGCGGCCTTCTGGAAATGATCAGCCGAGTCGAATATCTTGCGTTCTGCAAGCTTCCGTTGGAGAACCACATTGCGTGCGACGGCGGCGGGACCCGTGGGTGCAGCGCTCTTGTCAAGGCCGTAGCGATCCAACGCTGCCTGTGGAGCGCTATCACCCGTCGTGGGCTTCGCGCTTCCAGCACCTTTAAGCCCTGCATACCGAGCTGCTCGAGCAGCCAACGCAGCTTGAGCAGCATTTGCAACCACAGGCTGTGCCGAAACCACACGTCCACTGGGATCCTCCGAAAGTTTAATGTGCTTCACCTGATGGTCAATCGATGCCTGTGAAGCTCCCGGCGTACCAAAAGGCACAGCTCCAGCAATTGGAGCCGCCGGGTTAGCCGCGACATCCGCAGGCACATCCGTTGGCTGCCCCTGTTTCTCCATCGCATAGTCCGCCGAGTCGAAACGCTTGCGTTCCTTCAGTTTGCGTCGAATCAGCACATGAGCTGCCGATAGTTTTCCATAGTTGGATCCCTGTTGAGCTTTTTCAGCAGGGATTTCCTCTTGCTGTTTTTCCAGCAAATCCCGTCGACTGGGTTTCTTCTTGTTCTCCAATGCACCATACTTACCAGCACGACTCGGACTCATACTGGCAAATTGCTGCCGTCGACTCGCGTTGGTTGAGGACGCACACGGCGAACTAGCGGCGTCTTCTTCCTTTGCTAGTTCCGCTTCGCTCACATCTTCCATGTGCGTGTCCTCCATCTCTTGTCCGCGTCGTGCCTTGGCCATCTGATAATCCGCCGAGTCGAACGACTGTTTGCTCTGCAGTTTGCGTTGGATCAGCACGTTACGTCCGTGCTCAGCTCCTCCAGGTGGTTCATACAGCGATGTAGACGCATTGCGCTGTACATTGCGCTTGGGACTGTCGCTCTGCATGGCATTGAAGAAGGCCGACTGGCCGATCTGAGCTGGCGACAAGGGCTGCTCGCTTGGCTGCATCTGATTCGGCGGAGGCTGTTGCACTGGAGGCGTCTGAGGCTGAGGCTGATACCGATTCGCTGCACGTGCAGCCGCCTTCTTCATGGCGTCGTCTGCCGAGTCGTAGCGCTTGCGTTCGCGCAGCTTCTGGCGTAGCAGGACATTGCGGGCAGACAGCGCGCGGTCGTCTTCGGGGGCGTTGCGTGCGTTGGGAGGCGGCGCTTGAGCGCCGATTTCCAGATCCATGGCGTTCCAAGCGGCGCGGTTGCTGCCGTTGAGACGCGCCATGCCTCGTGCGGACGAGAGCATGGTGTTGGCTGGCTGTGGCGCCTGGTACTGGCGGTAATCCATGGCTGGCGAGTGCGTCGCTTTGAGATCCTTTCGAAGTGAGCAGGGGGAAAGAGATATGAGGTTTCGAGGGTTGATGAAACGTCGCACATGTTCTGTTGCAGGTTATGGTGGTAGGAAGGTAAACATGTGTTGATAACTGACATTATTGATAGCAGCTGTAGCAGGGTATGGGAGTAACGGGGTATGCACATTCACTTGGACTGACTATCAGCGACCGAAACGACACGCGACGCTTCGACAGTTCTAAATATAGTTGGCCATCAACGGATCAGCTCTGAGGTACGACGGTCGGAGTGCTATCGAGTCGATCGTATCGACAGCAAATGCCTTCGTCGTGGCCTTTGTGACGCTTGACGCTGAGGATGTGGTAGTGGAGGGAGTCCACATCCAAAGGCCATGACATATGAGTCGATAGCTGACTGGTCACTCGATCGTAACTGCACAAACCAGCCAAGTGGCGCCTCGACGGGCCTCTCAGCAGCTAGAAAACACGAAGATCGAAGAGAATTTCAACCTGTACTGGAGTCGATGTGTATTGTGCATTGACTAGCACGCCTAATCAAGAAGCGTTGGTGTTGATTCTGCTTTGCCTTGCCGATGTTAGTAACACATCACAATTTGAAGAGGTAGTCAGTAGACTGACATTATTACTTGAAGTAGTTTCAAGCAGTGGCCGAACCATCTTGAGACGTAGTAGCTTAAAAATGCTCGTTCCAGCGGTGAGCTTTTCTGTGACATTGTCGGTTGATCCACCATCGAGGATATCATTCATGAAGGCCAATGTGTAAGAGACTGGTGTGTACTTCCCAGATAGAACACCGCAATCACGTGGCCCGCTGGTCACAATGTTCACCACCACATCCTTCACCAGAAGAGGACCACCTCCGTCACCAGTACACACATCTTTGCCGTTGCCAGTGCCTGCACAAATGACTGAATCAATATTTCCACAAAACATTGTCTTGACACTAGTATCGATTAGACTCGCCATGTAATAGTGCTGATTTATTTTCGCGTTTGACCTGCGGTTCTTTTTGTCGTGGGGTCGGTCGACGATTCGGAGAAAGAGTAACCGTGGGTGAAAGTCGGCCAACTAGAGTAAACTTCATTGCGTAAGAGAAACTTGGTAATTTCTTGATGTGTTGCCGAAACAAAGGACTGAGCTTGCTATGACAATAGCAGATATGAGATGGAGGCCACCATGCTACTACTCGAACAGCAACTTGAGCCTATGTCGTATGCAGCCTCTAATATCATCACAAATTTGTCTTTGTACGTTGCAACAATTACTAGAGGCAATGCTTTGGACTGGGAGGACAGAGAATGCAACTAATAGAAGCTTTAAAAGTGGTGAGGAAATTTGTGTTCTCAGCTGCAACCCAAAAGACATTGGAACACATAGTCTGCGTAAACGCAGCAGTAACTGCTGCAGTTCATATGCACTCGGAAAGTAAATGATCCCACTCCCCATACGCAGGTACACAGACCGTGACTACGTATGGGGCCCATACATCACTGTCAGTGATTCACTGATACCCTCTTGTGACCCAAATCTGCTGAAGTAAAGCGCTCATTGTTTTGTAAACACTTCATATTGCGAAAAGTTTAGGGGCACTTCCAAATCGGACACCTCGTAGAGGCCACTGCATTACAACTACAGCCACTACAGTGATTAGTCGAGCACAGATTGCATAGACTAATTTTGAGCATTGACTAATTTTGATTTCCTGTAGATGAGGGAAGATTTGACTTGTAACTAGACTCCATCTTTATTCAAAGATTAGCTGCAGCGGATCACAGTATTGCGAGCGCAGTAGGCATCACTCTTGCCTTGCTTGTGATTCACTTCTCTAACAGCAGCAGCTGCTAATTGTAGGAAGAAACCAAACCACGTCGCCAATTTGGCCCATTTTCAAGACTAATTTCGAAAATTTAGCTCAGACAAATTGTGAATACACCATAAATAAGTCTGACATTGGCTAATTTTGAGCTCAAATTAATACTGTAGTAGCAGGAATAGACCGCTATGGAAGTCTATGGCTGAACTGGAGACACATTTCAAGCGACACTTTGACCACCAAATCTACACACTTTTGTGTAATAGTAGCCTCAGTCTGTGGACTATCGACTCAGGCAACATTTGCGAATTAAAGATATGGGGGCTCCCGAACAATGAAATAAGATTGGTTAGGCTGTTCTAACAGCTCTTAGCTGCTACTCAACTAGTCTTGTTAGTCTTGCAGAGGTCGTGAACACTTATAGGTCGAACACCGTACTCGCCCCACTTAGCAAATTTGGGATTGCGGGAGTTCTACCGAAGTGAACCCCGTTAAGAAAAAGCGTTGTACAAAACTACACTAAGTAATACTGGGCGGGTGACTTGACTACAGGTTTCTGAGAATTACACAGTACAGTTCTCATACTCCCCCGAATACGTGTAGTCTTCACCGAGATTGATCTTCTTCATCTGCTTCGTCGGCACAGAGACACTTCACACCCAACTGCTTTCGGTGTTTGCGGAACTTGTTCTTCCCCAGCGCCTTGGTTAGCGTATCGGCTGGCATTTCCATTGATGGCAGATACTTGATTTGTATGTATCCATCATTCACGTAATCCATGACTTTATAAACTGCCAAATCCAAGCATTTGATCTTGTGATGTCCGCTTGAGTGTGTCATAACCTGAACTGCAGACATGCTATCTGTCCATAGAAGAGCAGGGAATTGCACAGGAACCTGCAATTCAACTAGCAAATTCTGTAACCATCGAATTCGGTCGGCGCATGAACTCGCAGCAGTCAGCTCTGCACTGCACGTATCCGTAATCGTAGATCCTTGGTGCTTACTTTGATAAGCAACGACACAACCACCAAGTTTCACAACTTGACCAGATATTGAACGACGAGTGTCAGGATCATTGCCGAGATCTGCATCTGCATAACCAACTATCGACAAATCATCTCTTGCTAATTGCTTTGACAGAACGAGCCCATAGCTAGCGGTTCCTTTCAGATACATCAAGACGCGTTGTGCTAGTGCATAATGGTCGACTGTATAGCAATTCATGAATTTACTCAGGACACAAACAGCATTTGCAATATCAGGTCTCGTACAGCGTACCAAATACTGTAATGATCCCAATATTTGACGGTAAGGTAGATCAGCTCGATTTACTTCAGGTCCATATGGTTCTTCGGGCTTGGCTGGTCGTGCTTTCACATCCATTGGTGTTCGCACAATTCGAGCATTGTTGGTTCCGAACTTCTCAACAAGATGGCGAATATATGTTTCTTGTGAAAGCGTAACTCGATCTGTCTCCATTTTGACATCCATAGCTAGCAAAAGGTTAATCTCCCCTAAATCTTTCAGCTTAAATTCTGTCTTAAGCTCTCCAATCATCCATTCGATGTGCTTTGTCTTAGCAGCAATGACCACATCATCAACGTAGACTGTAAGAAAAACAGGAGAATCACCAATCCACTTCACGTAAACACCATCTCCTATAATGCTAGCTTTGAAACCAAGTTTCAACAAGTACTTCTTCAGAGTTTCATTCCAGATAAGGGGTGCCTGTTTTAGACCATATAAACTCTTCTCCAGCAAGCAAACACGGCCACTCCCATCGTCAAATAACTCCGGCTGCTCCATATAGACATCGACATCCATATCACCATTGAGAAAAGCTGTGGTGAAGTCGATTTGACGGAGATTCAGGTCATAGTAGAAGGCTAACACAATCACTACACGAATTGCCTCCATGCTGACTACTGGAGAATAAATTTCCCAATAGTCTGATCCAAATACTTGTTCAAAACCACGTATTGTTAATCGTGCCTTATACCGTTCAATTTCTCCATGCTGATTTCTTTTTATCACAAAACCCACCGGCTTGTCATGACCTTCGTGTTCTGTGGACGTTTCACCAACATCCAAGTTTCGTTTGACTGAATCGATTGAAATTCTGCCTCCATCGCTTCTAACCATTTTTCTCGGTTTGGACTTGCAAGTGCTGCACGAACTGACTTCGGCAGCTTGTCCATCGTCGAAATAAAATAGTTAGCCAGTGAATAACCATGAAGACGTGTATTTGCCCGACGGATACGAGTCGATCTTCGAAGAGGTTCGCTCGGTGTCTTCTTCGAACGACAATGATGCTTCACTTCTACTAAGCTCGGTTTTCGTTCTTTCCTTGTTTCTTGCCGCTGCTGATCGTCATCGGCGTCTCGCTGCTGATCACCGTTCTCTGTCGTATCTTCACTAGCTATTGGACTAATTCCGGAATTCTCAGCATCATCAGTCAGGGCAAGCTCCCCCGTACGTCTACGCCTTTTAAGCCTTGAGATGGGGTTACCCACCTCAAGCTCCCCCATTCTTTTATGTCTTACCCTCTTCTCACCGACTACATCGTCTCCAACTTGTTGATCATCTACACTACCGAGATAATCGGAAATGCGCGATGTTGAGGTAACCACGTCACCACTGTCGGAATTCGTGTAATCGTGTAGAGGTAATTTTACGTATGGAACCGTAGCGGGTAGCACCACACCTGACTGATGAGCGAAGACCTTCTCAAACAACTGAACTATGTAATCAGATGCTATAGTCCACTGCTCGCGAAACTTTACGTCCCGTGACTCCACAATACGACCAGAGACTAGATCCAACACACGATAACCAATTGTCGACTCAGGATATCCAAGAAACAACGCTTCTCGGGCAGTTTGATCATGCTTACCTTTCCTCTTTTGTTTATGAACAAAGTACGTCGCAGCACATCCCCAAACTCGTAACCCTGACACGTTAGACTTCCGACCTTCATACAGTTCGTATGGAGAACGACCTTGAATGGATTTCGAGGGCGAGAAGTTGTATACGGTCACTGCAAATTTGAATGCTTCTCCCCACAAACTGGTTGGTAATCCTGTTGTTATTAGCAATGTGCGAACTGCTCGCAACATTATGCCGTTCATCTTCTCGACGAGACAGTTTTCTTCAGGTGTGTAAGTGTTTGTGCGTACTGGACGAATGCCATTCTCCTTCATAAATACCTTCAACTCTTGATTCTTAAACTCGGTGCCTTGGTCTGAGCCAATAAATCTAACATGTCGACCACGCTGTCGTAACTGCAAGATTAGTGTCTTTAAATTGCCAGCACTCTGGGATTTATGCCGCAGCAAGAATCCCCAGACATATCGTGAAAACTCATCCTCAACAAGTTGAAATTTCACATTTCCACCAACAGATTTTTCTCCGTAGTGGCAAACATCGGTCATCAACTTTTCGCAACACAGAAGAGATCGTCTGGGCTGCAACCTTTTATAGGACATTCGCCTCGATTTCGCCAGTGTGCAGCTAAGGCAATCAATCACATTCCCTGATTGTTCATGGGGAGCAATTTGCATCCCAGTGACACGCTGATCACGACATGCATTTTGCAATGCCGCAGCATTTACATGCCCGAACCGAAGGTGCCATAGAAACAGTGAGTCGGTGGATCTTGTTGCGGATGCGACTACTCGAACAGGAGTATTAATACTTCGAGAACGATAATAACCGCGACTCTTTTCAAACACAATTGCTCTATCGTCCTTCCAGACAAGTCGCTGAGGTGGACCAATAGTAGGATATCTTGTCTCACACTTCCAACCTTCTTCCTCCAGTACATTTACACTCAGTAAATTCACATGACAGCCAGGAACATTACGAACTCCATTTAACTTGCATGGAAATTCGCCTCCATTGTGACCAAATCGATCTTCTGTAGACACAAAAGACACCTCCAAGTTAGATACTAAGTGGTCCGTTGTAACTTCACCTGTCCAAGACTCATGTGGTGTATTTGTCTCCGTATAGTGTGGAAACTGAAGCATAAGCAAGCGGTCTGCACAGGTATGCGTAATTGCAGCTGAATCCAAAATCCACTCCAACGAGTCAGACAGACTAGAAGATGAAGCGAAAGTTGACCCCGTGCTCGTCACTGCACAGGTGTTCTCCACACGACCAATCATTCCTATTGGAGAAGGCTGAAGCGAGCCACCTTTCGAGCCATTCTTCGTGCCACCACCGCCACCCGGGTTTGCATCTCTGTCGACGGTGCCATGCTTCAGGTCAAATTGCCGCTTACGACATACGATTTTATAGTGACCTGCCTTGCCACAATAGTGACATACACCTTTCTTGCGTTTGTTTCCACCAGCTTTGCTGCAGGTCTTGCCTCCTCTGTTTTCGAACTTGAACCCAACGTTCTCCTTCCCGGATTTATCGTCCGTTTTCTGCTTCTTCGCCACATGCATTATCTTCCCGCTTTCTTCTTCTTCATCACGAACAATCTCATCCATTTCTGTTTCAGACTTTAGTGTGTTCAATACCTGCTGGAGAGTAGGTCGAGACCCAGGAGTCATAATGCGCGAGAACTGACGTACTACCGCTCTGTGGGTGTGCACCACACCCATTAGAATCACATCTACCGTGAGATCATCGTCAATTACGCGGCCTAAATTCGATAAAGCACGACGGGTATCATGAATCTCTTGCAACCAGGAATCCATTTTCTGTTCGCGGGAATAAGTGGCGTGGAAAAACTTCTTCATGACCCAGACGTAATTTGAAAACTCACGTTTTGTGTGATGAGCTTCTAAATCTTCCCACATCTCTTTACCGCTTGAAAGATCACACATTTTCTCAGCGTCCTCCACTTTTACTCCACGTAATAATGTGTCCTTTACAAAGAAATCCAACATATCAAACTTCTGTTGTTCTGGACCCGCAGGTACAGGACGAACTACAGTGCCATCCACGAGACCCCAAGCACCAAACCTATGCAAGAAAGCCCTAACTTGAGCTCGATAAAGATTAAAACTACCCTCCATCTTTGGAGGCGTCTTGTTCACGTCTGATGACGGGCGTGACGTCACAAACGGTGGGAATTGTTCTGACACTTGCAGCATTGGGTTCAATTCAGGTGCTTGTACATCAGTAGGTACTTGTATGTGTGGCAGGCTGCTTGTTAAATAGGGGTCAGATACACTAGCAGGAAGTGATGTCGTCAGCACTGCTGAGGTTGCCGGTGGAGGTGGCTGCAATACCGGTACCCGAGCAGCCGGTGGAGCTGGTACCGAAAAAGGGGTTGACGTAGATGTTGCCAAAGCCATCATTTGGCGATCTCTTGCTGCAGAACTTGCAAGCAATTCGGCAATAGAAGGAAACCGCGACATGGTTCACGATCACGTAGTCACAGGAAGAACTTACCCTCTTGTGCTCATAACCTAACAGCTCTTAGCTGCTACTCAACTAGTCTTGTTAGTCTTGCAGAGGTCGTGAACACTTATAGGTCGAACACCGTACTCGCCCCACTTAGCAAATTTGGGATTGCGGGAGTTCTACCGAAGTGAACCCCGTTAAGAAAAAGCGTTGTACAAAACTACACTAAGTAATACTGGGCGGGTGACTTGACTACAGGTTTCTGAGAATTACACAGTACAGTTCTCATATGTTCAGCCAGCTAAAGCTGTCCTCCCAGTATTAATACTTGCTTATGTGTTACAGCTTGGGCCAATCCACTCTAGTTGAAGTGCTAGAAAACGATCGTGACGCTGCAGGGTAAGAATCGAAGCTGATGGCAGCGAAAGGGCTTGAAGAATAGGGTGTCTGCGGACTGGGAGTTTACATGTAGTAGGAAGAAGCTGGCTAGCAGCTCAGAGTCGAATCAGCACAGGAGTGTGCAAACGAAGTAAGCAGTAAGAGGACAGGAAGCTTTTGGAGTAAGTGCATAAAGTTTGCTCTGACTAAAAGCCGCTCCTGTAGAGAGACTTCGTAACAATATGTACTTATTACAGAAGTAAACAAGGCAGCTACTCGGGCTCGGCAAATGCTCGGAGTCGAGGATCATAGATTGAGGTCGCGAAAATGTGGCGAAGCGGTTCTGCGAAATCGCAAGATCGCAGGAGTCCTCTTGCACACTGCGCCCGAACTGCCGACTAACGGAGGGGGTACTCCGATCTTCCGTGAAGTTTCTTGATCTCACCTTGTGTACCCGTCGGTGGGACTAGATCGCTCCTCGGGTGATCTCGATTAGACGCGCTTGTTGTCGATCTTGCTGTCTGACAGGACAGCGGGAGAGGTGGTAGCAGCGGGGATACTTCTACTCGCTGCGCCGTGTAGTTATTAAGCTTTGATCTTGGCTGTACTTGGTCGATCTTGTTCTGACCAGTGTCGATCTTAGCTCGGGGGGGTCTTGTGGTCGGTGTGTGACCTTAATCCAATGTTTCCAATACGTGCTTGCCGCTTCCTATAGCGGGGTCTTGAGATTTGAGGGTTGACGAACGTCCAGCCAAGCAATCTGGGCGTAGGGGTTCTACTTAGTGTCGATCTTGATCTTGCGTGACGTCGGGAGGGCCAATCTTGTATATCCCTACCCGGAATAGCGAAGAAGAAGGAAGACTTGTGTAGTAGAAGGTAAAAGCAACTCTGAATTAATGGTTAATGTCCTATGCTTCCCATCTGTGGCTATCCATACTGCGCTGGCTTCATAATACCTATAATAAAGTCAAAATCAATATTTACCTGTCAAGATCGATATCGCGTGGGTACAATCGTCTCGGAAGGGGATGATGGCGCACGCATTCACTTGGTCATTATAGTGAATGTCACTATATCGAGGATCACCATAGAGAGGAGTTACTCGCGACCTTGATTGACGGGACAAGATTGAAGTCGGAAAACTTATTATCCGCTTCACCACAACCGTCCCCTGCATGAGCGACTACCGCACAACGGTTTTCGCTCGCTGCATCGTAGTCCAGGTTCCATGCCAACCTCGCCTCGAGCCACACTTTCCAATAATCTTTTGCTGATGTAAGATCAAGACTTGCCTCCTCGTTCGACGTCACTGGCGCCTGAGATTGGTACGGTCGTCGATCTTCCATGCCTAAGATCAAGATCGACCAGGTCTGACAAATATAGATTATTCGCCATTTCGGGAGATTTAAACGGTCGTCGATCTTCCCTGTCCCAGATCTATTTTCTCCTGCAAGATCATTGCCGTCGCCTTCAAGATCGTCAGATAGTCATACGTCAATCATTTCGCCCAACGTCGATCTTCCCTGTCCCAGGTCTACTTTCTTCTGCAAGATCATTGTCGTCGCTTTCGAGTTCGTCGGATAGTCGTACGTCATCCCTTTCGCCCAATTTCGCCAAGATCGACGCGATGAATTAGCCCATGAACTCGAGCACCCGCTACTTCCACACCGCGTGGAGATTATGACCAACTGCAGTCAACCTCCCATAGCACAGTCCACTAGGACGGGATCATCAATCTCAGTCACCAAGTTTAAGATCAGGGTCGATCGCTGTCGGTGTCCCAAAGGCAGCTGCCGGTTCAGAGTCTAGGCTTGTCGGCTTCAATGTCAGGTCAACGTGCAGGATCGCCATATCATCTCACTTCAGGAGGGACGAGATTAATTCCAATCCTGCCGCTCGGGTAGAACGAGATCAATCGGCGGCGAGATAAACTCCTCCTCTGAGCGTCTAGATAAAAGTCGCGCTAGATCTTCATGCTTGTTGTAAGTACTTGGTATGGAATTTCCAGATCGCGACATTATACCCCTTCTCATTTTGGTCTTGTCTCAATGTCTCACGGCGACTTAGCTCGTCCCTGCTCAGAGGTTGGATCGTCCCAGATCGATCTAGAAACTTCTGCAAGATCGCACCTCCACTTTCTGAAGCCTCGTCACCTTAAGGTCTGGTATCACAACGTGACCGTCGTTAAATTAACGGATGCACTATCGGCCGTCGATCTAGCATAACCTTGGTGGCCAAAATAATGACGCCGAACTCTCGCTGATCCTCCAGCATTACATATTCCACACCTCTGAGACGAGGTGTTAATGCGACATCCTCTGCGACGGGATCTAACGTTGAAATAGTATAACCTAGGATCTTTTTGGCCAATAACCTCCATGCTCGTGCAAAACATTCCATATCCTTCGTTGTGATATCCTTTTTGTTGTACGTCGATCTTGAAATATCAACGTCTTCGATCTAGTGTCGCATGACCACTAGTCGGTTCACACACATCATATACACCACTGTCCACCTGATCTACCGCCGTCCGACAGATCCTCCACCTGTTCCTTCGTGATGTGACCAGCTCACTTCACGATCTCGCCTCCTTATGGCTCCTCATGTGATTGCATAACCTCGAATCGATTTCGATTCGTTCGATCTCGCAAATAGTCATACAGTAGAGCTCCACAATTAAGATCGGCTTCATCTACCCATGTCGGTTTGTCATACCCTTTCCAATGCACCAAGAATTCACGTAATGTACGTCCATATCGCGTACGCTTCCCAGATCGCATGTCTATGATCTTTTCGACTTCGTATTCGTCATTGTCTAGATCTCGTATCCAGCTGTCCTCAGGCAACAACGCTTCATCAAAATCATATCGATCTTGATCTTGTATTGTCAACCGCATCTGAGGACGGTCCGGAAATTGTCGTACCGGTTTGATCTTAGAGATATGCACCACCGGGAAGAGTCGATATTCTGTACCGGCGATCTCAAGACGTACGGCATGTTCTTCCACCAACTCCAATACACGGAAAGGACCGTGCCACATGTGTGCCAGCTTACGCGCATATCCTTCCTTGACTCGATTTAAATACAGCCACACTTGAGTTCCAACTTCGATCTCATGTGGTCGGACCGTTTCATTATGTCGATCTGCCCTTTCTTGGATCGCATCTCGTAGTTTCCCGTTAACCTGCTCACGTGCTTGCTGATATTGCTTCTGGATACGGTATCGCCACCGACGGGGTTCACGATCTCGTCTTCTCGTTGATCCTAATGGTATCATTGCTTCCAACGTAGATCGTGGATCCCAGCCATGTAACAGATAAAATGGGGTATCTCCTCGGACGCGATCTTGGGCAGTATTGAGTGCGAAGGTGAGGCGCTCAGCATATTCGTCCCAATCTCGCTGGTCGATATCCTCCACATACATCTTGACTGCACGTGTCAATGTTCCCACCATCCGTTCGGCTGTACCGTTTGCTTGCGGGCGGTATGCCATTGTTGCTCGCTGTCTCTGTCCCACGATCTTGTTGAATGATCTGAAGAAGTCAGACATAAAACCGGGCTCTCGGTCATGTCGGATAGCCTCGCTTGCACCAAACCGACGAAAAACACATTCTTCGTAATTCTCGGCGACGGTCTGAGCTGTTCGCGATGCACTAGCTCTTGCGATCACATATCCAGTGAATAGATCGATCCAGATCAGCAACTCGGTGTTTCCTTTGTACGATCTTGGTAACGACGGTATGTGATCCATGCCGATAATCTGGAATGGGTACGTAGCTTGCAAATTACCGGGCGATTCCCCGTGGATCGTAGGCCGACCTTTTCCCGTCTCGCAGTCTATGCACTGACCCACGTAGCGTTGCACACTCTGATATAATCCACGCCAATGAAAATGAGCTCTGATCTTGTGGTATGTCCGTCCGATACCTTGGTGGCCACCTTCCAGACTCGAATGATAGTGATGCATAAGATCGTGTTGTAATGTTTCAGGCACTACGAGCTTGGCGACAAGATCGCGATCTTCGTCTGACTGCTTGGTCGGTGGAAAATAAAACAGTAATCCTGACTCATCCGTCTCATAGCGATCTGCGATCTTAGAACAGCTTTTCGCTTCAGTCGACGTAAGATCTTGTACGTCCCCTCGCAGGTAAGCCTTAAGATCGACGATCCATTTCTCCTCGTCTTGAGCTCGGTTAATACGTTCCATCCTCATCCTTTGTACGATCTCTTCTTGTAACACTTGAGGACGGCATTCCTTACGCGATCTTGTGACTGCAGCGATCTTGACTGGGGTTGCATCATCCTTAGCTATTAGCAACTCATCCAATCTATTGAGAGTCATCAGATCTTGGCGCTCCTCTTCTTTGACAATCACAACTCCACTTTCACGACGTAATGCGGCACTCGCCAAACTGTCTGCACTTTGATTCCAATCACGCTTCATATGCAAGAACTCATGGGTGGGCCAAGATCGGAGACGTTCAAGTGCTTGCTGTCTTAACAACGTTAACCCCGGGGCCTTGCATTCGATCTCACCCTTCATTTGTCGGATCACAAGATTAGAATCTCCACAGATAATCAGGCGTCCCCTGTCCATATCTGACAGGAGATCGAGGCATAGAAGCAGACCGTGATACTCAGCCTCATTTACCGTAAGATCGAGCTTATACTTCGATGCTGCTGAGATCACTGTCCAGTCTGGTAGACTCCACACTATTCCACTGTATGCTCCGCCACTTCGTTTCACACGTGCTGATCCATCAAAACTAACAACCAGTAACCTCTCATCTGGTTCCACTGTTGGAGGTGGCATCGAGATCACTTGTCGTGGTTGTTTCCTGGGAGCGATCGAAACCAAGATCGAGTCCACTTCTTTACGGGGCGTAATACTTGCCGCGATCACACCCAAGATCTCATCCTCCCCTTTGGTGCATTTCACGATCTCAAGGGTCCAGCTTGATAGAAGTGCAGCCCATCGTCCTAACCGTCCTTGCAACCCGGATGAGTGAAGTAGCCACGCCAGTGTAGAGTGACGCGTCAATACTTTGATCGATCTTGTCACGAGTTGAGTATAGCAGATGTCTAGTATCCTGAGCAGAGCCAACACTTCTTTGTCGACCATACCATAGTTGATCTCGTTCGGCTTGAGCGTGCGACTAGTGAAAGTCACTGGCTTGTACACTCCATCGTGTTCTTGCATCAGGGCAGCTGAGATCGCCCATTTGCTGGCGTATACTACCACCACCGGTTGTCGATCCACATCGAAGTGTTGTAAGATCGGAGCATTCACGATCTTGTTCTTTAAAGTGGCGAACGCTGTCCTAGCCTCAGTCCACTTGTTACCCTCTTCTGTAGCTACATTCTCATCGTCCCCAGTCGATTTTGTCCTTCGAGCGATCTCATAGAAGTCCGCTTCGCGTAGTTCGTACAGAACAGATGCGTAGATCGCGAAGTCTTCAATAAATCGACTGTAGTAGTTGAGACTTCCCAAGAATGATTGCATCGATCTTAGGTTGGTGGGAAACGGTAATTCTTGTAAAGCCGACAAATCTTTTGGATGTGTCTCCAAACCTTCAGCTGATACACGATGTCCTAGATAATCCACCTTTTGCTGACCCCAGAAGCTTTTGGCGACACTGATGGACAAATTCCACTCGTCGCAGGCATCTAACAGCCTTTCCACCTTTTCGCATAACGCGTCCCACGATCTTCCGGTTACCAGTATGTCGTCGATGTAAGATCGACGTCCCAACACTGACTCATTTCTCTCTAAATCAGGTTCTCCTGTCTCGAATACGTCCTTTCGGTCAGATCGATCTTGATCTTGGGTCACTTTCACGAATCCATATAGTGCATTGTCTAGGAGTCTCTGGTAGATCTGGGGAGCGTTTTTAAGTCCGAACGGCATTCGATTCCACTCAAACAATCCAAATGGAGTAATAAATGCCGAGATCGATCGGGCTCGGTCCGTCATGGGCACTACCCAGAAACCGCTGGCCATATCCAAAGAACAATACCAGAGAACTTATCGAGATCATCCAGCAAATCATTGATCAGAGGCATGGGATATACCATGAGCCTTGTCAGACTATTAACCAGGCGGTAGTCGATACACAACCGGATGTCGATCCCATTCTTCTTGATGATCACAACTATAGGTGACGCCCAAGGGGATGTCGAGTGTCGGATCATCCGAGCCGATAATAGTCCCTTGATCAGTTGGTACAATTTTTCGCGGAATTGTATGGCCACCTTGCGACAACGTTGAGCGACTGGCTTTGCATTTCCCACATCTATGTCACATACCACTCCCTTCGCCGCTGGTGGTAAGGCATTGCCCTTTCCGATAAGGAGGTGCTTCCGTTTCCAGATAATTTGCACAAGACGTTCGATCTCCTCCTGGGTGTTGGTATTGGCATCACCTATTTGAAGATCTTCGATCTTGACTTCTTCCGTGGTCGCGGTCACTTCTGGTAGCACAGCCATTTGATCTTCCACATCTTCTGCGAATAAGCTCCCCCCTTCCTTGATACAAACTTCATCATCCATCGTAGGATCGCCTATGTCTGCCGCGGCTTTGGTGCGAAGATTATTACTGTTAGCAGGGTCGATCTTGCCTTGGTCAGATGTACATTCGATTGACGGTGGGCTTGCGTCCCCGTTCCCGCGATCTTGACATTGTGGATGGCTTTTACCGGCCGTGGTAAGATCGCTGTTGGTGTTACGTACTCGGGACGCTCCACCATTGGCTCGGTGATCTGCTCGTTGGTACCCGCTTCACTGATTTCATCTGTAGTTGCCTGATATGCGAGATTTTGCCATTCGGCGTACCTCCTCGATCCGACGGATACATATCCCGGAATTCGGGAATACGATCTCCACTCAACCACATCGCGACTCTCGATCCTTCATGAAGAGTTAGTGCACGATCACTCACATTGGTTACCTGTAGATAACGTGTCTTTCCTGGTCCGACTGTGATCGTTGGTACCCATCGATCTCCCCTGGTGACCCATAGCTTATACTGGTTAGACGTCTGACCTCGTAGCCTGATCTCGGCCGTCTGTCCGACATCGATCCAGTAGTGATCCTTCCAGCACACATGTTCGACCTTGTCACCGTAGAGAGGACGCCTACCAGCCATCTGAAGGCGGACTTCGTCGGGCAGACATATTGTCCCATCAGCGAGATCGAGGCGGATACCCGCTGGCACCATGAAATCCATTCCTAGTATCAGATCTTGACCTCCAGTGGGCGGACCTACCCATGCATCAAAGAAGTACACTAGCGATCCTGCCAGCGTGATCTTGAGACGAGTACGTCCCTCGATCTTATATGGAGATCGTCCAACACCTTCGCATTCCAACGTTTGATTCTCATCAATGTGGCACCCGACCTTACGAGCAAAGGTGGCATCCAATATGGACACCTCGGCACCACTGTCAAATAGCAAAGTTGCTTTTTTGTTGTTGATCTTCCCCATAGCCTTAGATTGCTTGAACTTCTTGTCTGGAACATGATACTTCCAGTAACCCCGCGATTCCCCAGGGGAGATCTCAAGAGCCATCATCACACTCGATCTTGCATATTCATCGATCTGGCGTAGACTTGACACTGTAGCGGTGGATTTCTCCAGAAGATCACATGTATTGTCGATCGGATCGATCAGTTGATTAACTGTTGCCTCCGATTGTTTCTCGACATATGCATAAATGCAAGTAGCTAGAACGCTCGTCTCGTACCGGTTTCCAAACCGGCGAGCGTCCTAGTTTAACATCTTCTCCGCCGTCTCTGGCAACATCCGGCGTGCTTGGTAGGATTGTACCATTGTCGGATCAAATTGTAAAATTCCTCCATGGTACATTTTCCCGCTTCGTGGATGTCACCACATGCCTTGCATGTGAATAGGCAGCGATCTGAGGGATGTCCTTTACGACCGCACTTCTCACACGTCAGACGTCCCCAGCACCCAAGATCGCTATGTTTGCGCGACCCACAGTGCGAGCATCGCTTAGGTGGTGAACCTATATCATGTCGATCTTGTTGTGCACGATTGTTTCCGGTCTCCGAGCGACTGCGATCTTGGTTCCTTTGATCTTGATCTTGCTGCCCTTCATTGTTTCCAGATGCTGCGAGGTAGACACGACGTAATCCTGCTTCGCCGTCCGATCCACTAGAGTCCTCTTCAGACTCGCTGCTGTCTGAGATCGCCTTGACAGCTCTGACGGCCCGAGTTGAAGCAGACGGGGCTGCCGCACCGCTGTTCTTCTGACGAGGCTTGATTGATCCATATACAGCCTTACTTTGTCGTGCCTTCGCTCGTTGCCGAGATCGGAGTGCTTCTTCCAAGGTGTCAGCATCTGGGATTCGTAGTAAAGCCAGGTGATCTGCAAGATCGCGGTCATCAAGAGTTTCAATGAAGTGCTCCACGTGTTCACGTCGGACTTCCGAAGGTCCATCCTTGATCTGGAGGCGGGCCCTGAGTCCTGCCACATTGAGCCGATACAGATACTCCAGCGGAGATTCGTCCGATCTCTTGCGCGCGTGGTAATATTGCCTCGCGACTGACACTCCTCGTCCACAATACTGAACCTGGAAGTTGCGGAGCAAATCCTTCCAGGTACTGCGTGTTGTGCGACTAAGCTGTCGATACCAGTTTCGAGCCGATCCTGTGAGGAGATCGCCGAACACCAGACACTTTTCCTCGTCTGGAGCTTGATCTCGCATAAAGGCAGACTTTACCTTGCTAAGCCAGGCCCTGGCTCGATCTTCGTCCCCTTCTCTCCCCGCGAACTCCTTGAGTTCAGACATGGCGGAAACTCGTATACGTGGAACACTTGTCGATCTTCCGGTGGTCGTGGCTGATGCTGATGCTACAGTCGCGCGTCTGGGAGGATCAAGATCGAGATCATCTGGGTCGTATTCATGAGGACTTGGGTGTCGATCTAGCGATCCCACAGACTCCATATCCACATCTCGGTCTTCTGCTGGTGCTAAGATCCCGGGATTGGCAGGGCTTTGTTGTTCCTTCAAGAATCGGCTCATTGCCGCTTGGAAGTACGATTCCAACTTCGCATTCGATCCTTGTGTCATGTTTGATGCGATGACATCCGTACTCGCTTGGTCTCATGATCTCCACGCTGCCGTAACATGGCAGCTCCTGAAGGGCCTAGCGTCATCCGAGGTGGGTCATCTGCACTGTCAGTGTCTACTTCTTCAGTCGCCGACTCGTAATGTGAGGATGTTCCTGTCTGATCTTCCAATGTGAGTGCTGGCAACGATCTTAGCATGTCGTCGGTTGATCTAGTCGCGACCTTAGAGGTTACATTCTTCTCGCCTACCAAGGGCTTCAGTAGATCGAAGATCGACATTAAAGCCGTGTTGATCGTACTGAGCCTCGTATCGAATAGCTCATTAGCGTCGAACGATCCTGCGATGATCCCACCTTCCTTGATCAGTTGTAATAGCGCCTTCGCAGCTTCTAGCTTGCTCGATCTTGCAGTTGGTTTCTGCACTGGGCCTTTTAGATCACTAATGATCTTCGGCTTGATAATCTGCATAACGGGGTTCTTGATCAAGAAGGTGTGAAGTTCCTTCTTGTGGTATGCGATCTCGAGGGACTCATCAGTCCACACTGTTTTAAGATCGTCTTGGTCATCAGCGTCCGATCCTGGTGCTTTCAACTTCTTCCGTAGGGCTTCGATCTTGCTGACTTCTTTTTTGTGCTCGACTTGGAGACGAGCGTTTGGATGGCTTTCGCCGGTGGACTTTCGTCCTGCAGATCGCGACGCAAGTCGGAATCTGCTGGGGTCCCCGAAGGGACCTGGGGAGGAGGTAGAGGCTTCTCTTCTAGGTCCGTAGCTGGACCTTCCTCTGTTCCGTCGGTAGAGCTCCTCCCAAAGCTCTGCCGATCCGCGGATCGATCTTGATTCAGCGGTGTCGTTGGTGATCCGATCTCCAACGACGCTGGTTTCCCTGATCTAAGATCAGCATGCGCTTCTTCATGGGACTCACGGTGAAATCCCGAGTCACCCAAAGATCCGGGCACGCGCACCATTGTGGCGAAGTGGTTCTGCGAAATCGCAAGATCGCAGGAGTCCTCTTGCACACTGCGCCCGAACTGCCGACTAACGGAGGGGGTACTCCGATCTTCCGTGAAGTTACTTGATCTCACCTTGTGTACCCGTCGGTGGGACTAGATCGCTCCTCGGGTGATCTCGATTAGACGCGCTTGTTGTCGATCTTGCTGTCTGACAGGACAGCGGGAGAGGTGGCAGCAGCGGGGATACTTCTACTCGCTGCGCCGTGTAGTTATTAAGCTTCGATCTTGGTTGTACTTGGTCGATCTTGCTCTGACCAGTGTCGATCTTAGCTCGGGGGGTCTTGTGGTCGGTGTGTGACCTTAATCCAATGTTTCCAATACGTGCTTGCCGCTTCCTATAGCGGGGTCTTGAGATTTGAGGGTTGACGAACGTCCAGCCAAGCAATCTGGGCGTAGGGGTTCTACTTAGTGTCGATCTTGATCTTGCGTGACGTCGGGAGGGCCAATCTTGTATATCCCTACCCGGAATAGCGAAGAAGAAGGAAGACTTGTGTAGTAGAAGGTAAAAACAACTCTGAATTAATGGTTAATGTCCTATGCTTCCCATCTGTGGCTATCCATACTGCGCTGGCTTCATAATACCTATAATAAAGTCAAAATCAATATTTACCTGTCAAGATCGATATCGCGTGGGTACAATCGTCTCGGAAGGGGATGATGGCGCACGCATTCACTTGGTCATTATAGTGAATGTCACTATATCGAGGATCACCATAGAGAGGAGTTACTCGCGACCTTGATTGACGGGACAAGATTGAAGTCGGAAAACTTATTATCCGCTTCACCACAAAAACGAAATATTTACTCTTATCAAGCGGTTGTCATTATCTTTGTAGGATAAAGGCCATAGCGGAGGTCATGTAAGAATTCAATCGAGAGTGACAAAAAATGCATAAAAATCGTAAGTGATGCCGGTAGGCTACTCTGGATTACTTGTAGTACTGGAGTCAGAATAAGTCATAAGACCATCATTATAATAGTGGTTGAAAACAAGAAAGCTGGTTTGTTCTATTGCCTAGAATTATTATATACTTCCTCTGTCCGAGAATATAAGCGGGCTTAGAATGATAATCTCGTTTTAAGCCCAAAACCGATTTATAATACTCGCGGATTGGCTCAAATTTAAGCGCTGCGCTTAAGGATTAATTCGGTGGCCGTCCGGCGGGATTTTATTGAGTACTGAAGAAGTTACAGCCGTTCACGTATAGTTAGTTCCAGATCTACCGCATTCCAGTCTACGCCAGTTCTCCCCATGACTTCTTCACACGCTACAGGCCCCGGCAGAAGAAAGAACCTTACCCCCAGAGAGCGTGCTGAAGCTGTCGCCTTCCTGCTTGGCGTCAGTAGCGAGCTGCAACCCCGACAAGGCGCCATTCGGGAGTGTGCAGAAAAGTTTGAGTGCAGTGGCGACCAGATCTCGCGCCTTTGGCGCCGAGCGGTCCAATACATCCAGGCGGGCAACCCAATCAATTACGACAGCGGCAGGAAGGGGAGGAGCGGACGCAAGTCGCTCCTGACGAAGAGTTCCGTCACGACCTCAACCATGCCATCGCACTTATCCCCCTCGAAGATAGGACGGAACTTCGCACTTTAGCGAACAAACTCGGTATTCCTAAATCTACGCTGCATGACTACTTATGGCTGGTGTTTCGCGTTCACACTGCTCGAGCTAAGCCAATGCTTACAGATGAACAACGAGTTGAGCGAGTGAAGTTCGCAACTGGATTTGTGAAATCGGCGTCTGGAAGCAGAATGATGTTTGACAGCATGATGGAGTATGTGCACTTAGACGAGAAATGGTTCTACTTAAAGAAGGACAAACAGCGGTTCTATCTCGGAGAGCAAGAGGAGGACCCTCATTCACTTTGAAGAACAAGAACTATATTGTGAAAGTGATGTTTTGTGCGCTGTGGCACGTCCTCGTTGGGTTGCTAAGGAGCGCTGCGTGTGGGATGGAAAGATTGGTCTGTGGCCATTCGCTGTGTATGAACCGGCACAGCGATCTAGCAAAAATCGTGATGCTGGAACGTTGGAGCTGAAAACGTATACCGTGGACCGTGACATTTATCGACAAGCGCTTTGCCGGATGGTTTTACCGCGCATCAAAGCGGTATGGCCATCAGGTAAGCGTGTCGTGCTGCAGCATGACAACGCCAAGCCACACGTCGCCGCCGATGATCCCGAGGTGCTGGACGCTTGTTGTGAGGGTGGTTGGGATGTGAAAATTAGCCCCCAACCGGCCAACTCGCCAGATTTCAATGCCAACGACCTTGGCTTTTTCGCTTCACTACAGTCGCTACAATACAAGAAGAAAACTAAAACTATAGAAGACCTAGTCGACAACGTTGACGCTGCTTTCCGTCAGCTCGAGTACACTAAGATCGACAGTGTATTCCTCACGCTGCAGTCGGTGCTCCAGGCCACGATGCGAGTCGACGGCTGTAACAAGTACAAGATTCCCCATCTGTGACGGGGTCACACGAGCACCTTGCTTAGAGGAAGCGTGCTATTAAGAGTATACAAACTCTAAGTGAACGGCAGTTCACTAGTCCCTGGTCTTAGGGGACTTAATAGCCAGTTTAGAGTAGATTTTAGACTGATTTATTTATAGTTAATTAGGTCCATTTGGCCTGTAATACAAATTACTAATTAACTATACTTTATCGTAATTATGCATATAAAAGGTAGGTTTAATGTTATTGGATGGCCCTCAGCCACCGAACCTACGTGGCAGTAGTGTGGCTCACACCACAGTGTGGCCCACACTACTCCATCAGAGTATTAAAACAAATACTCGCAGAAGTATATCTACTTCTAAAGGCGGTACCCTTTCTGGGGTACCCCTTTCATGTAACCCCGTTACATCCTCCCCCACTTAGGTTGGAAACACCCCCAACCAATGAGGAGCTAGGAAGAGAGCTCCGCTCTCTTTCCTGTCCTTTGTCGATACCCATCGACAAGCCACCGTTGTGGCTTAAGGCTTTCATTCAGCCTTTTCGCGCGTCCAAGACACCTGGAGGCTTCCACGTCAGCCTCCCAAGATGCCTAAGAAGGCAAACACCCGCGGCGCTTCGGCGCCTTCTAAGTCTAAGACCGCGAGGTCGAAGACGCTAAGGCCAAGTCGAAAGACAAGGCCGCTCCGCGCAAGGAAGTCCGCAAGGCGGCTTCCGAGGCAGGCAGCAAACGTACGGCTGCTGCTGCCAGCCAAGAAGGGAGTTCGCGACGCAGTCGCTCGCGCTCCCTGTCACCCGACGATAGGCCGAACCCTCGGTTCGCCTATCGGGACCACAGTCCCGGATCTGAGTCCCCGGAATTTCATTTCCGATCATCACGGGATCAGAGTCCGACGGGGACTCTCCTGGATCCGCTAAGGATCCATCTTCTTCTCAGGATGCTCCTTCACAGGATGCTCCTGTACAGGACGCTCCTTCGCAGGATGCTCCTGTTGATGATAGCGAATCATCAGAGGCAAAGGCAGCTTCGACGAGCTCGCCTGCCAAGAACCTTACCTTGACCGAAGGTAAGGCTCGAGCCCAAGCTGCGAAAGCAGCTTCTCCAAAACGGGCTGGTGAGGGCGCTGCTGCTGCTAAGAAGCGCGCAGCCCCTGGCTCTCCTACGTTAGAGCCTTCAATCGCTAAGGGATTTAAATCCCTGTTCGACTCCTCAGACGAGGAGGAAGAGGAGGGGGCTGTCTCCGAGCCCCGAGAGATCTCGAACGATCTCGATGAGCAGCAGGAGCGCTATCAAGTTCCTCAACTGCAAGGCGCTCCTGTGCATTCCACACCGGTGTATCCTCGCGGATACTACCCACCGGATGCGGGGTCTGGGTCTCCAATGTTCTTGGAGCACCTCAAGGCCCCTCGTGGACTTAACCATGGGCGCACTTCACGTGGCGCCTATGAGCGTGCCTTGGTTCAAGTCGAACCACTCTTTGTCAATGACATTGAGGCCGCTAGGTGTGTGTTACTTGCACCACACCGAATTCCTCTCAAGGAATTACTAGTCTTCGAAAGAAATCCGAAGACCGTGGTGGGCTCTTCCCGTGTGGGGCTACCCTTGGGTACAGCCCGAGAACACCACAACCCAGACCCAGGCAGAAGACCTGTTCTGGAGATGGGTTTCTCTAAAGAACTTCACAGTTCAGGAGTTGAAAGAACTCCGGGAAGATCGCCTGCTGTCCTATGTCTTGGACCAGCGAGATCTTCGAATTGAGTTTGCCCACTTAGTCGCTAAGCGGCAACTCCACTCCGTCATGGAGGGACTTAGACAGCAGTCTAAGTCCAGCGCTCAAGACGAGCGCGGGTACGGTTCCGTCAACCCAGGGACCGTACACCGTAAGGCGGCTAAAAAGCCGCGGACTACTTACGCCCCGGCTGTTGATCCCAAATCTCAACAGCCTTCGGGCAGTCAATCCGGAGCCGGTCTTCCGGCTCCCACGAGTTCTGTGACGAGGGGTAACCCCGCCACTTCACAAGCAGCTGGCGCTTCCCAGAGCGCCGCCGCTCCTGGACGACCCGCTCCACATGATAGTGGAGCTCGCCGTTCCGGTCAAGGAGGGCAGGAGGAGCTCTCGCACGCGTTTGAGTACGCGGCTCCTTCTCAGCCTGGACCCTCATCTTCGGGTCGGGACTCTGTGGGGTCCCTATTAAGTGACGAGGTCCGTCAACTTCGAGATCGCGTCTATGCGATCGAGATAGCCCTTGGGCTTGGACCTGGTGGTCAGGCTGCCGCTCAGGCTGGCAAGCCGGGGACCCTTGAGGTCCTTCGCCAAGACTTGGACGCTCTTGGTCGTGAGACTCATGAGCTCCATGGGCGTGTTGACCGCCGAGCTCCGGCTGCTGCCGTGAAGGAGCTCCGTCGAGGCTTAGACGTTCTAAGCCATGAGGTGCATGGTCGTATGCCCTCTTATGAGCCGCAGGGGTACTCGTACCACTCGGCTTATGGGTATAGCTCTTACCCGAGCTCTTCCCATTCGGTACCGTCATACCCTTCGTATGACTCGCGTGGGTACCAGCCTGTATATCATTCACAGGCTTCGACACCGGCAACTCCGGTTGTCCAGAGAGCTCAGCCTCGTTTCGAGGAGGTGAGTTCTCACCTTGGTCCCTCCGTCCGAGAAGGAAGACCCAGCGGATCGTGATACCGCTTAAGACGCCCCACGTTGAACGTCGGGTGCGTCGCCATTGACTTCGGGAGGTCAATGGTATACGCCGCGCCATGTCTGGCCAGGACCGCGAAGGGTCCAATGAAGCGGTGCTTCAACTTGTTGCTCCTACGAGCTAACCAAGTTTATAGGTAGTTTTTAGTGTCTAACAACACCAATTCACCTTGTTTAAACAAACTTAAGTTTCCTCTTGCATGTTTATCTGAGTACTCCTTGTTCTATCTTGGGCCGATGCCATCGCATCTCTAACCCGGCTGATCAACGTCAGCCTGTCGTCTATAAACGACGACAATTGTCTTTTTAAAGACTCGGGCTCTATTTCTGAGACCTGGGAGGAAAAGGCTTTCCGAGCCTCTCCCCCACTTACGATGGAGGCCACAGTGCCTCCCCGCAAGGTTAGCGGCACCTGGGGGTGTCGTAACCCATTCAGATAGAACGGGGTAAACCCCGTTGATGCGTGTACCGCATTGTTGAGTGCAAACTCAACCATAGGAAGCTGATCCGACCAGGATCGAGGTGCTTCCGCACAGATACTGCGCAGAGTATCTTCGAGCACGCGGTTGACGCGCTCCGTCTGACCATCCGTCTGCGGATGGTCTGCAGTTGACATCGTCAACTTAGTTCCCAGCAATTGGAACAGGGTGTCCCAGAACGCACCCGTGAAACGCGGGTCTCTATCCGAGACTATGGTCTCTGGTAGACCATGATAGCGAAACACGCTATCTAGGAACAGCTGTGCAGCTTGTTTCCCGGTGACCTTGTCACGTACCGGAGCAAGATGTACCATCTTGCTCAAACGGCAGACAAACACCAATATGCCGGTGTTGCCCTTGTCATCGGCCGGCAGGCCGAAGACGAAGTCGAGACTCATCGACTTCCAGCAATCTGCTGGTACAGGTAGGCTCTGCAGTGGAGCCGAGGCGTGGCCCGAAGGCTTCACCCTCTGACATGTTTCACATGTCTTGACATAGTGTGCCACCCACTTATACATGCGGGGCCACCAAAATGTCTGAGAGACCATTTGGTAGGTCTTCTCCCGGCCAAGATGGCCACTTATCGGCGCATCATGCGCCTCTAGAAGTATGTCATACTTCAGATCCTCGTCGTTCGGAACGACAACCCGAGGAGGATCTCTAGGGTCTACTCGTAATGGAGTAACCCTTCGGCCAGCTCATAACGATGGAGCTGCGCCCGCTGTCGAGGCGAGAGCCTGTCGACTTTGGCGTCCTTGCCATCGGACAAGAACTGCACCAGTGGCGTGTAGTTCTCATCCTCCTGATACGCTAAGCGTATCCGATCATATAGATCTGTCGTGACCCGACTGACATGAGCTAGCTCATAGTCAGGTCGACGCGACAATGCATCGGCAAGCACGTTGAGCTTGCCCGGCTTGTATTCAACGCGGAAGTTGTATTCCGCGAAGAATGACAGCCACCTCGCCATCCGCTGCGACAGATGCGGCGAGTTGGTGGCAGTCCGCAAGGACGCGTGATCCGTATAGATCACAAAGGGCTCGTGCCCAAGAGGTGAACTCTAAATTTGACAAGAGCGTACTTCATTGCAAGTAGCTCCTTGTCATGAACGGGATAGTTCCGTTCGGCAGCCTTCAGCTGCCTGGACTGGAAGGAGATGACACGTTCGTGTCCTTCATCGTCCTTCTGCAACAGCGCACAGCCTATTGCATAGTCAGAAGCGTCACAGACGACGCTAAATGACTTGTTTTCGTCCGGCAAGGCCAGGACTGGCGCTTGCTGTAAGCTCGCCTTGATGCTGTCAAAAGCATCCTGGTGCGGTTGCTCCCAGACCCAGTCGGCATCCTTCTTTAAGAGATCCGACAAGGGTCAAGCTAGTTCAGCGTACCCTGCGCTGTACTTATGAAGATAGTTGGCTAAGCCCAACCACTTCCGGAGGTCCTTCTGCGACCTCGGGGTCGGCCAAGCCGCTATGGCCTTGACCTTCCCTGGATCGGCGCGTACGCCGACCCTGCTGACAAAGCAGCCGAGGACTTTTATCTCCTCAGCCGCAAAGACGCACTTGTCGATGTTGGCATAGAGCTTGTTAGCTCTCATGACCTCAAACACTCGACGGAGGTGCTTCAAATGCACCTCCATAGCCGTCTGGCCGTCTTCGGCACGGCTATGGACGAATATATCGTCGAAGTACGTCTGTGCGAATGTACGCAATGGTCTAAACAGTTGTGTGACCAAGCGATTGAACGTCGCTGGGGCATTGATAGCCCTTGTGGCATCACTAGCCACTCCCAGAGCATCCCACTCGGGGTGCTCACTGCGGTGAGAGGAATGTCACTCTCCCGCATCAGGATCTGGTAGTATCCGTCTACCAGATCCAGGGCACTGTACAGTGTACAGCCCGACATGTTGTTTAGCAACACATCCTTGCGAGGGATCGGCGTCTGTGCCGGTACCGTCGCATTGTTCAGCTTGTTGTAAGCATGAACCAGACGCCACTTCCCGTTCGGTTTACGAACGCAGAAGGTCGGCGTCGAGTGCGGGGACTTCGACTCCCGCACCATGCCCGACTTCGCCTTTCGGCGAAGAAGGCATCTATGACCTCGCACTGCTCGCGAGGTAGAGGCCACTGCCTCGTGACACAATACTTTGTGCCGGGCACGAGGTCAATCTCGTGCCGAACTCCCCGATCCGGCGGGAGTTGGGATGGTGGGTGCTTCGACACCACATCCGAGTATTCCTTCACAAGAGGATACACTGGATCCTCCGGGTTCTTGAGAATCTCAGAACCCAAGCGCGTTGCACGCTGCTTCGTGAACCCCTCCAGGACGTCCTCGTCCATTACGGAGGAAGAGTTCAAATCTTCAGGAGAGGTCTCCGGCTTCAGGAGCACCATCTCCGCAATCTCTACGGCCTTCAACTCGGCCAGGAAGTCCTTCATGGACAATTCCTCGAGGTTCAGCAGTGCTGACACCTCTGGCAGTGCCTCCAGATGGACGGCACCTGCCTTCACTTGACGACCGGACACGCCGTCGAAGACATGGCATTGCTCTTCGACCGGCCGTGCCGGTGGAGTCTCAGACTCCGAGTGTGGTACTTGGTTATCCACACGGGAGGTGCTCAACGGCACCTCCGCACTCGTACTGGTCTTCTTGACCCCGCGTGGAACTACGTTACCCACGCTAGAGACGCATACTGCGCTCTCGATCTTCTCGGTCTCTTCGACCTCGTGTGGAACTATGTTACCCACACCGGAGGCGCTCTCAGCGTCCTCCTCAACAGCCTCAGCTGTTTGCGGACCTATGTTACCCGCTTGCGGAACTACGTTGCCCGCCTGTGGACCTATGTTACCCACACAGGAGACGCCTTTAGCGCTCTCCTTAGCAGCCTCTGCTGCTTGCGGACCTATGTTACCCGCCTGGTCAGTGCCGTCCGGCACTGCCACAGTCGAAGCCCATACGGCGCGACGACTCTTAGCGTTGGGACTTGCCGTCGTGGCAATCCCACACGCTTGGCAATGAGCCTTGGTCTCACGACCGGTTGCGAGGCTCATCGCAACATCTTCGTTGGAGTCCGTGACTCCCAATACTTCTTCGGGCGCGTAAGCGCCTTGGCGACCATCTCTGGCGCCCCAGTCCCGGACAGAGGTGGGAACATTACTCACCAAAGCTCTGTCGGAGACTGCGGGCCGGCTAGCCCCAATGGCTTTGCCGCGCCAATCGATCCAGGGCTCGTGCTTCTCGAGCCACGGCATGCCCAGGATCAAGTCGTACTTGTCCATGTCTAGGACAAGGAACGACTCCGTGCTGTCAAAGTCTTCAAACTTTACAGCCAGGTCCATACGGACCCCAGGTACGTTAACCACCGTACCATCGGCCAGTCTCACCGAGACCTGGCCCCTGCCTTTGCTTTCTCGCAAAGCATCGGCATACTTGTCGCCATTCCGCGCGACCGTCTGGCGTCGAGCAAAGTGTCGACGCGCCCCAGAGTCAATCAGGACTCTAAAGGGATCTCCATATCCCCGTACACTCGCGTGTACCACGAGCAGTCCGCCGCTGCTCTTTCTCGTCTCGAGAGCACCCAGGCTCTCAGGGCTAAGCCTCCATGGCGTGCGCCGTCCGCACTCCTACCATGGGGACTTAGATCTCCCCAGTAGGGCGCCCCGCCCCTACTGGTGACCCCAGTTCCCCTGGCTCTTGGGTCGCGGCTTCTGCCACGGGCCCCTCGAGCCCCTAGGTTTGGAAGGGAACTTCCTTTGCCCTCCCGCAGGGCAGGCACGTTGCATGTGCCCGAGCTTCCCACATCCGTAGCAACGGATGGAGCTCTGTACGGCCGTACCCAGTTCCATGGGTACCGGCCTGTGCTAGCTCCAGCTGCTGGAGCTCCTTGCACTGCGCCTGACGACGCATTGTGGCCTTGCCACACCGACGTAGGAGTACGAGCCTGTCGGTGGCTGTACTCCTCTTGAGGGCGATCTGGATCGCTTCCTCCATAGTGTTCGCATGCACGCGGAACAACTGTGTGCGGGATGGGCCCACCTTCAGGCCATCCATGAACACGGTCACTTGATGTGTTCAGGTAGGGGGTTCCCTACCAGAGATGCAGCGAGTACTCGCATCTCCTGGATGTACTCATGCAGCTCACGCTTCCCTTGTTTACAGGCAAGGAAGCGCGAGCGCTGGCGATACTCATAGTTCGCCGGAAGGAAGGCGGCTCTAAGCTGTTGACACAGCTGAGCCCAGGTGTGAAACAACCCGGCGTTGTCGCTTCGCGCGTGTACCCCAGGTCTTCGCCCGACCTCCTAGGTTGGACAGGGCGAAAGCGACCCGAAGTCACTCGGTCGAGATTAGAGCCGCGTCCATCGCGAGCTCTACTCTTGACCCAGAAGTGGAGGTTCTCTCCCTCCTTCCCTCATAAGGGTTAACCTTAAGCCTCAACTGTTCGTGTAGGACACGATAGAATTCTCACTTGTCGGGTGAGTTCCCACCAACAACACACGCTTCCCCGTTAAGGTCAGCGATGTTGGATCAAACCTGAAGACCAGGTACGATCCCTTACACCGGGTCGGTTGTAAGCGCTTCTGTATACCGAGGTTGTTTTAGGTAACCCTTACCTACACCACTAGCCACGAGCTTAGACTAGGGTGTTATATTGCGCTTTCGCGCGTAACCCTGCAGTCCCTCAGAGGAAAGGGTACCGGCGTGTTAGGCCTTATACAGGGGGTTCGAGGTATAACCTCGACGGGGAGCAAAATATACACTAGGACCTTAATAGACCCTAAGTATACACGTAACGACACTTCACTGTCGCCTCCGATCTCTCGGCCACACCAACTCTTGGCCTGACCAGGATAAACTCTCGGTTCAATGTACCTTGAGTCTACCAACAGGCATCCCACACAACTGAGCGTGTCCTGGCACTTAAATAAGCTAGCTACACTTACCTAAGTCGGACTTGACTCTTGTTAGTGGGGGGAAGACTGCGTTTTATAAACTGCTTAATGTGAGGCTCAGAGAGCCTCTGTATGTCATCCTATGTTTTGTCCTATGCCTATATACAAATATCAAGTGTAAACAAATCACTGTAGGAGTCTCCGAGGTTTCAGAATAAGTACGACCGAGGGTCGACAACTCACCCTTAAGTACGGATTTGGGACTGTACAGACGTGAGACAAGGGATCTGAGATGGGTACAGAGCCCTATCTCGGCCTAATCCAGGAAGCCTCGGCCAGGTTATATTAGGCTAGCCGAGGCTCCCGGATGTCACTATTCCTTCTCTGTCACTCCGTCGCGGGAGTATAATCCTCCAATGGGGTGAACCCTCGCTTTTCACCGAAAGGTTCTGTGGCGGTTGCCTCTAGCGACTGGGTCGCTACCTCACCGTTAGAACCCAACACCACAACTGCCCCCGCCTCGACGCGAACCTTCCAACTGGTGACCGTCGTGGCGCCTCATTCTCCAATTTTCCTTCGCCGCACCATGGTCCGTCCGTCACGAGCTCTGGAGCGGGCCACCGCCACAGCCATGCAGGCTCTCGGGCCTCAAGAACAGGTATGTACAGCCTGTATGTTCGTCCGAAGCTTCGACCCACACCCTAACTCTCTTCTGCATCTTTAGACGTCTTCTGGTACGCCCTCAGAGGGTCAACACACTCCTGCAGAGGATCGTGGAGCCGCTGAGGCAGGCGGCGGAGACTCCTCTGTCACCAACTCCCGCGCTGACAGTGGATTCAGCAACTCGCGGGGTGTCAGACGGGTCTTCGCCGATTTTGTCGCCTTGCTCGCCTCCAACGTCCCCTCTTCCACTCTCTTCCAAAGCAGACTCGCATCGACACCAACTCCCGCGCCGGCAGGATTCGGCAACTCGCGGGGTGTCTGAGGGAGTTCTGGGATGTGATCGATGAAGATAGTCCTGCCGGTGTCTCACCGAGCAGTCGACCTTGACTCGTCTAACCTTCAACTTCTGCAGCTTGCCAAGCTCGTTGTTGGTGTGCTCGCAACCCGCCATGCCGCGTCGACGTAAACTTGGATCGACGTCTGCAGAGGGCGTCAGATCTCGGTGAAGTCTTGGCTGCTGCTATCGCTCCCGTCCGGATTCCCCTTCATGAGTCCGAAGAGATGGTCTCGCTACGGGACGAAGTTGCGATGCCAAGAGCAGGTCAAGGACGCTGAAGACAAACTCGCAACCGAGTTCCAGCTCCGGACGAGGGCTGAGATGTTCTGTACTCAAGCCTCTTGTGACTTCAATGCAGCCGCCAACACTCTACACTCCGTCCGGTTGGAGAACGTGGCTCTTTCTCGGCAGCTCGCCCTGGCCAACGCTGCCATAGCGACTCACGCCGATTCCATGGCTCATCAGCTCGGTCTTCGCGTGAAGAACGCCGAGGCTGACTCTGCAGCAGCGATGCGGACGATCCGAAAGGATCGGGAGCGCTTCAAGGCCGGTATGGTGGCGTATACCGAGCAGATGGCCAAGCTTCGGTCCTACCTGCTTCGGAGTGACAGCCGGAATGATGGTACAGTGCCGGCACGCATCCAAGCTCTGGCGACCGAGAACGCCGGTTTGCAGAGGGCCAACTCGATCCTCCGTCAGCACTCGGCAACCACGGCCTGAACACTGATGCTCTTGTTCTCGCTACGGTGGGCATCACGGCCGACAACATTGACTGGAATCTTCTCGGTCTATCTCCTCCGCGCGTGACGGTGGTGAACCGCCTTCGACTTCGTCTGGTCGTCCAGGTGGTGAATCAAGTGATAACGAGGCTTCAGATTCGGCGCAGCAAGCCATTTCGGTCCCTCCAAGCACCACACGCAACCAAGGGAGCGACTCCGAGGATTCTCGACCTGTCGGACCACCTCCGAAGCGTCGTCGACTTCGTCGGCACCAAGTCCCTACGGCTAAGCTGGTTCGTCTGCTTCGATGGCTCCGAAGTCTCCATTGCCACTCAATCGACGACTTGGTCGTCCTTCGGTGAAGCCCAAGCGTCGTTCGTCGGCTCCGACCCTGTTCCATGCCGTCTACGGCGGTCTCGTCTCCTACTGCTTCTCCGACTTCTCCGAGCTCTCCGACTCCTAGTGTTCGACGTCGGCAGCGCCAGCTTCAGCTCGGCCGCTCCAACTCCACCGACGCCTCCTTTGACTGCGTCGACTGCCTCTATGGAGACTCAGTCTTCATCTGTTCCGTCTCAAGTGTCGTCCGAGGTTGCAGATGAAGGGCTCGAGACGGTGAAGTGGTGACGAGCCTCCGGTAGCCTCCGATAGTAGCGCAGAGGATACTGAAGAGCTCCCTGACTCGGACGAGGATGTTCCTGCCTCAGATGCTGCAGCTTCCGAGCCTACGCCCGAAGTCGTTGACTTGGCGTCCGGCAATGCTGCTAATGCCGAGGTTTCGAAGCCCGTGGACAGTCCATTCTCGTCTCCGGTGCTCTCCTTGCCTCGCAAAGATGGTCGGCCGACCCGTGGTGCATCTGTGGTGTCCGGTCTCCGCTCGATGGAGATGGTGGAGCGAGAGCTTGCTGAAGACGATTTCGTCCTCGGTCTCTCTCCGGCTGGGTCCACACCACCGGCTGTGGCACAGGCACCTCCTACTACTGCCTCCGGGCCAATAATCGCCAAGTCTCTCCAGTCCGACCTCCGAGCTCTCGACCGGTTGTGGTGCCCATCTGCCGTCTCTGTTCCGGCGTCCTCGTTGTTCCGCCCTAGGCGGTCTCAGTCAAGCACTCGGAGACCACATGCGGTGGTCACGGCAACGTTATCGACGGCGCCAGGCCCGGGCTCGGTGACTTTCACTCCCATCGGCAGCAGTCTTCAGCTCCCTCTCGGATCGAAGAAGCTCGCCTCTCTCGCGGGTCCTTTCCTGGAGCCTGGTTTTACTGCACCCGGTGCGCAGGAGGCGTGGTGCCAGATTCAGAACCGGAGTCTGTCCGAGCCCTGCCGAAGGATGGAGTTTCGCCAGTGTCTGCTGCCAGCCTCTCTGCTCTGATGGACTGGGAGAACCCCGGTCACCCGTGGCAGCAGCTCCGCCGCCGACTGCCCGAGCAGCCGTGCCTCTTTGACTCCAGCGGGTTTCCACCGGGGACGAAGATCTCCATTCGAGAGACTGGGCTCGGACGCACCGTCAAACTGTGGCGGCAGTTCCAAGGTACCTCCACGGACAGGACCGAGAAAGCAGACTTGGGTCTTGCCTTGTGGGAGCGTCGCCACTGGATCCAGGTCTCGGCGGTCGAGAATTACCTCCGCCGTCTCGAGAGAGAGCACGGGCGTAGAGATCCTCTCGTTGTCGCCTTGGTTGCACAGTGGAAGACGTACAACAAGGCTCGGAACCTCCGTGCGGACCGTCTCCGTCAGCAGATGGTGTACCGAGTCTGGGAGTGGAGTATTGAGCGTGACAGCAAGCCTCGGGAGAACCCTGCTGAGCTCCTGCGAGCCGTCCTACTTGCAGTACCCGTTTGAAGTGTTGGATTGGGCTCCTTCAACAGATAACTGGGTTCAAGAGCTGTGGTTCTCGACGCGCAACAGCCATGGCGTAATTGCTGGATGGATGCTCCCGCCGAGCATCCGTATAACACTACCTTCGCTCCCTGCAACCCTGATGTGCCGCTTTTGTTCCTCGGCATCGCTCTCATGCAAGTGTGGAGTCCTCGATTGTGGTTATCCAGCTCTGGATCCGGCCGCTATTCGTGCTTCGTGGGCAGCCGAGTCCTCGGACACTCCGGGCTCGGCTCCGGAGGCTCCGGTTTCCGGCATTTTAGGGTCTCCTCCTGCTGACATCCTGAGTGCCGGCTTGGACGTCCTCGTGGACTTGGCTACCGCCACCACCGAGATATAACCTCGGTCGGCGCGTATTTTTGTTTCGTGTCCAAGCTACTTCCGTAGTTCCAAGAGTGCTGTGTAGCGTAAATTGGTAGCTTGGTTTCTCTATCGTTCTTCGTCATAATCTCCAATTCACTGGTTCGTTTACTTTCATCATGCAAATATGCAATGTTCGGTACAGTAATCTTCATCACTCCTCTCTGTAGGCTGTACCGCCCCACAGAGGATTATCATTTCAGTACAGTAGCTTCTTTCGTCTGTCACTGCAGGCTGTACTGGCCCTGCAGGCAGGTCAATCTTCGGTGACGTTCCATTTAGTCCTCGTCGGCGACTTGGACCATTTGCAACCGTCGGTCACTGCGCTTCTCTCTCCAAGTAGTCATAGAGAAGACCTCCACACGACAAATGGACGCAGGTTCCCATGTTGGTTCATCGTATCCCAACCACTTCACTTTGAACTCTCGGACGGCTCGTTCGGTGCTTGTGGATAACGGGACGCGGTCGTCGAGAATAGCCTCGACCTCGTATTCGCCGGCGAGTTGATCAGGCTCCCAGCTATCTTCGGGAAGCAATTCCTCGTCGAAATCTAGCCTCGTTTCCTGTTACCTCCGGTGTCAGCCGACTCTTCGGTCGACTCCCGAATTCGTTCACAGCTTTGAGTCGAGATACATGCACAACAGGGTAGAACCTGTACCCGCTTCGGTCGGGTAGTTCCAACTCATACGCGAACTCTTCGACCTTTCTCTTCACCGGAATGGCCCATGCCATCGGTGTGCTAGCTTCTTCGTCAGTCCTGGTTTCACACGTTCCATGTACAGCCACACCCGATCGCCAGGCTCAAACAATGGCCTCGGTGCGGTGACCGGGGTGTCATCTGCTGCCTCTGAGACAGAGTGTGCTTCGTCCGAAGGCTCGGTCTGACCAGTACTCGGTATAGCCGCTTGCTCTCTTCCACTAAGTGCTTCATTGTGTTTCCGGGCTCTCCGAGACTTCTCAGTGGCTTGATACTCTTTAGCCATCTCCAGTGCGATCTCCTGTTGACGGTTCACTTCTCGGCGCCATGCTAATGCGTCAGTTTGCTTTCCAGACCCTCGTTTGAGCGACGACGTCATCGCTCGGAGCGTTGACTGTGCGTCCCAACCATGAACAAGGTAGAACGGGGTCTCTTTCCTCGTTGCATCCATCGAGTTGTTGATCGCGAAGATCAACTTCTCGGCGATCTCATCCCAGTCTTGTGGAGCGGGTCCTCGGCGTACACCCGCACTGATTGCATGACGGTCTTCACCGACCGTTCTTGTTGGCCATTAGCCTGCGGACGGTAACTCAGAGTCGCCCTTGACCTTGATTGCATCATCTCGGCGAAAGCTTGGAACACCTCGCTCATGAAGCGTGGGTCGCGATCATGACGGATCATTGTCGGAGCACCGAATCTTCGGTAGACACACTCTTCGAAAGCCTTTGCCACACAGAGTGCAGTTGTGTCGGCCATTGCTTTTCCCATCACGAAGCCTGTGAACGCGCACTGGAAGAGCAAAAGCGCTGTATTGCCCCTCCGAGACTTCGGTAGTGGTATGACAAAGTCCATGGACACCAGTTGGAACGGTCTCTCGGCGAGTACGTTGCCGGGCGAATACCCTCGGAACTGTGGTCGGCTCTTGCTAGAGCTGCAATCGGGGCAAGACCGTACGTGCCTTTCGACGTCCGCGTAGAGACCGATCCAATAGTAGTCTCTGATCCTGTTGAAGGTTCGGACAATGCCTTGGTGGCCGCCTTCTAGCGAGTCATGGCAGTTTTGCAATACCTCTTGGACCATCGTTGAGGGCACTACCAAGCGTAGAAGTCTCCTCTTGTTGTCGGTCGCTCTTCCGACGGCTCGTTCCAAGGTAATATAGGACGTTGTCTTCGCTTAGCGTGAACCGATCCGACATCTTCCATGAATCCCTCGCTGCTCGATAACTGAGCTTCGAGTCTTCACCACGGAGCACTGTCTTGAGGTTAGACCATCTCAACTCCTCGTCCTGGGCTACTGCAATCCGTCTCCGACGCTCTCGTTGGACCGTCAGAGGTTCTATGTCGTTTGCACTTGGAGCTGTTGAAGTTGAATCCTCGGTGCCCAGTTGCACCTCTCGCACGTGGTTTTGAGCTTTGGTAGGCGTATCGTTCGCTTTGTCTTGACTGTCCGCCTCTCTCGGTCGACTACTGAGTCTCGTTGGCAAATCTGACTCGCTTCTCGTTAACTTTAGCTTGTTGCCGGGTGGTCACCGTTAGTCGTCCGGTCTCAGTGTCGTCTTGTACAAAATCGAAAAAAGTTTGCGACGGGTAGAGCCTGTTCTCACATGCGTTCGGACCGTGTTGACCGATGGTTTGTCCTCGTCTCGGCCTTGGCAGTTGGTTCGTAGATGACGTCTTGAATGCGGTTTAGCGTGGTCAATTCTGACAGCCTGGCCTCGGTCGATACCACTTTAGACACCTTGCTCTCGAGAGTTTCGCTTGCTAGCGAATCTGCAGCGGCATTGAACTCTCGGACCACGTGCAAGTACTTCACTGACTGGAACTTGGCTGTAAGCTCTCGGTGGCGGTTCAGTTGTGTCAACAGTAACAGTGATCCTTACGACATGCGATCACCCTAGGGACTGCTGGATTGCGAGTCTCGAGTCGCCCACGATGACTAAGTCCTCGGTCGTGTGCTCTAATGCAGCTTGTACTCCGTTGTTCATTCCCGAATACTCGGCGAGGTTCACCGTGGTCGCCTCGAGGTAAGCACTCGCAGCGGTCACTATAGTCCACTCTGGTAGTCTCCACAGTATCCATGCACAACTGCCATAGCCACCGTGCTTTTCGGTCTTAGCCGAACCATCAAATGACAGCACGAAGCCTTGGTAGGACCTCGGTAGCCGTGCGTACAGCAGGTTCGGGTCCATCCTAATGCTCGGTGACCCTTTGGTTGGTGGTGCAACTTGTGCTAACGAGTCATCTAAGTCGACGAAGCTCGTCAAACCTGCTTGGAGCAACTGCGCGAATGCGCAATCTCGTTCCTTCACCCGTTGCACCACTAAGTGCCACGGGGACAGCATAACTGCGAACTGGGTCGTGCGTCCGAACATGTTTTGGACTTATGTACCAGTCGAGCGTCGAAAAACGCGTATAGACGTGGATGGTCCGACCTGCGAGCTGAGTGTAGCACACTTTCAGCAGCAGTAGAAGGGCCAAGACCTCCTTCTCGGCCGGATGATAGTTCATCTCGGCGTCCTTGAGAACACGCCCGCAAAACCGAACGGGGTGTAACTTGCCGTCGTGTTCTTGCATGAGAGTGGAGCTCAGCGCCCACTCGTTCGCGAAGAGCATGACGTGCACCTCTTTGTCTCGGTCGAAGTGCCGCAATATCGGGGCGTCCATCACCTTCTGTTGAGTGCTGCGAAGCTTCGTTTGGCCACCGTGAGGTCACCCCCAGGTGCAAAGTCTGCGTCCTTCAACTGGTACAACGCAGCGCCGTACACTGCAAAGTCTGGATGAACCGGCTGTAGTAGTTGAGCGCACCCAGGAACGACTGCATACCTTTCTTTGACGTTGGGAAAGGGACCTCCGTCACTGCCTTGATCTTCTTCGGATCGGCTCGAATGCCCTCGGACGAGACTTCATGGGACAGAAGTCCACCTTGGACTGCACGAATATACTCTTCGTGAAGCTGACGCTGATCCGACACTCTGTGAAACGTTGGAGCAGTCGGTCCAGCGTCGCTAAACAGCCGTCGAACGTCTCGTTACCGAAGCATATGTCGTCGACGAAGGATCGTCGGTCGAACACCGGAACCAGCGAAGACTCGTCCGACTCGCCGTTCGCAAACATGTCACCCGTGGGACTATTCACCAACAGGGACACCGCGTCCATAACAGTAGAGGACTCTCGGTCGGCCTCGAACTTGGTTCGAGCCCTCGGTGGACCCTCTGAATGCTGGTTGCAATCCTCGGTAGCGACTGTTCGGGCATCTTTGGTCTGTTCTTCGGCTTCACGCATAGCTTTCGCGAATTGCGACCATCCGCCCTTCGGCTGGACAAATCCCCAAAGAGCATTGTCGATCATCCGCTGATAAATCATCGGTGCGTTCTTGAGACCAAATGGCATCCGTAGCCACTCAAAATGCCCAGTGCGCAGACAAATGCAGAGATCTTCCGAGCTCTCTGTGTCATCATTATGGCCCAAAACCGCTCGCCGCATCCAACGAGCAGAACCATAGGTAGGGCTCCATATCGTCAAAAGGTCGTCAACGAGCGGCATGGCGTACTCCATGATCGCTGTAACTGCATTCACCATCTTGTAATCAATGCACACAGACGGATATCGACACCGTTCTTTTTCAGAACAATCACAATCGGGGACGCCCACGGGCTGTCCGAGAAGGTAATCAGTCCGGCCCGTAGCAATCCTTCAGGAGCTCGTACAGCTTCCCGAGAAATCGCAACGGGT